>CANTUT010000033.1:14700000-15227500 GCA_947687605.1 Reutealis trisperma | reverse complement strand
TCTAAAACAGAAGAGATCTAGAATTTATTAATTTAAATATTAGAATTAAATTAATAAATCAAACTAACACTTTCTCCAAAATCCCTCATTTGCAAGAAGGAAGAACTGCATGGGATTTGATTCATATTCAATAAGATACGCAGGATGTCATTTTGTAAGGTATCAACTCTAAAATATTTTTCAATAACATTTTCCCCTTTCTTTTGTTATTTATTTGTATGTGTTGAATTCTGCATTTTCATTTTTATAATTCAGTTGAGAAATGTATGCTTTTCCTAGTACCCATAAGGCCTAGAGGAAAGATCCTTTTTGTTTCATTCGTTTTGATTTTGTAATAATTAAGTAAGATTTATTCTCTGCTTGTTTATTTACAATTATCATTTCATTCTATCATTTATAATTGTTTCATTCATCATTTTACTTTTATTCATGCATACACGAAAATTGCCTTTTTTTAAAGAGTTATTTTGCAACTTGTAGCCAAACTAAAGAAAATTATATTTCTCAATTTGTGTAATTACTAAAACCTGATCCCCGAACCCTCTTTGATCACTTATGGATTAGTACTTTTCCATTGGGATAAATCAAATAATTTTGGGGTCAATCAATTTAGGTTTTCCTTTAATTTTTCCAATTAAAATAAGTAAATTAAAGTGGCGACTCCCTTTCACAACAACAAATCGCAAAACTCAACTTCCTAAACTCATAGCGAGTTCAAATCGTGGAGTTTCTCTCAAAGAATATTTTGATTCCTTGGCGGATAAGACTGGTGCTCGGGTGAGGCCTCACAATACTCTCTCTCTCTCTCTCTCTCTCTCTCTCTCTCTCTATATATATATATATATATATATATGCATTATGAATAGTATTTAGTATCTTAGCATATGTATGTGAGTGTTCGTTAATGTTGATGTTGCATATTAGTTGTGAATGTTAGATGGGATTGGGATGATACAATGCCATTTAAGAAAGTGGATCTGTTTATGATGATGTTATGAGATAGATGAGCATATAACTGGTGCATGACGGCTAGGGGTGAGCTCAGTCCAGTTCAGTTCAGTTATTTAGAAAAGAATTGAACCGAACCAAAATTTTTGGTTCCTTAAAATTAAAGAACCAGAACCGAACCAAACTGAAATTATTGAAGAATTGTATTGAACCAAACCAAAAATTCGGTACAATACAATTCGGTTCTTCGGTTCTTTCGGCTCGGTCCGGTTCAATCCGGTCGGTTCTTATGAAAACCATCCACTTTTTATTTTCAATTTTTAACGCTAAAAGTCTAATAAAACTAACAATATTCATAAAAAATTTTAAATAAAAATACAAATCCTCAATCATCCAACAAACATTATTCTTCAAACATCTGATAATCAATGTTTTTATTCTTAAAACCACAATCAGTGTTTTTTTCTTCAAATTGTTCTTCAACCATCCAATAGAAACAATCAACAAATATAATATTACAATCCAAAAAATAAAAAATACAAACTAAAATCCAATCATAAAATACATAATCTTTTTATTTTTCAATGGTAGAAATTAATTATTTTATTTTTCAATGGTAGAAATTAATTATTTCTAAAAAAAGAGATCCATCGCCATTCACCAACATTACCAAATAGCATGAAAATATCATAGGACCTGCAGTAAAAAGAATCAAGAACTCAAATTAATCAAATTACTAAAAAAGGACAAATTATATTGAAAATTAGCTATAAAATTATATTTATATATTATGTATTTTAATTTTGGTGGTCCACCATTACAGGAAATCAACACTTAGTTTTTCTGTAATTTTCATAAAGAACAATGAAGATGATTATGAAAAACATCTTAATTAATTTTTTTTAATAAAAAGAAAAAAACTCACTAGACACTCAAATAGTATCATAACCAGGAAGAACATCATCCAATTTTTATGTTAATTAATTATCATATCATGGTTCAAGTAAACAATGTGAAGATTTTCATAATCAAGAACTTAATATTTATCTGGGAGAAAAAAAGAAACCTAAGCACCATAATCAGTGACCTTTGCAGAGATTTTGCCTTTCTTAAGCTCATTCACAAACCCAGAAATTATGAAAATACTAAAGAAGAAAACAGAGAATTTACTCATTTTTTCCACAAAGAAAAGAATGGTCTCTCTCTCTCTCTCTCTCTCTCTCTATATATATATATATATATATATATATGGTTTGGATCCTTTAGGAGATTGATTATAATTCATTAAAAATAATAAACACAGTAAATACAAGATTAAGCTTAGCCTCTGCATATTCAATTCAAAGTAAGAATCAAGAAGAAAATGGAAACCCATGGATTTACAAAAGAAAGATGAGAGCTAATAACATAAATCATCAAGACATCAAACAACAATAGATTTTAATTGCTAAGAACTGAAGAAAATCAAAGAGAATATAAATCAAAATAAACAAAAACAATTAAATTAAATGGAAAACTAAAATAAAAAGAAAAGGGTATAAAGCTAATCTTCGGTCGAAGGAGACTCCATCGCTATCGCCGATGCATGGTCAAGAGCCGGAAGAGATTCCCCTCCTTACCTTTAGAAAACTAAACAAAACAGATAATCAAGAAAAAATTACAAAGATCATAAAATAATAGTAACAATTTACCGCTACATTAAAAAAAAAGTAATAAAATGCAAATCTGAAAAAAAAACTACCATAAAAAAGTTGTAGATTTTCTATATCAAAAGTCCAGGTGACAACCAAATCCCTCCAAATACCAAATAACAATAGAAAAATTGATGATTGTATAGGTGAGGAAGAAGGAAAGGAAGATGGTGAAGGTTGGAGGAGCAATAGTCACTAGTGAGGGAGGAAAATAAGTTTAGATCGACAGCCGATTTAGATTTGTGCGGCTGCCTCCTTTCTTTTAAGATGATTACATTTTCAAATATATATATATATATATATAGGTGACATTAGGTTAAGAGGAGGAAAAGACTAAAATACCATGACAGCTAGGGTTTTTGAAAATAACAATTGTGGGTAATAATTAATTATTTTTGTTTTTATTATCATTAAATATTATTAGGATTATAAATAACAATGGGCCTATTCTTTTAATATATATATATATATATATATATATATATATATATATATATATATATATATATATATATATATATATATATATATATATATATATATATATATATATATATATATATATATATATATATATATATATATATATATATATATATATATATATATATATTTCGGTTCGGTCTTGGTACTTTCAGTTCAGTACAATATAGTTCAGTTCGGTACAGTTTTCGGTTCGGTTATGAGCGAAGAACCAGTACTGTACTAAATTAAAATTTTTAGTACAGTTCGGTACAGTTCTCATTCTAAGTACTAAATTTTTTACAGTACAGTACTATTTCGGTTCGGTATTTCGGTCCGGTCCAGTATTCCCGAGTACCGTGCTCAGCCCTAATGACGGCTGCTAGCTTGCTCATTGCTTATGCGTTACTGCCAGTTGGGTCAACACTGCTAGGATAGCTGTGACCCTTATAATGGATTAAGAGAATGTATTGGACTAAAAGAGTCAATATAGGGGGATCGGTTTCCCATATTGAAGATTAGTGTGATATTATGGATTGTATTTCATCCTTATATGATTTCATGCATTGTCTGTTTGTTTGGCATAGTGCATTAGCATTTATGACCATTGAGTGGTATGTTATATTATCATCTATATAGTTTATTGAGTCAAACGCTTATTCCTGTTCAAATTATTTTTCAGGTTGTAAAATAAACTCATGAAGAAATTGTAAATTAAGTTATGCTATTTTTTACCTTTCGGCAATATTTTGTTTTTAAGTATTGATTTGTGTAAATGATATTATTTGTATTATTATTTTAGAACTCCACAATGTTACGCCTGAAATCTGTATTTTATTTTATTGTCAGTTATTATATATATATTCTAAGTTGAGAAATTGTTTTGTTAAGCAGAAACTAATTATATAGTATTTGATATATCAAGATGAGTGAGATGATAGCCCAGTGTGACATTGATTTGAATTGATGTTTAATTAGATGCACTTAGCATGTAGGTCCATAGCCATATTCTATGTTAGTTTTGTCGTTTAGTATATTTCTGGTTTATTACAGGTACTGGTAGCCACGTGCATCGCCCGTATTCTAATACAAGTCATGTGTCCTCGAGTTCAGGTTGTGACAGCTAAATACTTTTTCTTTTTTATTTTTTTTTATTTCTTCTTCTTTCTTATGATGACACATAAATTATATTTGTAAATAATATATTTATAAAATTTAATATAATTTATATATCTTCATGAGAATAGAGAAGAAATGAGAAAAGATAAAAAAGGGGAGAAATTTAACACCACAAAACCCAGCCCATTAATGATGTCGACGACAACAAGACCAGTCTACCGGTGATGTGAAGCAAAGAATATTGTCATTAACCCAGCTAAACCCCACGTGTTTAATTCATGGCCGTCGAGTGTTGTTAATTTACAGTGGCCAAAGCAATTTCCTGGTTGTGTATTGAATATGTCAATTTCATGGTGGGTCTGGTCACTTTGATTCAATCGTTTCCTGGGAGGGTCTTTTTTTCCCAAGGCAGCAAATACTTGAATGGCTGGAGGAGAAGAAAAATTTGTTAAATTTTAGGAAAAGGAATTCAAGCTTTTGATTGGACGGGCCCAGTCCATATAATCAAACAGGTTCAGTTTCGAGAACAAGATTGTGCAATTTTTGCCTACGCTACCATACAAGTAACACTAGCTTTAAGAAAAAGAGCAACACTGGTTTGTTGATTGGTAAAACAGACCCTGAAAGTGCCAGATAAATTCACAGGTAGCTATTGCTTTTCTCTTGTAAATGACAAATAATACTCTTTGAAATCTAGAAAGAAATCAGATTGCATGTTTTAAAGTTAAGCTTGTTGGTCTAAAAATTAAAATTAGCTTTTATTTTGTTGATGTGGGTTCTCCTGTTTATTGTAAAATTAGTATTTTTTTTCTTTTAAGAATATTTTAGTCATTTTATATACAATTTAATAAACTAAAACTAATTCATTTTTCAAAATGTAAAGACGAATTAATTAATTAGATTAAACTTGAGAGATGAGATAATAATTTATTTTTTTTTTAATTCTCAAAGTATTTTCAAATTATCTCACAATCAATCAATACATTCAAAACTTAATTTTAAATACTTATTTTAAGAATCAAATTTTAATTGTTAAAATGAGAAATAAAATTCTTGGCTAACTAAGATTGGGGGTTTTCATTATGCAATTCTGATTTAAGACACTTTTATTAGGCACACCCACCACTTGAATATTATTGAAAAAACAAATAACCACCGATTTTTTATCCACCTCCATAAAATTTAATTAAATAAGTAAAATTAATATTTAGACATCATATATAAAAAGAATTACTTTATGAAGGGAATGAGCATAAATTAAGGGACGAATCAACATATTCTTATCATCATCCGACCACCTGAAGTGTGGCTTGCAATCTATATTCCATTCCAGCACTTCACGTGCTCGAATATTGCCCCCTCTGAGTTGTTACTGAGACCTTCCTATTTTTCTCTGCTTTTTTTGGACTGAAGCAGAAATACCAGCAAAAGCTGTCAAAATAAGGTCACACTTCGCCACTGGCCAGGGCAGGGCCACAAAAGATGTATAATTTTTGTAGCCTGAAATCTTACTGACAGAAATCTTTAGTTTACGGATTTTATTGCATTCTGAATTTTGATATTGGTTAATTAACACATCAATACTCCTCAACTTCAAGTCATATTACTAGGCAAAATATCTCTAAATGCTCGACTCCTTTATAAACAAAAACGTAATAATTAGTTTGAAGACTAGAGTCAATGACTGACAAACAGTAAAAAAAAAAAAAAAAAAAAAAGAGAGAATGGAGTTTAAACACCATTAAATGCATACAAGGATATAACATAATTACAAGAGATGGCCCATTTAGCTAAATTGTGGGCTACAAAACTGAGAAATCAAGGATTAAGCCAGACAAGGCTAACAAATCCCATTCTCTTCAAGATGAGCCAGTTGAAGCTATGGCCAGCTGATTGCTGTTGCATAGTATCCACTGTCTGATTCTTTCTAAGGCCTTATAAAGTACCCAAAAAGCAAAAAATTGCTACCTATTTTACAAGAACTAAAAAAATTGCTGGAGCCACTGGTAATTTGCTGCATCCCTCTCTAAGTCATCCTTCAGCTTGCTTACTTGCTGCAGAGCCTCCTTCAAATCCATATTTTCTAATGGCAAATCAGAGAACTCTTTAAGAAACTGGTGAGCCCGAGCTGCACCTCTATGCATATCATCAGGATCATATGATCGCTTCCGTTTGGATCCCACCTGAATTTCATAATCAACAAAATCAATATGTTAGCACAAGAAAATGCAGTAATAATATGTGCAGCTTTTATGCTGGTCTTCATTTTCTTGTCAATATGATTAAGCTAACAATTAATGCTATAACAGTACTGGGATGAAAAAAAAAACAAAAAAGACATACATGAAATTTGACAAATTACGTATGAAAGGAGTGATTTATTATATTTCAGCATTTTATATTTCAGCATTTTTTTTCCCTGGACATCTAGCATATTATTGTTTTTCCACAGTATCTAATTGTGCTTAGCGTTGACCATCAACTACCTTAACCTTTCTTGGAATTTAATAGCTAATGCATAAACAAAGTCAATCTTTTACACTATGTTTGGAAATTTTCTTAGAGAGGAAAGAAAGTAAAGAGGGCAAATAAATTTTATTTTCCATCATTATTTTCCTTCCTCTAGTTTGGATGGGTGGAAAATAAAAGAAGGAAAATAAACTTTATTTCCAACCATCTTCTTTTTACTCTTTATTTACATTTTCCTTCCAAAATGGAGAGAAAATATAGGATGGACAATAAAGTTCATTTTCCTTCCTCTATTTATTTTCCTTTATTTTCAAATAAGAGAAAGTTACTTTACTCTTTTATTTTCCTTTCTTCTTCATTTTCCCTCTTTCCAAACATAGGGTTAATGTTAAACACAAAATACTTAATAGCGACCAAAAACCAAAAGCAAATTGTTCCATTATGCAAAAAATTTATGAATGAAAAAATTTTCACAATCTTTACATTTGCATTTCGCATGACTCTTGCGGCATGGAAGTTTCGCTTCTAAAAGCTTATTGAGGTATATAAGTTTTCAAACATGATTGACCCAATGACGTAAATTTTACCACATAGCTCCTATAATTTCTCCTAAAAATATTCTAATCAAAACACATAACTGTAAAAATAGATGGTGTTCCCTAAAGATAAGTTCATATAACTCAAAGAAAATCCATAACATTTCTAATGTCAATCTCCACATAAACTTCTTCGAATAAGTTAATCAAACATGACTTTCTGCTATGCTGCTTAAGTGGTGACAGCTGGCCCGGCTGTCATGACATAATCTAGAATCTGAAGTGCCCCTTTTGGCCTTGGGTGCTGTAGGATTTTGGATGAACTCTGGGGTTCAATACTTGCCATGCAGGATAACAGCAATCTGGAGTATAATGACATTTTTTTTTTTTGGGAGAACAGTATTACACTTATTTTCTAAAGGCATCAACTACTATAACCTTGGTCCTACAACAAACTATAGCATGCATAACGATTCGCATATCTAGAACCCTGCATCATGGTTATATATTCTACCTAACGACACTTGAAGGTCACTAAACGTACCACTTCTGTAAGGTCATTTGAAACAATAGCATTAGGTGAGAAATCTTCCAACTCAGCTGCCTTTTCTCGAGCAAGGCCAACAACACTTTCAGGAAAGTTTGCAAATTCCGCAACATGAATACCAAAACTTTGATCACAAGCCCCTGGTTCAACCTGGAAAAGTTGATCACATGTAAGGTAAGTAGATAGAGCATTTCAAGTAGTCTGGAGAACTCGTTAAAGCATAGTACAATCATATTTGCTAACTACCTATCCATGCAAAAAGGAAAGAAACATATCAAATCAATTGATGCCATTTACCAGCTAAGACAAATACTATTATGCAACTGCAGCTTAGACAATCGTTGATGCTGTTTATGACAACAATAACTAAAGTTCTGTAGCAGTTATGAGCCATATATATATATATATATATATATAAGATCTGAAATTTTTTCCTACTCAATCACCAAAAATCTAGTATTCCCAGCGTTGCTTGACTGACATTTGAGCTTTTCTCTCTCCTAAAGAGAGTTGACATCTAAAATCAGTAGATGGAATTGACTACCATGGTGAAATATACCAGAATATGGACATTAACTACATTGGTGACATCTAACAACCAAAGTTTGACATATATACCAGACCTAAGAGAAAAAAATATATATATATTTTGAGAGAAGAAAATACCCCAGATACAAGTGACTAGGAGATGACAACAATACAAAATAAGCAAATCTTTCCCCACTAATTAAGCTCAGCTTTATAGTCCAAGGGAAGGCCAGACATGTTTCCCCATTTGAGTCAATATTTGCACCTACCTTGTACAACATAGTCAGCTTGCGATTTGATGAGTCAATATGTGCACTAACATGATAGTTTGCCACACCAACAATTTGCTTCGCATGGGTCTCAGCTTTTTCATTAGCCAATGCAGTTAGTTCATGAAAGTGGGTTGCAAATAAGGTAGGCGCATTAATCACTTCAACAAGGTGTTCACATATGGCCCAAGCTAAACCTGAACATCAGAGCAAATTACAAAGAAGGTTAGGTGTTCACAACTACTGACGGGTAACATAATATATATAGCAATGTCTGCATATGGTCTAAATATATCCAAGAATTCTCTGAAAATTTGGACCAACCACAGGTAGATCACTATTTTTAACTGAAGATGGAAGTTTCATTCTATGGGATTAAAAAAAACAAAACCTCCAAAAGATAAACAATTGGGGGAAAGAAGTTTTATTCTAAAAACACAGAGAGAGAAGACTTCATGACATTCATGTATTAATCTTGACAGAAGTCATTTGATACCAAGTAGTATGAGAGTGAGATAATTCAGGCATAATCCCAAGTGTTAAAACCACAGAGTTTTCTCCAAGGTTGGGGAAAGTGTTTAAACTTACCAAACCCATCATATGTTGATGTCCCACGGCCCAACTCATCAATGATTATCAACGACCTATCTGTAGCTCCTTTCAGTATTGAAGCCGTTTCAAGCATTTCTTGCATAAAGGTAGAAACTCCACGCAGCTATAAATAAAATGAACATATTCATAAACTTCCATAGCAATGAAAGATATCATCTATCTGTGGAAAGTAATTGATTCTGCTGCAAGCTAATGAAGCCAAGCAGTTGTGTAGTGAATGTGGTAACAAGGCAAAGGCAATATATTGTTGAGCTGAGGCATAAGCTACACCCCTATCACTCTTCCGAGTAAAAGAACAAAAAAAAAAAAAAAAAATCTACTTCATGGATTCGTTGTGAGAGCAGTTTTTAAGATTAGTTCATGCACTTAGTTTCCTTTATCCTTAAAGTAATGTACTGTAATTTATTCTGCAAGTAGCTTAACACACATTGCAACAACTTAAGTATTCACAGCTGTGAGTTAACTTTCTATCATCTGTCTACCTAAACACACAACCTCATTCTCTTAAACAATCAAAATCAGCAAAAAAAATTTAAACTGCCTAAGCATCATTTGAACATCTCTTAGGTTCTCAGCTACAGCTTGCCAAATGTCATGTTTTTTCTAATGCTAGAACGGTCATGGAATATAGAATAAGTTTTGCTCATCTCATAAAGTGAATTTTGCATTTGCATGCATTCATCTGGATTGTAGCTTGCGATTTCTGGAAAACAATGCTATATTGTTGTTGCCTCCATCATTTCAACTGAGTAAAGAACTGTAGAATTGGCGAAGAAAGAATCTAGAAATATAGCATGTAAACGAGAATGAAAAAGGGACAGGACAATAAATAAATAGCAACTGAAACTCTGTGGAACTCAAAAGGGTACTGCACTAAGAAATAACATGAAAATAGCATAACATGTAGTCTTTGTGAATTCAACATATCATATTATATTGAACTTCAAGATGTTTAACCCCAGTAGATGATACTGAGAAACTTACTTGGCAGTCACCAGCACCCACACGAGCAAAAATGCAATCACGAACTGAAATGCTAGCCTTGTCACAAGGAATGAAGGAACCGACTTGTGCCATAAGAATATTCACACCAACCTGCAGGTGAAGCGACAAGATACAAATGTAACCAGGGAAAATTGTTCTCTTAAAGAAATAATTGACATGGCCATGTTTAACAAGAAGCTGAATAGGCATTGGTATATCCCATTCATGATGATTGAAGTGATATAAAAAATAATTCAATGGAAATCCACAAGATGGCTGTGCCTAGATTGGCGTGATTTCCAATGCATCAATAAGACTAAATTACCATTATGATCTCAAAGTTCTAGGGATATAATAGAAGCAATATCATGGAATCATTTCAGTGAATTGACAAGAAAGTACACAAGTGATAGATAAAAGGCATGCAGCTGAATCATAGAAACCATACTTGCCGAATAAATGTTGATTTCCCACCCATATTAGGCCCTGTAATTATTTGGAACCAACTCTTTCCTCTGACCTGATTTGTGGAAAAAACCAACATAAGCAACAAGACACCTAGAACTAACAATGCTAGAAGGAATATATGTTCTGATCAATTGACACTCACAAGTTTACAGTCATTTGGTATAAAATTCACCCACTCTTGAGCTTCCACACAAGGATGTCTACTCCCTTTCAATATAATATCTCCCACATCCTATCATGCACATAATCATATAATGAAATTCATTTTTCAAAATCAAGGAAAATGAATCAAGGAAAGGAAATTGAAGCATTAAATAGCATGTAAGAAATTACTGATGGAGTGATGTCTGGTCTTGTGTAAGGAGTTGGACAGCTACAAGCCAAATCAGCAAAACTGAGCAAGACATCCAATTCAGACAGCAAACCAGCTAAAGATTCAAACACCTGAAATGTGAAGCTACCATTAATCCACGACAAGAATCTGATTGAAGCAACATTGGAAGATAACGGATGAATACCTCAGAGAAAGTAGCTGCAGTTTGAACAACTCGATCGACAAGCTCTTTTTGACAATTCTTATACTCCTCCACTATCTTTTGGTACTGGTCCCCTAACTTCTTAAGTTTTGTGTTTGTGAATTTCACTCCATCCTTTCGGGTTTCAAGCACAATAAACTGGGCAGTCAGCTTTTTTCTTATTTTTGGTTCTTCTTTCTTTGTAATTCTGAAGGCATGCCCAAATTGTGTTCCTTTATCTAACTTTAAACTTTTATCTTGAGGCAGATCAAGATCATGAGCTGTTTGTTTATGCAAGCTGTGTATTTGTCGCTCCAACGACTCCTGTTCATCTTTCAACGCAGATAGGGCAGGGTCATAACTTGGTGAAATCATATACTCTCCATTCTCAAGTTGATCAAGATCAACAGAAGCTTCTACAAGAGCAATGAACTTATTCAAGTGATCATCATCAGTCATTGGCTCAAGGGGATCCAAATACCTTTTCTTGATCAAGGACGAAAATCGTCCATTGTACCGTTCAAGAGCACTTCTAATGTATGGAAGTCTTATGCTTGACTGCATCCAAAAGTTGCATCCATTTAAAAACAGAGACTTTTTAACATTAATAAACAATAATCTAAAGACATAATGATACATAAACACTATGTAATAATTATTTCAAGACAGTAAATATGCAATAATAACTTAAAGTAAGCAAGTAGGTAACCTTAAATACAACAGATGGCTAGCATCAAGGAAAAATTAGTGCTAAGAAGGCAGAAATACACACAGCAGAGCATAACAGTATACACCACCAAAATACTTCTTTTTCCTTCTGAAGATATAAAAACATTTAATTTCTGCGTCAATGGAGATTCCATCCTAATAGGACCATATAATCATCCTTAACCGAGACAGAAAATGAGAATAATCGACAATAGATAAAAAATTATAGTCAACTTATAGTAAGAAACAGAAAAGAACAAGACTTCCAACAGGTTGACAATATCATCACTAACTCAGCCATTGTAACAACGATGACTTCATTAAAACCTAGTTGTAATGAGTAATGATAAAGAAAAGAAAATTGAAATCCACCTGATAAAGTTTCACAATGTGCTGTAAACCAGCCCTTTTCTTCTCAAGATTGTGCATCAGTCTCTCAATATCTGAGATTCTTTTCAGATGCTGCCTCAGATCCTGGCGAAGTGCAGTGTCCTCTACAAAAGCCTGTACCAAATCCAGTCTAGTGTTGATTTCATTTACATCTAGTAAGGGCTGTTTTAGCCACAAATGAAGCAATCTTTTTCCCATTCCAGCTGTACAGGTTCTATTCATAAGACCAAACAAACTAAAATTTTTGTTTGCATCAGTTTTACTTTCAAGGACATTAAGAGCCCTCATGGCAGCAGAATCCAGTCGCATGTAGCTGTTGAGATTGTACTTTTTTATCGTATAATTCCCATAATTGCTCTCATCTGCAAGTAATTCTGCATAAGACAGTAAAGAGCCTAAAGCACCAGGCGCAAATTCAAAGCCAGAAACTAAATCTCGAACAGGTTCAATTGAGCCTTTGACAAGCCTACTGAGATCCTGCACCAAATCCCTCGTTTTGAATTCATTCTTCTTTCTCTCAGTTAACATCACACCACATCTAGTCAGAGCATCATGCAAAGTTCTACTTTCAATGGATTTACCACTCTCAGCAGGCAAAAGGCATTCCTTGCAACCAAGAGCAACCAAAGCTGACTCTACATTTGTAAAGTGACTATCATCAGGAAATTCAGCCAATCCAATAACTCGTTTTGTTAAATCAACATAACTTAGGCCAATAGTGCACCCATTATCACGGAAATTAGGAACGACTGCAACAACCACAGGGGAATCCTGCATTTCATTGTTGGCAAATAGAACATCTTCAAAACTGCCTAGATTCCCAGGAGTCCCACTTTTCACCAGTCTCCAATTGGATCCACTGCCCTCATACAGCTCAAGGGTATGGTCTGTTCTCTCCAATAGAAGATCTCGGGCGATTGTTTCAAACATGTTCTTACTGATGCTCACACTGGAAAGGCCATCAAATCCACTAACCAATTGTCGCAAAGCAGTAGTTGTATGGTAATACGTCTTTGCAATGAATGTTGCATTTTCACCGTGAGACGTGTAATAGTCCTACACATTCACAAAGAATACTTGAGAAATTATGAGTAATATGGAAAACAGAGAGTGAAATATTTTAAAACCTGTTAAAGTTTAAAAAAAAAAATTCTACATATCAGAAACCATATAAATTTGACTAATAAAAAAGAAAAAAAAAAACTAGTTGCAGTATGTCTAATGCAGCATGCTACCTCTGGCAAGTCAACAAAAATTAACAAAATTAACAACATTTAGATATACAAATTAATAGATCCTTTGTATTGCAATAACAAATAACCATTTAACAAGCATCACACACACTCACCCAATAATAATAATTTAACAACAATGAGATAGAAATTTACATTTAAAGAATACAAGCATTTTTGCAGAACATATCCATCTGACTCTTAACATGTACTTATGAGAGCAGAAAAATGATGAAAGGAATAATGAAAAATGAAGATATGGGCGGGAAATCTCATGGAACTAAAAGCCATTACTTCATCAAAGCTTAAAAACAAATTGCCTAAAGATACTTTCAGGTATGGATATCTGCATAGTTTACTTTACTGCAAATTCAATTAATTACGAGCACATGACATTGGGTTCCTTACAAACCACTTGCCGATGAAATTTGGATAATAGAACAACATTTTTGTCAACAACACAAGGCTAGAAATGACCTCTCTCTCCCCAAAAACACACACACACACACACACCCTTGGCTTTGCTAGATATACTCTAAAATAAGGTGCAAGAAACAACACAAGGAGAAGCAGAATTGCATTCTCGTGTATCTAAAAATAAAGACACAAATTTTAAAACAAAAAATTTCACGATCCAAGATGAAAACCCAACAACTAAGCTAATATGCGAATAAGAGAAACCGAAATAGCTTCTAAATTTGATAGATTAAAATGTACTTCCACATCTTCAGCATCAACTTCAAAAAGTTGAGAACCAAATCATAATCTTTCAAAATAACACCATACAAGGTAA
Source organism: Reutealis trisperma (assembly GCA_947687605.1). Taxonomy (NCBI): domain Eukaryota; kingdom Viridiplantae; phylum Streptophyta; class Magnoliopsida; order Malpighiales; family Euphorbiaceae; genus Reutealis; species Reutealis trisperma. The sequence continues at coordinate 15,213,229 of CANTUT010000033.1, read as the reverse complement.
TAATCATTAGAATATGAACTGACCCGTCTATCAAATACCCGAACTGCCCTGGGGTCCTGCAACAACAGGAGGCAAAAATAAAATACCAAAAATTAGAAATTTAACTTAAAATTTTCTTCATTTAAAACAAATTTAAACAAAAAGAGAAAAAAAAATCCAGAACTTAAAATTTCATTTCCGGTAATTAAATTTTCCCAGCAACCAAACAACCAATTACAAGCATTTCAAAACAAAATTTCAAATAATTACACATTTGAAAGAGTGAGAAGGATAGGGCTTACTTGAGGTAGGGTTTTGAAGAAAGAAAGAAACCCTTGAGCCTGCTTAGCATCTGATTACAAACCATAAAATCAAACCATTTCATTTCTCAAACAACAAAATTAAGCCCCAAAAAAATTATAAAAACTTAAAAAAAAAAAAAAAAAAAAACTAGGGTTTTACCTAGCTTGAGCTCAGGTAGCTTGTTCTCTTCATCCATTGGCTTTAACAATTGATTATTAACAGTTAATTGTTGTTTTGTTTGGTGCGATTATATATCGGACCCCGCGATTTGGGTATGGCGGGAAAGAAAGTGAGAGTATGGCGGGGTTTTACAGGCGCGTGTACTTCACTCGCTCGCATCTTCTTTTCCCCTGACAGGTTTGCTAATTAATTTGTTGACATTTTATTAGGAGAAAAAAAATATTATTTGCCAATTAAAATTTTCAAAATTCAGAATCATCCCTTTTATGAAAAAATAAAATTAGATTGAAAGCACAATTTTCACATTTTAGTAATTTTTATTTGCTTTAATAAAAAAAAATATACTCTTTTCATATATATATTAAAATTATTTATTTATTTATTTTTATTTTCTTTGATTGAGTTGTTTGTTCGCTCTTTTAAAAATATTTTTGAAATTATTATTATAACAGTATAAGATTGATATTAAAATTTTAAATGGATTAATGACATAGAATTCAAATTGTAATACAATATAATAATTAAATTAGTGTTTTTATTTATAAAAATTATTATCTTTTGAGTAAATTTTAAAATTATGATTTTATTTCAAAAACATGATAATTTATAAAAATTTTATATTTTATTTATTATTAATCATGGTTGAGCATTCTCTTTTATAACAAAAAAAAAAATTGAAAGCATAAAATTAATAAAAAACAAAGTAAAGTATTCGTGTCATAATATAGCAATTTTATGTGGATTTATATTACAAATGCAACTAATTATAATAAGAAAATAAATTTTAAAAATGATTTTAAAAACATTACTTTAATTAATTATCATTGATTTCTCATTTGATAGTTCACTCATTATTTTTAAAATATCTATTAAAGTTATTTATTTAGGAATGGATAAATACACTATAAAAATTTTAAATATATTTCACCTTTTCTTTTTATTATTGAAATACATCACCCTTAGTGAAATAATAATATTATCAATGCACTATACTTAAGAATTTCATTTTATTTTTACAGTTTTTTTTTCTAATTTAATTATCTTTAATTTATAATAAAATTCAACAAATATCTTATACTCATTCAATAATTTATTTTTTTTACAGTTTAGTATTTTATTTAGTTATATTACATATATTCATTTTCATGATATTTTGAATTATTATGATTTTAAAAACTAATTTATAACTAATAGTAATTATTAATATTAATAAATAATAAAATCTCAATCGTTGATTTTGAACTCAATAATTGACATGGAATACATGTCATATTTATAAAATATAAAAGAATTTTAATCTTTTTTTTTTTTACTTGGGGAAAAATACCCCACAGAAATACAGTAGATTACACAACAAGAGATAGTTTTTTCTTTAATATCTCATACCAAATTAATGAAAAATATTTGTGATTTTTCTCGCTCCTTTAAAATATATAAGAAGACCAATTAGATCATACCTAATTGACAGATGATTTTAATCGTTCTTGAATTAAAATCTTCTCATATTTGTATAAACATGAAATGATCATGATTATATAATTTTAATTAACTGATAGTTTGAAAATAAATAATTGAGATTTTATTGGAAAATAAATTTGAATTTACATGAAGGAGCTATTACTTAATAAATAATAAAATATCAAGCATTCATTTTGAAATCAATAATTGAGAATGTAATCGGTAATATTTATAAAATAGAAGAGGATTTTAATCCTTTACACAAAACATTAGAAGATCTTAATATTATTTGTAAAACATGAAATGGTCTTATTAATTCAAATAAAAATATGATCTATCATATATTTATAGTCATTTAATAAGTAAAAAAAGATAAGGTAAAGTATGTTTAAATATTTTGAAGTGTATTTAACTATTTTTCTATTTATTTTACTATAAGATTTTTTTTTATTTGAATTGCCATTAGGTTAGTAATTCAATAGTCAAATTTCTCGAGTATAAAAAGTAAAAACATTTAAATTCTAATATCTTTTTATCCTTAAAAAAAATTACAATATAAAAAACTGTTTTTCAATTGATTTGCTTATTTGTTATTTTTAAATCAAAACAATCAATAATAAAAACAAAATTACATTTAGAAAAATAAAAAGTATACATACTAGAAAAGTTCTCCGAGTTAGCCCAAGCGCATATATATATAGGGAGAGAGCGGCGGAGTCAATAACTTTTATTAGTGGTATATACACATACAAAAGGATAAATAATTTTTTTTTTTTGGCCAACTAAAAGGATAAATAAATTATACTCATATGTAAGAATGAAGCTAAATATCAATAACATTATTTTCATATTAAAAAAATAATATTTTTTCTTTTATGATAAAAAATGGTGTAAAATATTTGCTAAAATGAAAAGTGCATTTAAAGTATTATGTAAATTAGTCTAAGAAAAAATAAACAAAATAATTTTACTACCCAATAATTTTATATATAAACCAATCCAATTATAATTACGTTTATTAATTTTTATACTAAATTAAATATAGTATTTATAAGTAAATATTAATTATTCAGTGGGACAAATCGAACATAGAATAATTAAAACTACATTATTAACAATATATTGAATAAGTATAGAATTTTTTTTAAGTAAAAATTAAAGCTCATCAATAGGGGTATAAATAAGTCAAGCCTGTTTGCAGACTATTCGGGATTGATTCAAAAATTATTCGAAATCGACTTGATGTAAATCGAGTTGAACTCGAGTTTGAACTACTTAAATAACTAGATAAGTCGAGTTCAAGCTTTATATTACTCAGTTCGATAGGCTTGCAATTATAATCGAGTTTTAATATTTTTCACTATACTTTTTATATATTACTAATCGATTCTAAAAGAATCTAGTTGAGTATAATCGAGTTTAAATGAGTCTAGTCGAGTTTAATCAAACTTAATTGAGTTTTTATGTATTTAACATTTTACCCTTTATATATTACTCGTTTAGACTCAAACTCGACTCGATTAAACTCAAACTCATTAATTTTGCTCGAACTATTCAAAACTCAGCTTGAGTTTGAGTATTCCAAAACTCTACTTATTTACATAAATCAGATAATGCACTCAGACATTCCAATCAAACTAACACATTCTTAGCATTAATATGGGGTTGCTTGCCTCGACTGCCACAATAGTGGATCCCTCAATGTTATATCTAAAAGAGGTAATGAAATCTCATAGAATCAAAATCATCATATGTATAAGTGGCGTAGAAAACTCTAGGATTTCATAATAGTCCTAGAATTTTGCAATACAATTTCAATAACTTTTGTATATTAGAGAGAGAGTCCAACAACCAGATTATTGTTAATAGTCTTATTAACATATGATTTTGTAATAGAATTTTGCAATACAAATTTCAATAAATTTGTGGTTGACAACAATTGTCATAACATATTAGTACCAATTAAGATATTTATAAGATTAAATGACTATTTAGCCCCCATATTACAAATTACATTAATTAAAATCTTTATTTTTTTTTAGTGAATTTAATTGTCTTTGTATATTTTTATTTTGTGATTGAATCAAGTTGGAGTATGAATTTGAAGAAAAAAAGTCAAAAGGCCTCTAAATCTGATTTTTTTTTATTTTTTCAGATTCAAGATAGTTGATATTCAAACCAATTCGAATAAAGTTCAGACAGGACTAAAAGCATTTTTTCTTTTCAGTATTAGGGGGAAGAAAATTTTGAATTTGAGTCTATTATTTATATTGATCTACCATTAGAATATATATATATATTGAGAGAAATCTAAAATCTAACCCAAAATCTTAAGGTATTAAGTGGTGACACGCAAATATTATATTAAGTTTTGATATTTTTTATTATTTTTTTATATGTGATTTTTATCTCTAACACCTTCTCTTGACACGTATTAGGTTATTAACACACGACTGTAACTGTGATGAAAAAGTATAGATTGAGATGTAGAACTGGCTCTGATACTATGTGAGAAATCTCAAATCTAATTCAAAAATTTAAATTATTAAGTGGTGAGATCCAAATATTATATTAAATTTTAATTTTTTTTATTTTTTCACATGAGATATTTATCTCTAACATATATATATATATATATATATATATATATATATATATATATATATATAGAGGACTGATAGGAGCTTAATTATAAGCGAGTGGTTTAAGACTCCATTGTTATCAGTTGTCAGCTTTTATCGGCTAAAGGTACTACGGGGTAAACCATTCCTGAGTGATCTGAGAGGGTGTCTATTTGACTATCTTTTTAGGTCACGGTTCCTATATTTACCATTTATGATGACCTTCACTTCATTACCGCCCTCTGCCTCTAGCTTCCTTTGGCACCTACGGTAGTGGCGTTGCTTTTGGCCTATTTTTCAGAGGATATTATATAATTGGCATTTTTTTTATTATCGTTTTTTCGATTTTTTTTTTTAAAGCGAACTCTCATTAAAATTCAATTGTCATTTTCATATTTTTTTCAAGTACTAGACAAATAACATTACAAATTAATAATGTTTGAAAGTTATGAGCCAAGTCAAGCTAAAGTCAAACATTCACATTTGTATTAGATATTGGATTTATAATAAGGTAAGTTTTACAGGACAAAATAACTTAAAATCATTAAATTAGGTTACTTTCAATGTATCTAATTATTGGGCCTGGGCCTCGTAAGTCAAGTCAGTGTAAAATCAAGCATTGATATTTGTATTAAGTATTGAGTTTATGATAAATTGAGTTTTATAATACATGACTTAAGCCATATAAATTGAGTTACGTATTTTATTACAAGTTATTTATAATTTTTGTATTTAATAATCAAGATGGTATCTATTTTCACACATATTTTTTCATTTCATTTTATTATTTTATATGGTTTAACATAATATTATCAAGTGTTAATATATACTAATAGCATGCCAATAATACCATCAAATATTTATAATATTAGTATTACAAAAAACTGTTAATTACATTTATTAATATCAAATTTTTGACATTTAACTGGTATGAAGATAATTTTATTGATGAAAAAAAAATTATTGATGAAAAAAGAAGAAAAAGAAAATTCACAAAATTTTCTTTAATGGAAGTGTATCAGTGTGGACTGAATTACTAGTCAGTAGGGAGTCACAAATGAAAATTCCACACTATCCACAGCCTAAATTCTTGTTTTTTTTTTTTTTTTTCAATTGCAAAGAGATTTTTTCTATGTTTTTTCCTATGTTGTTCACTTCTGCACACACAAGCACATTGTTTTCTGTTTCTTTAACACTCTGATAACTTCTCACTTATGAGAAGTTAATCAACAATTGTTCTTTGGCAGTTATCCCCAAAAAAAAAAAAAAATTTATAAATCAGGTTTTTCATTATGGATGGACCCAACCCAAATATCCAATAGTTAATAAAGTTATTTGTGTAGTAACATTAATCATTTGAATATAGTAAGTAATAGTACATGTATTATGCTCTTAACAATTTTCAGCAAAAAGATTTTATGGATTAACTTTCATATAGAAACAGACTGAGATGGAGTAAAAAAAAAAAAAATTATAGATCAAAATGTTTACATCATAATTTACATTAATAAAATATATCTAATTAAGTTAATTTTTATATATTTAAAGAAAATTTTTATTTAAAATAATAAGGTCAAATATAATATATGATCAAATTTTTATACTGTTACACTTAAAAATTTTTGTATTTTAAAGATTGACCTCTCGATCTCTCTAACTCTGTCATTGGAAATAAAGCCTATTCACGAATTAAGATTTCTTAGAACACTGTAATTGCATGATTATTCACAATATAAAGCTTTTTTTTTATTTTTTTGGACAAAAAACAAGTTTTATAATTTTTTTACACTAAAATTGTCTCAGCTGATATTTAAATTTTATTCGAATTCTAATAAAATAATTAAAGAAAAACACGATATAACATGTGCATAGATATAGTATTTTTCTGTGGAAATTCTGCTAGAAATTAATGGCATCTTTGCATTTTGCATATATATAGAGAAACCCATGCTAGGAAGTAGAAAAACTTTCCTATTGTTTAAAAGAATCTTTTTAATGGAATCTAGTCTAAAGTGGTTCACAGTTTTTGGACATCACTTTGGTATTGCACTTTAAGGACAGTGTACTCAACCATCAAACATTCAAGTGCTAATAATATATATATATATATACACACACACATCATCATCATCATCAAATGAGCAGCAGGCTGTCATCAGCGGGCAGGTAGAAAACAGTGCTTTTGAAAATATAACTCATATTCTAATTAACATATATAGTTAGTATTTTTCTTTTAAAAAATATTATATTAGGAAGTCAAATAAGTCATGGATTGTACAATTGAAATAAGTCATTGTTTTATAGTGAAAACTCTCACCATTACAACGTGTGAGAAGAATTAAATTCAGAATGGATTTTTTTTTAATATTTTAAAAAATTTCTCTATTAATTCCCTCCAACCATTAAACTTAAAAATTGGTCTAGATATAAAAATAGAATATTTATATCAAGACTAAGAGATTTATAAGACTCAAATATGAATCTTTTATCTAAATTAATTTTTTAATTAAATGAAAATATACATACTATAAGGTTAAGCATAAAAATACTTCATATAGTATATTAAAAAGATCAAATTGTAAAGTAAAGTAACATATTATTTGTTAGGGCATTCCCAAGAGACACGATAAATGTCTTATTCCCATATTCCATTATTCACTTTTCAATAAACTCTCTATCTTATTTCCATTTTTTAAATTTTTTAAGAGCCAATTTCTTTCTTCTCAAATTTGAGGAATGAGATTGGCTCCTTATACAAATATTTTAATATTTTTTTTCATTTATTTTATTTTTTAAATTATTATTATTAATCAATTATTTATTATTATTAAATTAGTATACTATTATTAAAATATTATTTTACAGTATTTTAAATTAGATTATTCTTTTTTAGTAGTAAAAATTTTATATATATAGTAATAATAGTAGTAATAATAATAATAATATTTATTATAATATTTTTAAAAAGATTATATTTTTTAGCACAAAATAATAATAATAATAATATTTTTAATTTATTATAATATTTTTAAAAATATTTTTTAGCCACAAAAATTAAAATATTTTTTAGCCACAAAAATTCTATGTAGTGTAAAGGTAATAAATTTTAAATTTATGTATAAAGAAAAGGAATTGTAAATTTATTAATAAAAAATGAAATAGAGAATATTATTAGAGTGTGCAGATTTTCGAAATAAGTTAAAATAAAGTGTTGAATTATTTATAATATAATAGACAATAAAATAGAGAGTATTATCGGGGATACTCTTAACTAAATAGTATAAACTACACGTTTCATTGTGTTGGGACGAGAGAGTTGATTTAATTTAAGAATCTCCATAATGAGTTTTGATGAAAAATGCCCTTGTGAACTTGACATCATATTTCAATTTAAAATCTTAAGATATTAAGTTTATGAGTATTTTTCACATATATGTCACTTGTTAATCTCTTATCTTTCTAATGTGAGATTTTATACATTTAAAATTTTAACAATCTTCCTTCAAGTATGAATGGGCTTGAACTCTTCCATAAGCGAAGTCTCGAGTATGATAAAGAGTCTTATTAATACTCCACTGGTTAGTGTGCACCTTGCTCTTCCACATAGAAGTTGCAATCCACGAGACCTAAATATCGTACAATACTTTATATTGTCTAGCTATTGATTCTAATATCATTTGTTGGGATTAGAGATCCCACTTAATTTGAAAGATTTCTATAATCGACCTTGGTAAGGAATACATTCATTAACTTGACATCATATTCTAATAAAAAACTTTAAAGCATTGGTTTTATGAATTTTTTCACTTATATACTTCATCTGTTTTAAAATAATTATCTTTTTAGAAATTTTATTTTGTTTCAAAATATTTATCATTTTAAAATTTCGAAAAAATATTTATTATTTTTTTCAATTTTACCCTCTATTTATCTTTCTATTAAATATTCACATTAATTACTTTTGTTTCTTTGTATCAAAATCAAAAAAAGATATTTTAGTATTTTTAACTTATAATTATGATAATTAAATGACTTTTTTAATATATGTGTACTATGCTAAAACGACTATTAATTTGAAACTGAATGAGTATTTCTCTTTAGTCTCTTCCCTTTTGAACGTGAGATTTCATATACTTGAAATCCCAATACATTAAATTCTTATATTAAATTAAGAAAACCATCATTAAAAAAAAAAAAAAAAATCTTCCATTACGATAACGAATGGAGAGTTGGATTCCAACCCAATAATATATTTTTACTCCATATCTAATCTAATCTATTAAGCAAATTTAGAATATCTTTAACTACTACTATGTGGCATATATTTACTATGTGTTTGCATACTATTGTCCACATGTTATTTATTTTAAAATGTTTAACTTTTGCCACGTGACATATATTTCCCATATATTTATATTATATTGGCCCCTATGTTATTTATTTTCCTTAATTTTGATTCATATGATTGGTTCTCCTATTATCTATTTCCCTTGATTTTGATCTATGTGGCATATATACTATTTAGTTTTGATATTTAGATAGTCATAATAACAATTAATACTACTTTTATGATTGTGGTTACAAAATGATCATATTTTATTTTAATTCTTATGAGAGATACAATTTTCAAACCTAATAAATATATCAATAAATAATAAGTTATATATATATATATGGGTTATGTTAACAAGTGCCCTTTAGGCACTTGTTAAGCATTTAATATGAATATTTTATTTAATAAGTTATGCTCTTAAGTACTTATTAAGCATTTAATACAATTATTTTATTTAATGCATTGTTTACACTCTTAATGAAATTTCTTATTTTCAATACCAAATTTAATTAGTAAATTTTCTCTCTCTTAATGAAGTAAAAAAATATATATAGGAAATTGTACTATTTCTACTAAAAAAATTTCCTCATTTTTTTTTTTAGAAAATTCCCTCTTATATTATTGCTACAACTGGGAATCACTCATGAAACAAAATAAATAAATAAATTTGCATTGGACCACGATTGCACTCTTTTGATTGAAAAAAAAAAATTCTCTCCCATTTTTCTTAATATTTTCCCTCTTCAATATTTCTCTAAGTATTTTCCCTCCTCAATCCTCATCTTTTCGTCTTTTAGTAAACTTTTTTTTATCTTATATATGACAAAGAAAAATATTAGATCAATATCCATAATTTTAACACGTAAAATGGAGAAAAATTGGAGGATATTTTTTTCAATAAAAAGAGTGCGATTTTGACCCAATGCAAATTTAAATTTTTTTTTTGGTATTATAAATGGTTTCTAGTTATAGCAACACTATAAGAGGGAATTTTCAAAAAAAAAAAAAAAATGGAGGGATTTTTTTTAGTAAAAAAGTGCTATTTTTTATATATTTTTTTACTTCATTAAGAGATTAACAAAAGATAAAATTGCCTAATTAAATATGATTGAAAATAGGAAATTTCATTAAAAGTGTAATCAATGCATTATATAAAATAATTATATTAAATACTTAATAAATACCTAAGAGTATCAACTCATTAAATAAAATATTCATATTAAATGCTTAACAAATACTAAGGAGGCACTTGTTAACATAACCCTATATATATATACTTCATCCATTCTAAAAAAAATGACCAATAAGTAAAAATCACCATTTTTAAGATAATAATAATTTTATCATAAATTGTCAAAAAGGTCCCTATTAATTACAGTATAAATTTAAAAAATATTTCTCATACTTGAGAAATGAAAGGGTAAAATTAACCATTTTACTATTTTTTTATTGAGATGTTAAATGACCACTTATTTAAGAAAAAAATTTACTTTTTTAATGTTCACTTTTTTCAGAATAGATGGAGTATATACTTAGTATGTTCTAAATTTTACCATATGACACATATTCCCGACTTGTTATTTTTCTATTGGTCTACATCACAAGTATGCAATAAATTTTAGGTTACATTAATATATTATAATTAATTATATTAAATATATTCAAATTGATCATAAATGCACATTAATTAGTCATTTTAATTATTCAAATTGGTTATATATTCATCCTAATTAATTAATATCCTAATTATTTCAACTTAATTTTAGAGTTTACTTTTGGGATATAAAATTAGAACTTTATTTTTCATTTTCTCATTCTTCATCACTTTCATTTAATAAGAATTATATCTTTGTCTTCCTCATTGTTCACTTTCATTTGATAAGTTTCATTTATATTATCATGTTCTTTTTTTTTCAATAGTTTCTCTTTTTATTTTTTTATGAAGGTATTTTTTGAATTTCATGTACATGCACATTTGGAAACTAAAATTAATTTTTTCTTCTCTTTGTATAAATCAAAAAGTCCATATTATTGTTTTAGATTCTTATGAAAATAAAGAGAAAAAGAACAAGTATAAATTATAATATGAAAATAAATTGTGCACAAATAAATTTAAGGCATAATTCATCAACAAGCGAATATATAAAAGTTTAAGTTTTTATTTTTTAAGTTTATACAAACTCTTTTTATGTTATTTTTGAGATTTTAAAATATGAAAATTTAAAAATAATATACAAAATAAAATTATATAATGTACAATTTCATATACTTATTATATCATTATATGAAGATATTTTTTATTTATAAATTTAAAATAATAACTTAAATATAAAATTATATTAAACCGTGCATAACATAGGCTTTCAACTAATTAAAAACTAAGGAATTGCTTCTTTAGAAAAAAATAATTATGAAGGAAGTGATAGAACTACTTATTTAAATTTGATTAATTTTAATTCATTATATCTTAGTATGCAACACGTTACCTATTTATGCAATTTTGAATTAAATTAAAGGTTTCTCTTTATGTGGTGTAGAGGTAACCATGAGACAATGGACATGACACCATTGAATCTTGGTGAACAGCTTCTTAAAGTAGTTACTTCTTCCTGTTCCTATCTTAGAACTTGTCCTATATTATATTTAATTATATATATCCTCTTGTCATCAGACCCACACCACAAAAGAACGAAGGAAAAGACAAAGACAACGCCAAGGAAATGAAATTTTGCTTTCTTGATCAGGTAACCATAAAAGACCAAATGGTTAGGCAAAGATATGTTCTTTTCTATTTCTCTCTTATTCAAATAGAATTTAGTGCAAGTCCTATTATTTGCATTATCTTCTTCTTCATCATCTCTAGACACTTGCACTAGTATACTATATATCACATATTCAACTTTTTGCTAAAAGGTTTTATCACTGTTTTTGCTGAGCTTGTGATCATGAAGAGACTCCAAGAAAAGTGTACCATCCTACAATTCACATTTGACCTTAATCACACTCAAAAGGCATGTCATGAATGTGTTCACAATCATACATATATATACAACATGCATATATATGCATGGTGGCATCTATGGCTCAACATATTATATGTGGGGATAGAAATTCATTAACTATCTCGAGCAATTATCTCGGGTAAGAAATAAGTCACGTCAGTTAATAATATCAAATTACTTATAGACTAACTCAATTGAAATAAGACACATTAATTAATTATATTAGTAATTACTTATTTAATATGATATTATTAACTGATATATTTTATTATTTTCACTGAATTAGTTTATGAGTAAAGTGATATATTCCGTCTGTCTATCTGAAAATTGCTTAAAAATTTAGTATATATTTAATTGTTTGTGCAAGAATTCTTATTAAATGAGGGAAAATCCTCAATATATTGATTGAGCAATTAAATTTATTTTACTAGCAGACAAATATTCACACTGTACTACCTAATTAAACTGCAATTTTATTTGATAAAAAATGTCCTTGGAAGCTACATCATATGCAATTAATACTGAAGCATCAAATCAAAAGGTCCCCCCAATATAGTCATCAACTTAAGGTTAAAATGGTTATCAAAGACTTTATGGTCAATCTAATCAAATCATAACAGAAAAAATTGAATAATGCATTGGAAAAACTTATCTGATTTTTTTTTTTTTATCATCAATCAGATGGAAAAAAAATAAATTCCAAAATGCTGTCTTAATCATTTCTACAAAATTAAAACTACTTCAATAATAGAAAAAACACGAGGAAAAAAAATTAAAAAAAAAAATAAACTTAATTATAAGCTACTGTTTGGCCATATTGTATCTAATACTAATCAATGTGTGCACAACCTAGACAAGAGGGACATATCACACCAAGCGTGAATTGAGATTGAAATTTACACTTTCGAAATAGTCTTTTGATGGGTCAGCTTAATTAGTGCCAACTACCTTCATTTTCATTATCTTTTACAAAATCTCTTTATTCAGGAGATATTGCATATATAGACCAATTTCATCCATCATGCTTTTTATTTATTTTTTTCTAATTAAAGTTAAAACTTATTAAATTTATATTAGGATTTATTTAATTATTTTGAAAAAAATTATTTTTCTTAAATATAATTTTCTAACATTTAATATACTCAGAAAAATTAGCTAATGAAATATATCTTATTTTTTAAAAGAGGAAATGATAATATTCTTTAACTCACAATCTTAGTCGTCTCTTTTATTCTCTTTTTTTTTTTTTTTTTTTTTTTTTTTTTATAGTTTCTTCTTAAATTTTTATTTTTTGAACAAATGCTGATATTTTTTTGATCAAAATGGTTCTATTATCTTTTTTATTTTCATTATCTATTAAATAAAATACATATTTATATATATGTGTTAATTTGTGTCTTTATAAACATAGATTTAAATTCATTTTGTTATTTTTCATTTTATTTTTCTAGGATTTTGTGAGTCTTCTTTTGTTAAAATATTTCACATTGATTAAATATACAAATGTTAAGTGATTAATATAGAATTGGACTGTCTAATCTTAACAAGCTAACTTTTAAGCTTGATATTAGAGATCCCACATTGTTAAAAAAAAAAAAATATAAACAAGTGTTAAGGTCTAACTAACTAATTGGCTAGTACTAGTCATTTTAATATTGGTTAGACCTAAACTAATTCTTATTCATTTTACCTCCTTCTTCATCAATTCAATTTATAATATGATATCAGAGCAGGTCATATATGATTTCTTAATTTTTCGGCTTTTCGTTTGGATGTCTAGTCCCAGCAGTCCTGTCTAGTGTTACCGCTGCGTTTTAATCAAATTTCAAATTTTAGGAGGAGAATATCAATTTTCAAGTGACAATTGCGCATTAAAAATCAAATCCTAGTTGCACTTGATGGAGTGTTAGAGATCTCACATTGTTAAAAAATAAAAAAAATGTAAATAAGTGCTAAAGTCTAACTAACTAATTGGCTAGTACTAGTCATTTTAATATTGGTTGGACTTAAACTAATTCTCATTCATTTCACCCCTTTTTTCATCAATTCAATTTCTAATATTTGATTCTCTCAAATTTATGTTAAAATTTTATAATCTTTCATAGAAATTTTTATATCTTGTTTCATGGAGAAATTTTTATGTTTTTCTTCATGAAGGTTTTGGATTTGAATATTTTATTAGTTTTCAAGCGATAGGAATTATTGAAAAACATTAAAATTGATTTGTGATTACAAATAGCCTATAATCATAGCATATTTTTTACCGATATGCTAGATTTAATACTCTATCAATATGATTGAAAGTTATTCAATGATATGCTCTTCGAACATGATTGAAAATTATTAGAAAAAATTTTAGTCAGTTTTGAGTTTTGATATTTTTTAATATATGATTTTAGATTTTTAATTTCAAAAATCAAGATATACTTTTATCAATATAAATAAAAGATTCATCTTTTTCTCTCTCTCAAAAAAAAAAAAAAAGGAAATAATCATTTTTTTCTTCTTAATGCTTTTTAATTTAAAAAAAAAAAACTTAGTATTTTTTTAAATGTTGATGAACTCATTGAAATGGTTCGAATTTAGAAGAAAATTACATACAAGCATACATATATTCATCAGTCCATTAACCACCATCAGCTATTCTTATTCTTCATGGATTACCAATAATTGTTGTAAAACCAATTGAAATGTACCACTTCTTGTTTAATTTTACGAGTCAAAATACATGTTTTTATTCTCTCATATATATATATATCCTAATAATATAAATTAGACATTAAAAAATAATTTCAATTATTAGTTAGTATTGCAATTTGCAACCAAAAAAAAATATATATATTTTTCTCAGGTTTTTTTCTTGAACTGGGAAAATATTTTTAAAAAAATGGAGTAGAGCAATTCATAGGTAAGGAAAATACATTACTTATATTTTGGCTTGAGAGAAAAAAAAAAAAAAAAAAGGGGAATTTCAGTGCGTTAAAATTTTATTTCTCTAATATTAAAAAATTCCTTTGGATTACTTAATTTAATTAGCGTGTAAACTCAAACTTTAGGTGATATTTTAGTTTATTGCAATATTTTTTTATTATATTATTAATTTTTTAAAATATATCTTAATCCAGTGTTTTTAGGTGAATGGTCTGCTTTTAGTTAAGCTAGGTTAATACTTGTGCGTTGCACGAAAATTTATAATTTATTTATTTTTAATTTTTTAAAATAAGTTTATATTTTTAATTATTTAATTGTAATGTATAAAAAAATAATAGTGATATTATAAAAAATATTTATAAAAAATAATAATTAAGGAATACTATAGTTTATATGTAGCCAATAATAATTTTAAATTTTTATATAATTTGTAGTTATTATATTCTCAATTTCTTATAATTTAGAAGAAAATAATAGTTTATTTTAAATTATTTTGACATTCTTGTAAATAAATTTTAATTTCATGGTGCATTTTTTTAATCAAAATAATTTAAATTATGATAATATATTGAGTTTAAGTGATCATAAAAAATATTACAAAACCATCAAATTAAATTTTATATGAATTTGTATTAGATAAGATTGTTTATAAAAATTTATAGTAAATGATAGATGGACATATTTTATTCTATTTTTTTTATAATTTTTAATATAATTCTTTCATAAGTTAATAAAAAAACTTTATATGTTGCCATATATTAATTTATTTTTAAAATTTTATATATATAAAAAATAAATGATATGTGATTTTAATAAAACAATTTTTTTTATTTTCATATAATTAAATACATCAATTTAATATATCATGCATTAATTCAATTTATAACGACCGTAATTATACTTATTTAAATTTTAATATTAATTTATTATAATAAAGGCTAATTATTATAAATGTTTATATCATTAATTGTTTCATTCTTGCCATATGGATCAATAGAATGTAAACTTAGAATTATAATTATTAAAATTGAATATTATAAGCTAATTTAATTTCATCTAGGTTATAAATAATATTAAAACAATTAAATGTTTCTAAGTAATTAATAAGTTAATAAAAATTATATATATATTATATATATATATATATATATATATATATATATATATATATATATATATATATATATATATATATATATATATATATATATATATATGATTTTAATAAAGCAATTCTTTTATTTTCAATTTCATGCATTAATTCAATTTATAATGACCATAATTATATACATTTTAGTTTTAAAATTAATTTGTCACAATAAAGCTAATTATAGTAAATGTTAGTATGATTAATTGATTTATT
This sequence comes from Reutealis trisperma, assembly GCA_947687605.1. Classification (NCBI taxonomy): domain Eukaryota; kingdom Viridiplantae; phylum Streptophyta; class Magnoliopsida; order Malpighiales; family Euphorbiaceae; genus Reutealis; species Reutealis trisperma. The sequence goes on along the minus strand of CANTUT010000033.1, from coordinate 15,197,059 downwards.
CTTGCCATGTGGACTAATAGAATGTAAATACATGGCAAATATATGCTATGTGGCAAATTTTAAGACATTTTAAGCTTACTTTATATATATATATACTAGCTTCATGCTCGTGCATTGCACGATTTATTTATATTTTTATTTAATTATTAATTTGTTATTATATTATACTATATGACATAATTTTTTATCAATTTCACTAATATATTTTAAAAAAATAAGAAGTATTGAAAAGAAAATTTATATAAATATAAAAATAAATAAATATAACTAAACATCAAAATATTTAATTGAAAATTATTATTTTAATGATACATTTTATAATAATATTTTAATTTTCTTTTAATATAAGTACACATTTTACATTAATATTTTAACACTAGTAAAAGTATAAAATTATATATATATATATATATATATATATATATATATATATATATATATATATATATATATATATATATATATATATATATATATATAAAAGAAAAATAATAAAAAATAATTAGACAAAAATTTATGATAAAATATTTAAAAATTAACAAAAGAAAAACTAATCTCTTTATTATTAAGTTAAATATTTTATTTGAAAAATATAAAAATTATATCTATTCATTTGTCATATCTTTTTTTTACATAAAAAAACACAAACATATATAGGTGAAATCGTATATACATATATACATACACACACACACATATATATATATAATTTCTAATTTATATTACAAATCTCATTAATTAATAATAGTAGTATTATTTCAAAAATAAAAATTTAAATTTTGCAGGTTACAACCATGATTATATATGTTTTTAATAGATTTAGTAGTCATAATAATCATTAAAATTATTTATGAGTTACAACTTTTTTTATAATAATTACTCATAACACCATTATATGATTATATATTGATTAATAAAAAATATCATAATTAATATATATATATATATATATATATATATATATATATATATATATATATATATATATATATATATATATATATATATATATATATATATATATATATATATATATATAATCATAAATATATCTTTTAAATTGATAATTTATGTAATACATTCTTTTAAACTATAATAAAATTAAAAATTTTCAATTTTATTCAGGTTATTTATCATAATTATATTTATAATATATTTACTTGTCATAATGATTAAAGTTACAAATTTTATTAAGTAATATTAATTATAAGGCTTATTTTATATATAAATCAAAGAAAAAAAATTACATGTGAACCAATAAAATATATACACATGACAAACACATACTATTTGGCTAAAACTAATAAATTCTAAGCCTATTTTATATATATATATATATATATATATATATATATATATATATATATATATATATATATATATATATATATATATATATATATATATGTATGTATATGCACATGTACATATAGATATGTTTATGCACATGTACATATAGATATGTATATGTACATATATATATGTAGAGGTACATATCTATATATATATATATATATATATATATATATATATATTAAAGAAGTGAAATTGTTAAAAAATACTACATATAAAAATAAACCTTAATATACATCAATCATAACACATCAACAATCACAAAATAATGATAATGATTAATTAAATTAGCAATAATCATTGTCATAAATGTTTACTATCAATAAAGAAAAGAAATGAATAATTAAAATAAAATACATAACTGAATTCAGATAAGAAATTCTCAGTGTCTGGATGATTTGTCTTCTAGTGACCTTAGTTCAATTTGTAACCTAATTAATTGAACTTGAGTCAAATCATTGTGCATTAGCTATAAGTTCATATAGTAGCTCAATGTTAAGAGATAATAAGAATGGTTGAGCAAGTATAAATTTGAGGTGGAATGCATTAAAAGAAATAAGAATTTGGTACCTAATTTTCTTTCTGTGCGAGAAAATAATTTTTTGTTTTATTATCAATCGGGTAAAATGATAGCCAAAATCATTAAATTTGGTGATTTTTTTCTAATGTGGCCACAAAAGAATTTTTCTTTGCAGGTGAGTAACTAAATTTCATTTTCTTTTCAATCAGTGGTCACTAGCTAGAAGTCGGTTAGAACATTACCGAAGTTACTGACTTGGCCTGACATGTCATCAAGGCCAATTTATCATATTGACATGTAATTTAAGTGACACGTCACTAACTCTTGCTTAGTCAGCTGCCAACATCACCCTTGTCACCCTTCAAGACAGTCAAGCAAAGCTGGTTACACATTTATAACGAACGTTATCTATCGAGGATAAAATGCAATTTCAGATAGAAAGTAAAGTCATATTTTGTTATCTATTGTAAATGCTCGTTACAAAACTATCAACCTCGTCATCCTCATCTCTAAGCAACCTAGTCATTTATTTCAAGAAAATTTAAACACAATTTAATCACAACTAGTGTCAAGGTATATACACTAAAGCCAAACACAAGCAATTTTCAAGAAAAAATTAAACAATTATAGGATACATCTAGCTGGTAATTTCTGCACCTAAAATTCTAGTTTCCAGGCTTTTCTCACTCCATAAAGTCTTCAATAAACAAGGAAGCCCACATTTGCATTGAGGAACAATGACTTGCACCATTTCTAGAAAGGTAAGCTAATTACTTAGGTTTTCACAATTAGAGTTTTTAATTATAGTTTTGAATTACAAATCCTTTAAAACAAAAATCAAATTTAAGTTTAGGATTTGAAGAAAGTAATTGAGGAACAGAGGGAACAATATGTAGATTTTGATTTGAGTGAGAAGTTTTTATCTCTGTGAAGGTTTAGAGATTAATGATTAAGGATAGAGAGAGCTTAAAAAAAGAGAAGGACAGCTGAATTAAAGCTTGAAATTGCATTTTAGCCTTAATATAGGTAACGTTCATTGCAGATATGTAATGAGCGTTCACTATACTTGACTACCTTAGAGGGAGACGGGGCACTTACATGTCAATTTGAGTTAGTTGGCCTTGACGATGTATTCATCCACATCAGTAGTTTTAATGATATTTTAGCCGGATTTTGGCTAGTGACAAATGATTAAAAAGAAAATAAAAATTTAAGTCCTCGCTTGCAAAGATTTTTTTTTTTTTTTTTGGTTGATCACATAAAAAAAAATACCAAAGATTGGTGATTTTAGCTATCATTTACCCATTATCAATCCCTTAAGGCTATTCTACTAATTTTCATTGCATCCTCAGCCCCATCTTCTTCATAACTTAGCCTTTTCTATAATCATTAATTGACTATTAATTTGTGATAAAGTGAAGTATATATATGTTGAGAAACTAAAACAAGTTATATTAATGATAATTAATTACTTTATTAAAATTATTTTATAATTTGAAATTTAACTCACTTCACAATAAAAAGAAAACATTTTAATAGCATTTGAGACTGTTCTCCTCATAATAAATAAATATTGCTAATAAATTTTAACTTTATTATGTAGTCTACAAATAAAATTGTAAATTTGGAGAACAATAGTTAGTGCTACTTATACATTCCAAATCACTCTTCATATATCAATAATATAATTTTTTTTTATTGATTAGACATCGAATTTGAATATTTCAAACCGTTTCAATTTGTTTCAAAATTTAAAATTTTCAATCCATTTTAATTAAATTATAATAAGTTCTTATCAATTTCTGATCATATCTATCAATTTTTTTTTTCTTTCTACATGGAAAATTGATTTGGGGCTTTCTTTTGCTCTTTAGCGTTGGATTTGAAGCATTGAATTGATTTAATCCAACCATCAATAGCAATATGATTTTGTAATGGTGCTCTAATGAGGTCTTTCTAGGTCCATGCACCTCGAGATTGTCCTCCATATATTTATGGTGGCTTGGAAATCATATATAAGCCACAAAGATAGTTTTGTAAAAGGCAAACATTACTTTCTTTTGTATATCATTGTTTTTAATACTTCCAGTAATTAAGCATTTATCTCATCAAAGATAAAATTAAAAATCAAATATAAAAAATTTTAAATTATAAAAACATTGAGACATAATTAAATAATTAGACTCTAAACAAAAATTTTAAGAAATTTATAAATTCTACTCAAATCAATTCAACTCGATCAGGTTTGATCCCAAAATTAATTGGAATCGATTATATAAATTCTTTATTTTCACTTTAAATGATTTTAGACTATATTTCTATATGGCTGTAATACCTATATATAAATTATATTGTATTACTCTCCTCTAAATTCGTTTAAACTGACCCTTTCATTTCTTTCTTTTTCTTATCATAATGTGCTCGATTTTTCTAACAAGGGTTTTACTAAATACCCTCTCGCATGTCAAAACTATTTTAATCTTTATTTTCTCAATTTGTCCTCAATCAATAATATTGTCATTTTTTCTTTAATACTTTCATTACATATTCTATTCATTTTAGTGTATTTGCACTTCCATTTAAATGTTCTCATCTCGGCAATATTTATCTTAGAGACATGTTGCTTTTTTTGTTGTCCAATACCCACTATCATATAATATAACCAGTGTAACACCTACTGCCATATAACATAACTGATCATAATGTTGTACGGTGAAATTTTCCTTTTCAATTGATATTTTTATAAAGTTTTTTAAATTATTTATAGAATTTTTTTTTATAAATAATTCTAAAAAATCTAAAAGATAAGGGAGCAACTTGATAATGCACAAAGTACCATACATAAAATAAAATTATTGTCCTCCAAATGATACAGATTGAAATTCTTGCTGTATATGGAAAATGGTTCATCCCCTAGCTACCAAACATGATTAATTCATATATATGTGGAATCTAGGAAAAAGTACTGAGACAAAAAAAGAAGGAAATATATACACATATGGAGAGAGAGAGAGAGGGGGAGAAACGGGGGTAGGGGATTTTGATTTAGAACCACAAATAGGATGTTTTTAGTACAGTCAGGCAAAGGCAAAGGCAAAGAAACTCAGCAAAGGAAATGAAAGCACTTAGAAAATATAAGCGAGACTTTAGGGTTCTATGCTCTCATTATCATCCACTTCCTTCAAAATTAAAATAAATAAATAATAAAAAGGTACAATTCATAGTTATCATCTTTGTTGAAAGCAACCCAAGAACTAACCCAGCTAATAGATAGATAGAAAGCTCATCTCCATATCATGTGGTCCTCCTAATTATGCCACTCACTCTGGCTAAAAAGGTCACCCTCATAATGACCTAGAGAGAGAGAGAGAGAAACCCTTAAATCAAACATTTTATTTTTATTTTTATTTTATTTTATTATGTTTTATAGTAATGTATAAGTTGAGAAGACGGCATGTATAAATAGTAAATTTCTTTTTTTTTTTTTTTTTTTTAAAAAATCTGTGGTGGATAAGACTATTGGCATTTTTTCCAAAAATAAAGATTGGCTAGGGTTTTTGGAGATAGTACAATAAGCACCCACAATGCCATAAGCCCATGACTCAAGTCTAGACTTTCTTTGACAATTGCTTGATTTCATTATGCATCTATTGTTATTGAAAGAGAGAGAGAGAGAGAGAGAGAGACAGAAAGAGAGAGAGAGATTTTTCTTAAGTTGATAGAAAGAAAGTAGGAAAATAAAGAAAAGGTAAAATGATAAGCACGCATGGGTTGGGGGAGGGAACCTCAATTACCCAACCCAACCCAATAGCACACAACACAACATTCTCACAAATTAAAAGAGAGATTCAGAGAAAGAGAGAGAGAAATTGGGGTTTCTCTTTTAGGTGAAAGTGACATTTAGAAGACACATACAGTCAAAGGAACATATATTGCTCTCTCTCTCTCTCTCTCTTAGTAGTATATGCCCTTTGAGTGAAATAATTGTCCTTCCTTTCTAGGGTTATTCGACAGGGCCACGTGGAGGTTCTATTCTAGTTATTCAAATTATTTTATTTTCTAGATAATTTCATTTTTTTTTTATCTAGAAAATTAAGAGCATTATATTTTCTGTCAGTTTTTACATCAATTAATACTAAATTTTTTCTCGAAAAAAATTTAAAAATACGTTTCAATGTTCGGCTTATACATTCAAAGAAATTACCTTTTAAGTATTGATCTCAAAAATCTATATATTATATGAATCTTCCTATGATAAGTCAAGGCCATGTCACACATATATAATCAGTCCTAACCCACTACCTTAGAGAACTAAAAAATATCTAGATTTAAGTGAAAATTATTAGATATGATTAGAGTTGTACTTCAATTTCTAATAAATTTATTAAGTTAATACAATATTTGTTTTAACTATACTACTTGTTCCCTATTTTGGACATTCTTTCCACTCATCAAAGTCGATTTAAAAAAAATTATTAATTTGACTTAATTAGTATATGATATATTGAATCCCACTTTCTAAATGAATTGGATTTGAGAATTACAATTACAGAGAGTCCAACTCCATCCAACTTGAATATTAAAGAAAAAATTAATATTTTCATAAATTTTTATTATTTTTAATTGAGTTTAGATAAAATTCGATAGGGCGGAATTTGGGTTAATATATATATATATATATATATATATATATATATATATATATTAAAAATTGAGTTTAAAAATTATTTAGAAAATATTTTATCATGTATCAAGTAGTTTTTTCAAAAATTAAATTTATATGAAACTTTCTCATCAATTTTTTTTTTATATCTTTGTATTTATGAAGATTTCAATTAAATTTTTATATAAGTCAATATATATATAATTTCTTTTCATTATTTTTCAAATAGTCTATATATATATATATATATTAAACTTGACCCAAATACATTTTCTTTATATTACTATTTAAAATTATAAAAAGGGAATATTTAAATTTAATAAAAAATATAATAACTCACTAAAATGCGATCCACGATTAGTTATAAAAAATCTGAATCCAACTTGTCTAATTCTATTAGAATACAATTTTTTTTTTATATTATAATCAAATTTAAATTTTCATATTAAACAATGAAATTAAATAAATATTTATACCATGGTTATCATACCCAGATCGGCTCGGCTGGTTGGACTAGAAAACAAGAGACCAGAGGCTAGATCGATTTGAAAGGAGTCTGAAATTTAGAATGGCTACACCCAGCCAGTAATTGGTGACTCGATTAACCCATCTAATTTTTTTACAAGTGGGCCGGGTTGATAAATTAAAAAAAAAATTTGTTGCCAAATTAAAAAAAATAAGTTATATATTTTAAATTATCATTAACTTATTCATCATTTTAATTAAATGAACATTTAATTTTATATTTTTACATAGGACAATGCAAATATGAGTAGATCTCCCACTACTTAATTTAAATTTGAGTCTCAAAATAGCCATTTAATATGTTATAGTTAATGATTTTAAAATAGTTTTAAATTCATATTTTTTATAAATAATATTTATTAATTGTTTACATAATATTTGTTAATTTTAATTATATGTATATTATATTTATTTTTAATATATAAATCTAATATATTTAGATATAAATATAATATATATATATATATATATATATATATATATATATATATATATATATATATATATATATATATATATATATATATTTATTTTTAACATATAAATAATAAATATATAATATTATTTAAAATATTGATTTGACTTCTATTCGACTCCGGTTCAATATTTAACTTGTGATCTTCTATTTTCATATGTTATAAGGGCAGGCATGATTCGTAAACATTGATTTATACAACTGAAAACACATTTATTGAATTCCATAAAATTTAAAAGATTCTATGAATTCTTTATACATGTGTACACATATACGGCGTTCATGCAAGTCAGCTTGAATATTACCTATCTGCTAGCACGTGAAGTGGAACCAATTGATAAACTCTCTTGTTGTTTCCTATCCACTAAATTCTCACAATATTGCTGTTCAACGCTCTCTATCACTTTCTTTCTATCTTTATATCCTTATTTCACTTTAATTTCATGCTTTTAGTTTAAGCTCAGAGCCAGCTTGTATGTACGCTATTAATTATTTTAATTAAGTTAAATTAAAAAGAAAAAAAAATCATAGCTATGGAGAGAAATTCTCATATAAATTGAATCTACCACTTTACATATAGACTAATTTAATAAAAATAAAACACATCAATTATTAATTGATTGGTAATTATGATTTTTTTTTCCTCAATTTATAAACTTCTTTATAAAGTTATATAAAAAAATTATAATTTTTAAAAAAAAAACCACTTTTTTCATAAAATAAAATAAAGTAAATTATTTTTATTTTTAACAAATTAATTATAAATCGCACCTAATTAATATGTCATATTTTTATTAACTTAATATCTGAGTGCATAGTCTACCTAAATATTTATCAAAGCTAGCTCTCTCTCTCTTTCTCTCTCCTTTTATCTCCAATAAATCCACCTTCCTTGGGCGCCTTGACTCCCACCATCATAATTCAAAAATCCCTTTCTCTTCTCTCTCTTTCTCTCGCTCAGCCCCCATGGTCATATGGTACTTGTGCTGTGCTGTCTTTCTCATCATCCTCTAGTCCTTGTTTGGGGGAAGGTAAAATGGACTATCTTTATCTCTTTCAAACACACACTTGTACAAAATATCAACTCAAAAAACACACAAACATTGCTAGCTATAACTAGCTCTCAATCTTTTGAGAAGGATTTCTGTATAACAGTGACAAAACAAAGACTTGTCTTTCTTACTAACTGGTTTTTCTTCATTACTTGCAGAGATGCTAATGGAATTACTACTAATAAGGGGCATTACTAAGCTAATAACATTACTACTAATACGGGGCATGTTAATTTAATTTATGTCATTCTCAAGACTACTGCTGCTCTTTCGGCCGGCTGCCAGCTGCAAAATACAATACTTACCTAAAACAGCTAGGTTTTTCTTTTCCTTTTACCGTTTTGAAGTGCAAATTTATTGAAGGCTACCTTTCCCTCTCTCTCTCAAATGTTGCAGTCAAGCAACAATGGCAATGACCCCATCTATTATAGTGACCAACAAGGTTACAATAGGCCCTTTTTCAGTGACATCAGTACTCCCAATTCCAAACATGATCATCAAGAACAACCTCCTCCTCCTCTTACTCCTTTATCTTTCTTCCACTTACCTTCTCCTTGTATTCCTTATGATCATTTAGAATTACAAGATTATGATATTTTTTTACATAATCATGACCTTTTACTTCACCACCACCAGCAACAGCAGCAGCCGCAATCTTTGACGAGATCTTTTGCTTCTGATACCATGGTAGATTTCAACATAAATGAAGATGCTACTAATTACAAGAAATCCCAACATAATAATAACAACAACAACAACACTAGCCTTGATCATGATCAGGATCAGCAAAGGAAACAGATGATGACGATGATGCCAAAAAAGAGATCTTCAAAGAGAGATCGCCATAGCAAAATTAACACAGCTCAAGGACCGAGAGATCGAAGAATGAGATTATCCCTTAAAGTTGCTCGCGAATTCTTTGATCTACAAGACAAGCTAGGCTTTGACAAAGCCAGTAAAACTGTTGAGTGGTTACTACATCAATCAAGACAAGCAATCAAGAAACTATCCGCTGGTGGTGGTGGTGGTGGTGGTAGAGGTCTCCTCCCTCCTAATAATTACAGCTGCACTAGTACTTTACCCACCAAGAGTGCTTCTTCTACTTCAGAATGTGAAGTAGTTTCTGGAATTGATGAGGCAGCTGCCACTAAAGCTTCCATTTCTAAGACAACTAAGCCCTCATCATCATCACGTGTTAACAATAAAGGGATCAAAAAGGCTAAACCTTCGCGGAGAACTGCATTATTCCATCCTCTTGCAAGAGAATCAAGGGAGAAGGCGAGGGCAAGAGCAAGAGAGAGAACTGAAGAGAAAAAGCAAAAAGAGAAAAAACAACTATGGGTCGATCAAAAAATAATGGACGAATCAAAGCTATGTGAAGAATCAAGAAACCAAGAATTGAACCCATTAAGTTGTTGGAGTAGTCCTTTTGAAAATACTACAACTGGTGATCAAGAATCTGGTAATAATAATAATAATAATACCATAAATCCTTGTTTAGATATGCAGCTACCATTAGGCTCATCCCCAGAGCGAGACCGATTAGTACTTGCTACAACCTCAGAAAACATGGGAAAGTGGAGCCCATCTTCCATTATCATTCACAATCATCTGTACAACACCGGAATTCCACAAGAGGTAAGCTGTTGATTTTATATATAGAGATGTTTATAGGAGTATATAATATATTGAAACAATTTGCTATTTTTATACAATTTTCGGTGCAGCATCAAATCGCAGACTTGCAATCTTTATATATGCAAGTCATGGGAGGCCTATAACTAACAGTTAGGATATATTTGTGCTCTCTTTGATGATATGTCAAGTCAAGTTGGACAAAGATTTGAAGAATGTACTACGTATGGATTTTCTTCTTTCTGTTTGGAATTAATGTAAAATAGACAAGTGTATCATTTTCCTTCTGCAATTTTTCTTGTGAATTACTGTTTTCTCGAATGATTAATTGTTCATCACTAGTCTTCAATTTTACTCACTATACACATGTACACATTCTCTGTGTGTTTCTTGTTTCTTTATCTTCATCTATTTATATATATATATTAGAACAAACATACACTAGAGGGCTTAAAATAACAAAGATTTCTATCTTTTCTTCTGAATTATATATATTTATGGGTATTTGGTTTAGCTGTTGGGACTCAGCTGTTAACTACTAACTTGAAGGTTTTTGCTAAATAAAAAAATATTAGCACATGTTAGTTATATTGTTTCTGCTGATCCTATATATACTATCAAAAATATTTGTATTTTGTCAGTTAAAGTGCAAATTAGAAGACAGTTAGAGACAAGCTCTTAGGGGTAATTAAATTATTATCTATTTTTTGACTTATGTCTTAGAAAGAAGAAACTTCTTAGCAAGTGCATTCAGACTAGATCAATTCAGATAAACTTTTAAGGGAAAAGGTTGATCAGACACAATGGATTACTACCAAGTGTCATGTTTTTATTGCTGGTTGACCGATAATGCCTGAAATTTCAAAACATGCTTCTATATGTAAAATCATTTTATATTATAAAAAAGAATCACAAAGAAAGTTATTCCAGTAGAAAGATCTTGAATTCTTGGGTGTTGAGGGAGATAAAAGCCACACACCCACCCAACCAACCACATATATATATAGAGAGACAGAGAGAGAGAGAGAGAGACTTTAACAATTCAACTGCTAATAATTGATTTTTTGGCTTTGGAAGATCAGTCTTTAGATATAAGTTTTACCTGGTGTTAATTAACTTGTATAATTTATTAACAAAACTGTTAAGATTCATAGGATTATTATATTTCAGTTGAAATTTTGTGACTTTTCTTTTTTACTATAGTTTGAATTGTTTGCCTCTGATATTATAATTTGCATGTTGAAAAGCAATTCTCTGATTCTACTTTTATGTAGTGCATGTGTATATATATATATATATATATTTTAGAGAGTTCCTTTTGTTTCAATACTATTGTTGGCATTTCATAAGCAACAACTTGTGGAATATAAAATTAATATACAGACAAAGACAATCATGTATGTGTCTGTGTTTGTGTGAGCAATTCATAAAGTAAAGATCTGTAGCAATCTATATTTACGTTGGAGACATTGAAATTTTATTATCAAAGTAAGGGTAATACTGAAAAACCAATACATATCATAGTTTATTTCCATATAATTAATTATATGCGCATTTTTTTTTAAATTATAAGTTAGTATAGTATAATATAATACGATTTAGAGGCATTACATTTGTCAGAATACATCACTCAAAATCATTTAGAGTGGAAACAAAGCTGACCCCAATTAATTTCGTGATTAAGGCTTAATTAAGTTGAGTTGAGTTGGGTTATAAGTTAGTATAATATAATACTGATATGCTTATCATAATTAAGCCTATCATTATCAATTTATGATTGAGTTTATACTACTTTGTACACAAAAATGCATAACTTTTATGCAGCTACTTTATGTTAAATTAGAAGCAGTTGAAATCTAGCCATATATTGCAGTAGACTTCAGAAAATCCTATTATGTTTCTGACAAGAACATGAGTTAATCAATTTTTTTTGCTATGCTAGTTGTTATCAATGAGGTTTGAAATAGAAGATAACCAGTCTTTTGTTTGATCAAATGAAATTGAGCATTGAGACTTTAATTTTAGTCTATTCTCGAGTCGAGAAATGCACCACTATATTAGGATAAATCTGTGAGTACTGTAAATTATGATTTTTAAGTTCACTGCTAATAAGAATTATCATTTGTGAAGTTCTATATATATATATATATATGATAAAATTATCGCATCTAATTTCTATCTCAATAGGGAAGAGCACTTCAATGTGCACTGGCACATTCATTCTTGCACTAAAATGCAAGGTAGTGTTTAATTAAAATTTAATTAACATTATTACATTAACTACTGATTTTAGTAGCTCTTTGAACCTATTATATATATATATATATTCCTTAATTAACTATATATGTTTTGCATATCAACTTTGAAAATCAGGAAAAAAAAAAAAAAAAAGAAAGAAGAAGAAAACTTTATTCACTGAAGTGTAGAAGTCTCATCATGTGATTATAAGTGCTTACCTTTTTGTAAATCTCTCTATGCGAAGATCTTCAATTTCTGATCCTTCTTATTCAATAGTTACTTGAAATAACCTATGTTTGTTGGCCGGAAAAAAGAAAAAATCTGTTTAGTTACAACTTACAAGGATGTACCTTCTTTTTCTTTTCCTTTCTGTTTTTTTTCTTTCTTTTCTTTTCCTTTTTTTTTTTTAATATTTCATAAGCCCAGAATAATTTTATTAATAAAACCAATAAGATACAAGGATGTAGCTTATCAATTCCTTTAATTCCCAATTTTTTTTTTCATTTCAAAGTTGCGTAAGTTATATATATACACTTATCGCAAGACTATATCTAAATATGCAAATTCACAATCCATTTATAGGAAAACAGTACAATAATATTTAATAATTGATTGTGCAATGTTTAAAAGTTCATTAATTTATATGAGCCTATTTTGATTGATTGTGCAATGCTTAAAAGCTTATTTGGTGTACATGAATTAATGTAAAGTATGGAATTTTATAGATAATAGAATTTTAGTTATACTAAACTTCATAAAATTTGAATTCGTGTAAATGGAATTAAAATTTTATTTCATATAAAATATAAAAATATAAAATTTTAAATAAATTTCACAAAATCTTATGAGTTTAATTTATATCAAAGAAGACTTAAAAAAAATTATAAATTCATTATGCTATAATTATCTTCCTTAATATAAAATAATATTACTTATTATGCATAAAAAAAGGAGATTAATGATTCCTTATTAGTGAGATTTAAACATTGACGTTGTTATATAGGTATTGTTTGATATAAGTTAAGTAAATTAATGAAGTACAACTTTTTAGAAAGTAAAAAATTTTAATTTGTTTGATAGCCATTATTAAACAAAATTTTTGAAAAGTAAAATGTTTATTTTCTGAATTTGGGAGAAATACACTTTTTTAGGGGAGAGTTAAGGAAGTTGAACTTAATTAGTTAAAAAAGATATAAATTGATATGTCTACCTTACATTGAATAGGATTTAATAAACAGGGCAAGATATTATATTTTTAATTATTAAGTCATATAGAAAAAATTTACTTCTCATAAAATTATATGAAAACCAAACACATAATTACTTCATGAAAAATTTATTTTCTAAGAAATAATTTTCCAAAAAATTTATTTTCTAGAAAGTATATCAAACAATACTATATAAAACTTTTCTTGATTATTAGTAAACTGCTACACCAACTGCTTGGTGCTAGGTTATAGCTCTTTCAAGGTGTTATCTTTGGGTATTTTTTTAGTGGTGGTTTAATTTGGCTTTTGTTTTTGTTTGTTTTCAAATTACTTATCCTTGTTCTGGTTTCTTGGCTGCCGTTTTTGCATATTTTCATTATTATTATTATTATTATTATTATTATCCATTTCCTTAAAAGAAAAAAAAAATTACAACATTAGTTTAACATCATTTGATACATGTTAAAACTATAAATTAACAAGGTATATCCCATAATAATAAGTTGATAATTTTACTAAAAATTTCAAGATATATTAACAACAATTCAATGGTATTATCAAAGGTTTATGATAGTGTCACAAAAAATTTTTGGTTACTGAAATTTTTATACATTAAATGGTAATGCAACTAATTTTTAATAGTATGAAATTTTTTACTTTTAACAAGATTTATTTGCAGTTAAAAAAGGGTTATTTATACTAGTGAATTGTAAGGCACTAATTTTTATTTAGCTTACTTGAAAGAGCACTAAGCCTTCAATATTGCATATATATAAATTGACTGCTAGAACATTATATATAAATCGAAACGATTTTAATAAAATAGAAAAAAGAACTGACATCTATATATGTGTTAACATAATGTTAGGCTCCTAATTAAGGTTTGATTTTAAATTTTTAATTAGATTTGTTAATATTTTTGTATATATTTTAAGATCTTATTTAGGCTTAATTATAGGTTCTTAATTAGGCTATTATTTTTTTTTTCTTTCACGTTTTTATATATATAAAAAAGTGTTATTTTATTGTATAATAAGATATAGAATTTTTTTTTTCTGTATCTTATTATACAATGAAATAATACCTATTTATATATACAAAAGTGAAAAAAAAAAAGAAAAATAATAGTCTAATTAAGTACTCATAATTAAGTCTAAATAGGATCTTAAAATATATACAAAGCTATTAATAAGTTTAATTAAAAATTTAAAATCAAACCTTAATTATGAGCCTAATATTATGTTGACTATATGGTATGAATATATGTATATACATAAATTCTAATGATGATGGGTGATAGAAATAATGGGGGAAAACAGAGGCCCACCATCTTCAAGTTTTATGGTTGGCATGCGAGATGGAACTTAAGAAGGTGATTGTCATGATAACAATTGCTTGGTTTCACTATCTGGCCTCCATTTCTGTCCTTTTTTTTTTTTTTTTAATTTTCTTTTGCTAAGAAATGTACAGATATTTTTGCCAAATTTTCTCAATTGCCTTTGAGAAAAAGAAAAGAAGAAAAAGAAATAAAAGCTAAACATATAAGTTTTTTTTTCTTTTTTAAATTTTGCACTAGACATTTATTTTTTTGCTATTTATATGGGGACAGTTTTTGGAAAATGACCAACTAATTCATACATATTACATAATGATTTTTTTTTTTTTTTTAGCAGAGAAGGAGAATTTAACTTAAGACTATTAGTCAAATCGTATATGCACTTATTATTAAGTTTTATCGTGGATAAAAACAAAAATAAATAAAACAATCTCTCTTTTCTCTTTTTGTGTATGGATCACAGGATTTAAAATTTTAGCTATAAAATAGACATTCTACCACTGAATTATGAGTTTATTTGTCCTGTAAAGAGAGGCATCACAAAGTTAGGATAAAAAATTAAAGGACATAAAATCCCCCAATTTTCTGGGAAGGACTCTTAAAATACCCTAGAGATAAAAAATGGATGGGCTTCAACAGCTGAGTGTTATGAAGAGATAATAACAACCAGATGCAGTTGGCAATTGGGATGGGGTATAGCTTCAGAAGATGTCATATAGATTGAGTTCTATGATCAATCTATTATTTGTATTATCATAATTGTTGTGTCATAATCAAGACTTTTGCTGACTTCATGTTCATAGCACATGCGCATAATGCATTAAAAAATATTTAAATTTTAGATACAAATCAAGGTCTGATTTTTTATAAATCTCTAGTTTTCTACATTAATTATAGAACTGCATTTCACCACTGATCTTCTAGTCTAATAATTACCTTACGTTTGAATAGTGCATACAAGCAGAAAACAAGGTGTAAGTGATAAAAAAATTTCAACTTTTTTTTTTTTTTTTTAGAAGATGGTTATCGAGGAGAAATACAGTTTAAGTATACAGTTTACCTTAATCTTATAAATTATAGAGATAGATGCAGTACCAGAATATATGATCTGTATTCTGCCATTTCTATATGATCCTCCTTTGTTCCTCTGCTATAGCCCTCTATCACCAGTTACCACTGTTAAAAAAAATTAAAAAAAAAAAAAAAAAAGGGTAGAAGGTTTGGCCTTGTTTAATGCGTGGAGGAATTCTAGGCATACAAGTAGTTTTAGTTTATTAAAATTACGGCTATAATTGTAATTTTAGTATTTTTTTAAATATATAATTTTAATAGACATTGTCTAATTAATTTGGTGAGAAGCTGCGGCCTTATCCTGAACTTACATGAAGTTGATTGATTTCTTTTTAGTAGAAAGAGAATACCTGAAGTTGACTGATAAGAGTGAAAGATGATTAAGAATATTTAAGAATACATTAATGAAGGCTTACTCAAAGAATGCAATATTTTTAAGAAACATAATTTTTAAATAATTATATTTTTCTCTCAAAAAAAATTATATTTTTATAAATTTATTTTTAATTAAATGAGACATATGTTAAATAAGATTAAAATAAATCATATTTGAATAAATTTTTCAAGTTAAATGGATTCACTCTCATCCGAATAGATTATCGTAATCAAATAAAAAAAAAAAAAAAAAGAGATTAGATCAAAATTTGCTATTTTATATTTGATGAATTCTATAATTTAGATGATAAATATATTTTATAATGGAGCCAAATAAGGAAACTTAACCTAAACTGATGTTAACATATATTAATTCGCTTTGCTATATGTTATTTTTTTGAAAACTTGCTATATATTATTTAATTCTCTCATTTTTTATATAAATTTTCATTATGGTCACTTATTCCCATCTAATTCATTTAATAACAGATAATTTTTGCTGAGAGTCTTCTCCTATCCTACCCCTAAGAGTGAGTTAATACTATACCATTAAGTTTTTCTTTTTCTTTTCTTTTTTTTTTTTTTTTTTTTTTCTATTCCAAATATTAAGAGAGTGGAGATTTAAATTAATTATATAATTAAAAGATAGTAAACTATCTCTTATTCCACAATAGTATTCTATTAAGTTTTGAGTCATTTCATTAATTCTACAATCAAACTATTAATAATAAATTTTATGTTGAAAAAATATATTAAAAATATATAATTATATAATAATTTAATTTTAATTATTTAATTAATTAGGTTTAAATTTTTAATAATAATTAACTCAAATTCATTAAATTTAATTTATTTATGAATTTAATTTATATCCATTTAAATTATTTTTATTTTTTTAATTCAATTTTTATCACAAATAAAAAAATATTTTTATTTCTTTCTTATTTTTTTTTAACTTTTCTATTACCAAGAAATTGATATGATGAAATACATTGCATCAAGCAAGTGAAGTTATACTACTGAAAGCAACACATGATCAATCTGACACCTAAAAAATTATAGACGACAAAATTAGTACAGCGTTTGAAAGGGTCATACACTCATACCTCAAAGAAGCAGTCATACATGAAATGCAAAAAGAGCTATAGTAATTAATGACTTATTTTTAGAAAAAAAAAAAAAGTACATGGCCATTAATTTTTAAATTTCAAAAAAGTCAATAATAAACTGACAATAATTGTTAATTTATTTGAAAAATTTATATAAAGTAAATATTTTCTATGATTATTTTATTTTCTATTTTAAAAAAAATAATTTATTATAAAAAATTATAATTTTATTTATATTTTTATTAAAATATTAATTTATTTTTTAAAAATAATAATTTTATGAAAAAAATAATTTTATAATTATTAAAAAATACTCTCTTCAAAAAATCACATCCTTTTTATATTTTTTATAAATTAAATTATTTTTTAAAGTTTATAGGTATATAAATTTAAAATACTATTTCTATCATTCTAACATTTTTTATTTTTAATTAGTGAAATGTAATAACAAATTAATTTAATTATAATATTTTAAATTTTTTAATTATATTTATTATTTGTTATTATTTTATTTATCATAAAAAATAAAATTTTGTGTTTTATTTTAAAATAAAATAATATAAGTATTTGTTTATAAGATATCATTTATAAGAAGATTATATTTTTTTTAAAAGAATACCATTTTTTGGTAACTACAAAATTATTTTTTTCGTAAAATTATTAATTTGTATAAAATAAATTATATTTTCGTAAAAGCAAAATTTTTTCGCAATTAAGTAGAATTGTGCAAAAATAACTTACTTTAAAAAAATATAAATAAAATAATAATTTTTTATAAAAAAATTATTTTTTTTGTAAATAAAATAAATTACTTTATTTTAAAATAAAGTAACCATATAAAAATAATTTTGTTGTAATTTTTGATTGTTCACGTGAGGAAGAACTTCATCTTTTTTTAAAGTAAGAGAAAAAGCAATGCTTTTTACAATATATGGGGAAAAAAAAATTAACGTCTTCATTCTATGTGAAATAATGAAATATGGTAGACATATTCAAAGGCCATAGAAATATTTTTAACTTTTGGCACGAAAAGGCTTTAGAAAGTTTAAATCATGTAGACATTTGCAGCAATCACCCTTCTTCTCTCTCTTCTTCTTTTTTTTTTTTTTTTTAGCATGGAGAAGAGGAATTGATCCTGTATCTATTGTTTAAGAGAATATAAATTTACCATTAGGTTAAGTCTTGGGAATCACCCTTCTTCTTAAATGAAAAATGGAAGAAAAAAGTTCTTAGGTATTATTTCTATTTTTTTTCTAACCCTTTTAATATTAAAATTATATATTGAAAAATAAATTAAATACACAAAAGTATAATTTAGTGATAGAGAGATACATGATATGAGTTTAAATCCCTCTCCCTAATACTCAAAACACTCACACAAATAAAAAGTTAAAGATAAAAAAAAAATTCACTGTTTTCTTTTTGATAATTAAGAAATAAAAACTAGCAACAATAACAATATCAAACAAGCCCATATTATATTTTAATAATAAATTATCAAATTTTTTGGCTAAATTAATAAATTATCAAATTAATACGCTGTATGTATTTTTTTTTTATATATCTTTTTTAAAAACGTAAAAGTGAGATTTACATTTAAATATCTTTATAAGAAAAATTAAATACAAGAGGAAACAGTATCTCAATTATATAATTCACAACTTTTTAATCAACCTGCTTATTGGTAACATCATGTCGAAATGCTCATCAAAATATAATTTAATAATAAATATATATTTTTATAAAAAATAAATTTATGGTTAATTCTTTCCCTTCAATGCTAAAAAAAATTATATCGAAATCATTGGATATATGTATTCATAGGCATAAAAAGAATAATTAAACATCATAATTAATATACCTTTTCTGATTAGATTTTGATAGAACAATGTTTCAAGATGTTAATTGTTTTTACTTTGGCACTTTTTCTTAAAAAGAATTAATTGAGTTCCAACGGAAATTCATAATCCCATAACTATATAATATCATTAAGTTCATATTTTTTTAGCATAGGAGATGAGAATTGAATTTAAATTTATTATTCATTATTATCATATTATGTCTTAATGTGCATTATATTAAATTAAAACTTATTGATAGACTTATTTGTTAGAATATTCCACATTGATTACATATAAAAATATTAAGTGATTAATATAAAAATAAACACCCCAACCTTAATAAGCTAGCTTTTAAGGTTAGCTCTCCTAAATTTATATTAAAAATTTAATATAGTATCAAAACAGGTTGATCTTATCTATCTAATTATTTTGCCGGATTATCTGGTTTACTTGATTACTTAATTACCTCATCAGACTATATCGATTGATTTGATTTTAATTGTTTCAAGTGATAATTTTGAATACCCCGTTATCACTTAAGAAAAGAGTGTTAGAATATCTTATATTGATTACATATAAAAATGTTAAGTAATTAATATAGAAATAGACACCTCAATTTTAATAAGCTGGCTTTTAAAATTGACTCTTCCGAATCAATATTAAAAATTTAATATTTTTAACGTTAAAACTCTATAATGTATAATTAACATATGCTTGTACTCTCTAAATCATTTTTTGTCTAAGTAATTGCCAGAGATTAGCACAGGGTCCGCTCAACTTGTTGCCAAAATCCTAATTATAAAAGATAAAACAGCTAACTAGCGAAGATGATAATGATGATGATTATACTACTGTATTGAATTTATTTCAGCCAAACGGACAAAAAATAAAAAAAGAAAATCTTATTCAGATTCCTTTACGATGAAATAATTTGGTCCTTGATTTTGATTCCTTCTCTTTTCAATGAATAGAACCTCCTCCTATCTCAATCTCAAGTAAACTCTGTTTTGCACTGTGGAATCTCTCTTTCTTTCTAAGGCATCTAATAACTGAACAGAAAGGCAATGAATAAGATTTGAGATCTTTCTTCCTCAGAAATTCTCTTCTACAGATTGTCCCACTAAATGGGCTCACCATTTTTCAATATATGTTTACTATTATAAACAGAGAGAGAGAGAAAAAGGGGCTGGCTGTACTAAGTAACTGTTGCAACTTGAAAGCGACTAACCCATCTCTCATATAACAATATTTTATTTTACTGCCAACTCCAAATGAAAACAAAGAAAAACCCTAGCTCTCGAAAAGGTATGTAGATGGTTTTTTATTTTTTTTTAAAAAAAGGGAAATTTTTGCTGTTTTGTTTCCTGCAGATCTATACATTTCTTCCCCAAAAGCGAATAAATCAAATTTAAGATGAATCAAATCTATTAAGTATAACCCTAGAAGAGCAGATCAGTAGCTAGCAAGACAGATCTGAAGAGAGAGAACTCAAAGGATGAAAATTAAGAACCCTAAATCAGTAATTTATTAACAGAAGAAGAATTACCATATTTCAAAATTTAATCTTTATCTTGAAAAAATTACCCAAAAGAAAAAATTAAACAGATCCAAGAAAACCCATATAGAAAAAAATTTAATTTTTACCCCCAAACCATAAGAGGAAAGAAAAAAATTAGCAAAACCCTAGAGAGACAATTAATGAAGCATATTATTAATTGGAGAGAACGAAACCCTAGGAGAGAGAAAAAGAAGGGTGATAGTAGAAAAAAGTGGGACAGAAAGAGAGAGCTTGAAGTTGCATCATTAATGGAGGGAATTAATCATGGTTGAAAAAAATTCAGAGCTATGCTTGCCATAAGAAGGAAGACTTTATTTATTTATTTTTGGTTGTATTTGTGTGGTTGGACAATTTTTTGTAGAAGTGGAAAGCACCAAATAAGGTTAAGGACTTCTCAAGCCAACTAAAGAGCAAATAGATAGATAAATAAAAGGCGTCAGGCACTGAGGAATAGACTGTATAGTACTATATGTGTAGACTATAGAGAGAGTCTTTTAATTATGCAGAAGAAGATAAAATTGAATTGAATTGATGAATCAATGAAATGACTGACCCTTTCTCTTATATGGTTATATGCAATGTAACTCATTATTTGTGACCTAGAAAATAATTGCTCCACCATCACTTTGCCCTTCTTTATTCTTACTGATAAATATATATTGCTAATCTATATAACACAATCTCTCCTTACAATTTCTGCCACTTGTTAATGTTTTTTGCTTTCTAGTCCTTTTCTTATGCTTAACTATGGGGAGGACCACAATAATTATGTATTGTGACAAGGACATTTAACAAACATTAATTATTATAAAGTCTTATGTGTCAGTCGATAACTCAATAATCAGGTGCATGTATGTTTTATTTTATATAAATATGAATTATAAATCTTTTTGAGCATAAGTTGAATATCGACAAATTATTGAATGGTATTGTGCTGTATTTATCTATATATAGTTTATCTAACATTTCTCATGTCTCTTCCTTGAAAGTTTCCTGTAATAGTTAGCAAGCAAAACATATAGCTTGGCTTTTGTGGGGGAATCACAGGATACTCCACATACACATATGTATATAGAAAGAGAGAGAGAGAGAAGCAGTAAGGGCTTCATATACAGCCCAAATTGGATTTGATTTGATCGTTATTTCCTCTACAATTGATATATTTTGATAAAAAAATGACATTGATTAGTGAAGGTTTTAAAGGAATATATATGATATGCTAAAATTAATAATCAATTCAATTAAGAACTATGGACTTCAAGAAAGGAACAATTAATCTAAAGAGAATTTTCAATTACTTAATTTGCATCAGAAATTGCAAGAATCTTGGCTTCTGCAATATGAGTCTAGGTTGGAAATTTGGAATAGCCCATATAATATAGCAATTAGGCCTAGCCAAACTTGATATGCCTCAGAACGCAGTCAGCTAAAAAATGTAGATGTTATTGAAGCTCAAATTTATCACATGTAAGCACTTTACTGAAAGATAACCTTATGCAGGATTGGCTAACCTTTCTCATTTAATTAGCCTAATTTGAGTAACCTTAACCTTTCTCTTTAAATTTTGATTCAACGCTAATTATATCCAATACCTTAATCACCTAGCTGAATTCTATGTACATCTCTAATTCAAAGCAACATGATCAAGCAAAAAGCTGAAATTAAAAGATCATCATATGGTAAGTTTCCTCACCAATTTCTGCAAACCGAAGACCAAAATTGCATCCTCATCCTCGATTAGAGATTAACCAAACTTCTGAAAAGTTGGACATTGGGTCATTGTGAAAACTGTAAAATTGCAAGTTAGAATTCCAATCAGAATATAATATTTAAGGGAGGCGATATTAGCATTTTTCAAAATATTTTTAGCACTCATATTATTATTTTTATCTATATAACATAGTATAATCTCTTTTATTATCATTATTATTTTTTAGAAAACTTCTCAAAAAGATTTAGTAATCCATAATAAATTTTCATTTATTAATTTTATAAATCACTTCCAAATTTTTAAAATTAGAATACTATTTATTAATTTTCATATTTATTTTTGTATTAATTCCTACAAAAAAGGAAAAACTTTTTTTAACACATTTTAATTTTCCTAGATACAGATTTTTTTTTGCAACATTACACTTTGAAAAAATAATTTTATTTTTGAATGTTTAATCAAAATAATTTTATGATAAATAGTGATGACACTATATTTTTAATCAACACATAAATTCCCTCTTTGCTTGTAAAAGAGGAAAAAAAAAACAGTGATATTGTGTTCAAATTTTTACAAGAATATTTATTAATAAAATTTTAAAATATACTTATTGGAGTTTCTAACTCTTAAATTTGTCATTTAGGTTATCAAAAATAATAGTATAAACTTTAGTTTTTAATTTAGGGTCATAGCTCTTAAAGTATTTGGAATCTTTCTATAAAGTTTTTAAATGTTATTTTTTACTTTTATTATATAATATTCAAAAAATAAAAATCAAATTCATATAACATAACATATTTGCAATAGAAAAAGTATAAAACGTGTTAAAAATTTTAGAAATATGAGATTATTAAAGAATTTTCTAATTTTGAAAATTTGAAAATGATTTATGAAGTCAGTAAAAATTTTATTATGGAGTGTTAATTAAACCTTTTTGAAGAGTTTTCAAAAAATATATATGACGAAAATAAAATAGCATTGTAGACAGTTATCAAAATGATATATAGTAGGAGTGCCAAATTTTTTTTGAAGAGTGTTAATATCGCCTTCTCATATTATATTTATTTTATTATAAGCCTAAAGCAAAAATGAAAAAATTCATAAAATTTTGTCACCTCATCAAATAAGAAGAATTATATTTAATTGATTTCAAATCAATGGAATGCTAAATAATAGTTCACCCAATTTGAGATTTGATAAATTGATTTAGTGTAATTTATATACATGTTTAATAAAAGTAATTAATAAATTATTTTATAAATATACTAATGAATTTATATATTTAGTTATATAGTTATATCGATTATAAAAAAAATATATAATGCAATAAATATAAAATATATATGCACACGAATAATTTTATATAAAAATCAAACAAACCTAGCCACAATTTATTTAAATAAATAATGAAATAAAATTTAACTTACATATTAAATAAAATTAAAAATAAATGTTAATAAATAAATAATTAGAAATTATTTTTTATATATTTAAATAATATAAAAGACAAATAAATTCGTCCAACGGGTGAGCCACCGTCTAGTTTAATAAAATAAGGAGATATTTAACAGCTGCAAAATGGCAAAGTATATCTCAAACTCAAATTTGTACATTCAATACCCAACAAGATAGTTGAAAGCTAAACCTAAGAAGATGAGATATATTTGGAAAATTATTGTGATTTTAATTGAGCAGTTTTTAATTAATACTTGTTGTCACCGACAGCAAATTAAGGGCAATGCATGCCCCACTAGTTAGACACCATGGGATTGCATGTCTAGAAGAAGCACCCTAATTGGCTTTTCTTTCTAGGACAAAGGAAATTTTTTTTTTCTTTTAAGAAAAACAGAAAGAAAGAAAGCAAGCCTGAATCAACATTGTTGGAGTATGAATAATCAAGGTCAGTTAGTTGAGTAGCTGGTTGCCACTTTTAGATGAAAATGATTACCACTTTTTGATGAAAATGATAGCAACCAACAACACACGAATATGGATGGAGCATGCATTGATAGTTTGATACACATTACATATATATATATAATATGTATTATATAACATAATAAAACATACATAACACTAGAATCTAAATATTCAAATGCAAAAGATGAGATTATTCAATATAGTTGTGCATTTTTTTTGCATTAATTGGGTTTTAACTGAGTTTCAATTCAATACTTAGAAACGACTTCAATATCCTATTAAACTATAGACTAATTAATATCGAGCTAAAAATTGTATGGTCTAATTACTTGTATTAGATTTTTATTAATATCTCCTGATTAGCAATCTCTAAAAAAAATTGCCCAATTTACGAAAAAAATTTTAAATTTTGCATGTTTCTTCAATTTTAGAAATAAGGCATGCAGTCGTTCAATCATCAATACATATGGTATATGGTATAGGGGATTTTATTGAGATTGTTGAATGGAAATCATTGGTGATTATCATATAATTAAACAACATTGTGAAGAGAATAAGTATCATTTGGAAGGTAAGGCCAATTTAGAAATAGGCCTTACTATTTGAATTTCACTGATGTAATTTCTCTTTTCAATGTTAAAAAAAAAAATCATATGGAGAATTTTTTCCTTCGTACTAAACTATGTTACGACAAACTATTCAACTGTCTTTTAATTGGTGGAGATGAATATAGTCCTTAATTAATCATAAAAACGATATTTTTCTTTTTTTATGTGCCAGACCAAAGAATTTTCTATTTTTAGTTATATGTTTAGTTTATGGAATAAAATAAAATAGGAATAAATATTAATTATTACATGACATTGAATAAATGTATATTTCTCCCTATATATAAAATTTATTTCATTTAATAAATTAAGATGCATTTAAAAATTATCAAAATTATAATGAGTAATTATTTCATATCTCACTACAACATTCTAAAAAAAAAATTGCAATAAGAATTAGTGAAGAATTCTTTCCTTCAATAGTACTGAGAATAGAAAACATTCCAATTATTTATTCTTCTTAATTTATTTATTTTTTTAAAATTTGTATTCTTTCTATCTCATAATAATAGACTTATGATTAATTTCATACATAATAAAAAAATATAATTTTTATTGTTAAAATGGTATTTTTTTCTAAAATAGCCTTAATTAATATTAGATGGCTCTATTTGTTGTAATTTTTCAATTACCACATTTAATAATGTTTGCTCGATAATAATGCAAAATAAATAAGAGTATAATTGAAAAATAACAAATGAATTATAATATAAAAAAAAAGTAGATTATATTTTGGGATGGACAAAAAAAATAAGTTCATTATTATAGGACGAATGAGTTTTTTTTTTTTTTCTCATTCTTCTACTCCTAGAGTAATTGCATTATTTTTGGTAAAATAATAAATTTAGTATTTTAACTGAGTAAAATTTGACAATTGAGTTGTGAATTTTTAAATATTTCAATTTGGTGTGTAAATCTATAAAAAATTACAATCAAAGGTTACAGTTGGTCACCATTTTTTTTTTTTTTTTGATGTGGATTAAATTTTTTTAATTGGAAATAATGTACATGTGGAAGACCTATTGCAAGCCTATCTAACAAATTATAGATCAACCTCTAAATAAGAAAATTAGTTACAAATTAATACCTAATCAAATTATATAAGAGTCCAAAAATTTTAAAAAATTTCATTTAAGCCATTTTTTACCCCCTCAACCTTACCCAATTTAGCATAAACAACTAAAATAGCATGCCTCATCAAGCATCAAACAAGTTTTATACATTCTCTCAAACCACTCTAATGTCTTATAAAACATTTAACTTGATTTAAAATAAAAAAAAAAAAGAAAAATATTTTTGAAAATAAAAAATAAGAAAATAAAGATTCCAGCTTATCTACTGCCGTTGTCGTCATCGCCGAAGCCAAGAACCAACATCGACAAAATCACCAACCAAAAAAACAATCGACTCCTACATTCGATCGCGACCTTCCATTTCTTTTTCTTTTTTTTAAAGCTCATGTTTTTGGTCTATTTACTTTGCTTCTTTCTTTTCGATAAGAACCCAATTCCTCATCCCTGCATTCTCTCTGTTAACAGTACCACCATCCCTCTATCTACATCTATAAGCTTTAATAAAATCAAAATGGAGAGCTCTCTCTCTTTTTTCTCGAAATTTTAATTTGATTCGATTGAAAAAAGCTACTCTCCTTATGCATTGGTAACCTTTACAATATAAGTTTATTTATAATTTCTTCTAAATTTATTTCACTCATCTTTACATTTTTTTTTTAATGGCCACCCATTTTTCCTTTAGCTTTTCCCTGTATCTTAAAACCTAAAAATCCCACAAGTTTATGCTTAAAATACACATTTACCGTTCCATTTCATGTTAAAAACAAAATCTAAATCTTGGATTTGATAATGAAACTAGTAAATTGTATAAATAGAGTAAAACCCGTTTCAATTTTCTCACTATATTCATAACTCTCATGTTGGTGGTTCACGACTGGGTTTCATCATGAAAATCCATACCTAGGTTTCAATTTTCTTTTTAATTTTAAGTTTTTCAATATTTTTTTTTGTTACTTCTTTTTTGTTTTGCAAATTTTTCCTTTAATTTTTATTTTGAATTGAGTTAGCATGAAAACAATTTACTATATCATGCCAGCTAGTCAATCAGAACGTTGCAATTTAGGTATTTAATTTCTCTCTTATTCACGTCAACTCTTATTACAAGGTTATCAGTTAGTAACCTATAAATTACACTAGATTATAATTACATTAAAGGTTGACACACCAAATTAACACTTTTAAAAGTTAAGATAGTTATTTGACAAATTTTACCAAATTGGGATATTAAATTTATCATTTTACCCATTATTTTTCTTAGGGTTGCTTTGGACGTCTTTCATTGTTGCAACCATTAAAGCCCATTTTCTTTCCTTTATATTAGTTGGGCCAAGGCCCAAACTAAAGATACTTGATTTCTATAGTTTTCACAAGAAATTTTGTTTCGGCTTGGGCCTTTATTTTTTATTGTTTTGATCTCTTGTTTATAGATTTATTTTTCTGTAAGATTTGAATTTTAATGTCAACTCTTAAAATAGTGTATTTTTATTATTATATTAAAATATTAATTATTATTTCTTTGCTAAAAAAAAAAAGTTAGCTAGTTGCAGCATAATGCATTATTTTTTACACTTAAAATTAGTAATTTTTACACAATTATTTTGTAACATCACTTAATAAAATAATTTAATAATCTTCATTCCTCGTATTTTTTAAGGGTATAAAAAAAAATTAATCAAACTACTATCGACTGCTCGATAAAATGTGTCTTTTTGACAGACCCCTGCTCTTTGCCTTATTGAGAATTTCATATGAAGATGGTGTATTTAAAGTATCATTTGGGTCCATCTCTTTTCTTTCTTTCTATCTAATCTTTTTTTTTTTTTTTTTTCTCTTTAAATTCCCTGTTTTGAGTGTTTTCTCAATGTTATGGGCTTTTGTTTGTCCATTGGATTGGGATTTCTGGGTTAATTTTTCCATTATTATTTAGGCCCAAGTGCCATTGATGCCCTGATATGCTGTGTTTTTCTATAAAAGTTTTCAAGTCCAACAAGTTTCATTTACTTTATTTGAGTAAGGTAATCAATTAAAAAGGAAAAGCACAAAACAGAGAAGTTGCCAAAGCAAGAAAGAAAGATAAGAGACGCAAATTAATCTTTGAAATTAGAAGGTCTATCCAATAGCATTTCCCCAAATATCAGAATTCACATTTAAATATATAAAAATTGTTTACTTTCAAAATATTCGTACTAAAAAAATAATGATGAAAGATAAGGAAAGAACCCTTAATTAATTATTTTGTAATGATTGATGCAATTAAACAAAGTTTCATATTTTAATTATTAACTTGCCCAAAAGTATAGGTGTAAATAAGGAAAAATATTAATTCTATCTATGTTTTAAAATATTTATCGGCTTAAAATAAAAAAATTAAAATATCATTTATTAATTTTAATACAGGAAAAGAAAGATAATTAATACAAGTATTTAGTGGGAAAATAAATGAAAAATAAAGTTGAAAAAAAAATAATAAATATATTTTTGAAATTCTAAAACGATAAATAAATTAAAAAAAAATTATCTAAAATTATAAATATTTTAAAACGGAGAGAGTATAATTTTGTGCGGAATGTACAAGTTTAATTTACCTCAATTGCAATTATCAATTAATGAATTTCAAAAAAAGAAAACCCACAATTCATTTACTTTTCCAAGTTCATAAATATGGTTAAAAATAAGAAAAGATAATTTTAAATGACACAATTGAGTCTGACACAATAAGATTAATTATATAATTTTTTGACACAACTTATGATATATTTAAAGATAATTATGATTTATTTATTTTTTACTGTATGATGTATTTAAATTTCATTGATTTGTAACAATTTTTTTTTAACATAGCTTGGGTCACCTACCATTATTCAATAAGAAAACAATTAATAATAGAATGAATACTATTAATTTAGCTTATCTTAATTACATTGCATTTAATAAGGTATCAAAACCATCCAAAAATAGTTTTATTTTCATTGAATTTATATATATATATTTTTGTTTGTTTGGAGGATGAATTTAATTTTTCAGGTCTCGCTAATTTATTCAAGTCATTAGTTTTATCTCGCCTTCAGTGTGACTGGTTAGTAAATTAGTTAAATTTAACTTGTATTTGCAAATTAAAGTGAACTTAAAATCAAATTTCGATTTAATCGATGGGATCAACCCATCATATCCAATTTAAAAAGCATTGATACTCTCTTCATCTTATTTTATTTAGAATATTTTTCTTTTTGAAATGTTTTAAAAAGTATATTTCATTTCTATTTTTAAAATTTTTTACCCTTTATATCTATTTTATTCTTAAATATTAATTCAATTTTTCTTTATAAAATTTGTAGAAAAATATAAAGATTGTATTTAATAAAACACATAAAAGGAAAAATAGAATACTATTTAATGCACTCTTAAAATTTATAAGAAAAAAAATATATCTCAAACAAAATGGGACCAAAAAAATATTAATTATTTAATTATACTCTAATTGCTATATTTATATAAAAAAATTCTAATTAAATAATGATAATTAAAAAAAAAAAAAACACTAAACCCCTGATTTAAACAGGGCTTTAGTGATGATAAAGGAGCGAATGAAATGAGGGAAGTAGTTGAAATCCGAGACCAATAGGCTCAAAAGTGGAAAAGATCTATTACATTAAAAGCTCGAAGCTAAGCTAAGCTAGGACCCATACATATCTAATATTCTTTGTTTCACCAAATATCTTTTACTATTATTTGCAATCAATTAGGATATCACGGAAAGGCCAAAATATACATACAAGATTTCTTTTGCCTTTTCTTTGCCATCAACTAGAAAAGAAAATTTCCTATTAAAAGAACTATATCTATATATATATATATATTCTGGTTGAAAATTAAAAGCAGAGGAAACCATTAGTTTTTAGTCCAGTGGCAAGGATTAGGTACTCCTAGAGTAGGTATAGAGTTCGAGTCCCACTTTTATGGTGAAAAAGAGAAGGGTCATCATCTCTTGTTATATGGTGTATCGATCCTACTGATAGAGAGCCTTCATGAATAAAAATAATTAAAAGAAAACTAATGAATAGTTATCATAAAACACATTCACACACACACATAACATTTAAGAAAATGAAGGTTGGAAGTTTAATTTCTTACCTTGGATTAATTATATGTACATTTTTGAGCATCCTCATTGAATATTTAGCTTTTCAAATCTAGCGGGGAAAAAAAAATAATGATAATTAACATTGATATCTCATGCAAAAATAATAGAGCAAAAAACCTATTACTTATTATTAATTACCTCAAATCTATATGTAAACGCAAAAAGCAATAGAAATTTCATATTTATACCTAAAGAAGAAGAAAAGAAAGTATTTATCTCATATTGCAATATGTCAAATGTTCAGATCGTTGATGTTAAAAGAGAAATGAAAAAGAAGAAGAAAGAGAGGAAGAAGGGTATTATGAAAGAGATGTAGTCATAAATGAAGTTCTTATTAGGCTTAAATAAATGGCTGATGTTATATAGTACATATAAAGAGAGTTTTTTTTTTTTTTATAAGATAGCTAGGGCAAGTCTCTTTCTTTCTCTGTGTATGTAAATAGATAAGACATGCACACACTAGTACTGAGGAGCCATGCCCATATATAAAATAATATAAATAATAAATATTACAGAGTTTGCAGAGACAAACCTCAAACCTCAAATTTTGCAAATATCTACTCCAAAGGTTTGCTACTTGTTAAAGATGATAAGAAGAAGAGGACAAACCCAGAAAGACACACAGAAAGAAATGGACAGGATACCAAAGGCATGGAAATAAATCCAAGGCAAATGCAAAGATCTTTGTATATATAATATAATCTCCCCCCACCCCCACCCCCACCCCCAACCCCCACTATGCCAAAAAGAAATAATCCCCACTAGAGGACAAAATTAACGGCACCAATTGGAGACAAATAAAGAAGTAGAAGGAAAAAACAAAAATTGTCCCCTCCAAGCGCTTGAGACCTTTATCATTTAGAATAGTAGCTCTATGTAATCGAGTGATTTGTCACATAATGTGAAATATCATCTATTGAAATTCTGACTGTTTTCTTTATATCATCTAGTGAAATTCTGACTGTTTTCTTCCTTCCTTCCTTTCTTTTTAAGAATAAAGAATATATAGTATGAGTTTCATGTCTAAATTCAATTATAATGAAAAAAAAAAAATAAAAGTGGCAAATTCTAATTTAGTTCATAAGTTTGATTTTAATTTATCGGCATGAATTTGAAATGTGATTCATTCGAATTCATATAAAAAGAAGTGACTTAAATTCATTGAAAAATAAATCAAAAATTGAAATGATTTAGATTTATTGAAAAGCAATTTGTTAATCTCATTTAAAATTGATCTGTTTGATCCAAAATTAATTAGTAAAAAATGCTTATATCCCAACTAAAAATTTGCAAAAATTACCAGAACAAGAATCAAACCAATTTACATATAATCTAGAGTGATTCAACTTAAATTAAATCAACCTGCTTGTCATCTTTGACAAAAAAAAAAAAAAAAAAAAAAATCTTGAGATATATGTTATTTTTTAATTAAAAAAATTAAACACTCAAACCTCAAGCCACAAAATAAAAAGCATATGCTCAAGTTCAAATCTCAGAATATTTTTTGATATTACAATTTGAATTATTATTGAAAAAAAATATTATCTTGAAACTATTAATCAAATATCGTTAAAATTTATCTTTAAATTAAATTTAATATATTCTAATAATAATAAAAAATTAAAAACTGGCTTAATGGCAATGGTAAAACTAAAAGAAAAGGAAAAAGAGGATAATTGATGGAGCAATAAATAGTGATCTTTTCTTAGAATTAGATAAGTATTAGGTAGGCTAGGGTTTAGTTTTGATTTTGTGATACAGTGTGAGATATGAGTACGTACAAAAAGAAAGGAATAGTATTGCGCAGAAGCTGCAACTCATCCACATTAGGTATAGGGGTAAGGATGGGACTATTGTAAATTTGTAAATGGTTGAAAGGAAAGGAAAGGAAAAGGTAGTTTTGAAGGAATTTGTAGGACTCTCTCTCTCTCTCTCTCTCACAGCCAGTCTTCTGCGGCATTAGGTCTGTTCTATGCGCGTTGTACGGTGTTGCAGTGACCGACACCTTGCTTGTGGGGGCTGCAATTTGGTTCTCTATGCGTGGCTTAGTGTGCAAACATCCACATTTGGATTTGAAATTTCTTAATTTCTTTCTTTCTTTTTTAATATGACATATAAATATATACTAGCTAGCATCATTAAAATTCTAACACAGGAAAAATCAATTTTTAATTCAGTGATATTAAAATTATCTTTAAAAAAATCGTCTTTAAGATAAAAAAAAGTTTTAATATTTAAAATTTATTATTAAGTGTTCATTTAACATCTATTTATATACTATCATTTCTTATAGTGGTGGCGGTGATAATGATAATAGTGATTCAATTTGTTTTAGCTGATTATATATATATATATATATACATGCATCAAGTAATTGGGGTCCAACATATAATTAGATATGAGATTTCCTTATTAAACTAATGATTACACTAATTAATTAAAAACTTAGATATTAAATTTGTTGATAATTATAATTTTTTTTCCAATACGAGGAATGAGAATCACAAATTGAGTGTGTATTGTGCGGTTGTACGTTGAATTTACAAGATTCCAACTAAATGTCATTTCATGCCTTTTACATCTTATTTTGATCCATGTGTAAAGATATATAATAATGAATATAATTACATTTAAATGATATGATTAATTTCTTAATTACATTTGTCCAAATCTCTCTAAATAAATTTTCTTGGTTAAAATTAGAAATAGAGGAGGGACTAATTATTTAATATTAACCAGGATTAAGAAAAGGAGCTTTTGATTGTCAAAATTTAACTCTTCTAAATAAAATTAATATTCTGGAAAAATAGATATTTAAACATAATTTTGGAAAATAATTAAATTAAATTTCCTCTTCTTTGGTAAAATTTTGGAGACTGCCGCCAAATTAATTTTACTAAAAAGGCTTTTAATTCCTTCCTTTTAGTTTTCCTTTTTGTGGGTGTTTTTTGTTTTATAATTAGTTGTCTCTTCAAGTGAAAATTTAGAAAAGAAAAATATTGTCATAATTTCTGGCCTAACTAATTTTACAATTAATAGCCGTACTGTGAGTAAATATAATTTTATTTTGCTATTTTAATTATATTCAATATATGATCTTTATTTATTATAGATGTTATATTTTTTTTAATAAAAAAAATATACTTAAAAAATAAAAATATT
The DNA here is from genome assembly GCA_947687605.1 of Reutealis trisperma. NCBI lineage: Eukaryota > Viridiplantae > Streptophyta > Magnoliopsida > Malpighiales > Euphorbiaceae > Reutealis > Reutealis trisperma. Next base: position 15,163,485 of record CANTUT010000033.1, on the reverse strand, counting down.
TCTAGTGGAAAGAATACCTAGCTCAACTTTATCCTCAATCTCAATACTTATTCGTATCACTCCAAATGAATTGAGTAAAATTATATATAAATTTGAGAAAACTAATCTTATATATGGAGGTTAGAGAATTCATTTCTATATTAACTTACTATGTTTATAATTAATTAATGTGAAATTATATTTTTAATAACTATCATGTATCATTATGATTATTTGTAAAAATTAAATTTGAAATATTTAGGAGCAATTGTGGTACATAACCATTAAATTGGAAATTTTTTTAAGTTCATGGAATTTTTTGTTTCATTCCTTTTAAAATGAATGGGTCCAACCCCCTAATTTTAAAAGAGTTGAAAATTGAGTTTTCCTCGCTTCAATTCAGTCTAAATCTGGTTTTATCCCCACAATCTTCTTCTTCTTCTTCTTTTCTTTGTGTTAGCAATGGAGGATGAATTTCCGAATTGAGTATGTTGCTCAATTGAAACATGTATTACCATTAAATTAGATCATGCATGTGAGTGTATATATACAGGGTCATAAGTGACCTAATAAATAAATTAACTGTATATATATGCACATGTTGTGCATCAAATGGAATAGAAAGGTTACTATTATTATTAGAATATCAGACAAAATCCAAGAGTAATAAAATCAAGAATCATGGAAAAGACTTAACTATATATCTTGCGTATACATCATATTTAATGTGAAAATTACATGTGTAAGTTACAAGGGTATTAATATTTATGTTCTGGGAAAAATAATGCACATATTTGTAATAAAATTTTACAATACATGTTTATAATTAGTTTAATATATAAAAAGTTAACTAAACCATGAGTAGATTAGAGTTTTTCTGCTCACAATAATCAGAATCAGTAATCAAAATTAAAAAAAAAAAAAAAAATCCAATCTTCCTCATTTGGTAAATTTTATTTTGGGTTATTTCTTACCATTCCTGTTTGTGACCAAGGGCTTAAGAACTAATTTCCTTTGTGTTTATCCAACAGCCACTGGTTCTAAACTTCTAACACTATTATTATGCAAAATTTCTGTGAACTTAATTAAAACAGAAACATCTGAAAGATTTGAATGCCACCATATAAACATCATCATAATCATAAATATAAACCCTAATAATAATAATAATAATAATAATAAAAGTAAAGTAGGTGGCTATGAGTCTATGAAGTGTCTTGTTGGGAGATCTTGTGAAAGTAGTCTAAGATTGATTTAGCCTGTAGCAGTAGAAAGAATTTAATTTCAAACTTTTTTTTTTTTTTGGGGGAGGGACAGTAGTTAATATATTTCCTGACGAGTATTGTACTATCTGATAAGTTGCAGGTTCCTCTCTTTTTGACTGTCTTATTTCTTTAATTCTTTGATTGAGTTTGTACTATAAAAGCTACAAATAAAAAATGCCATAGAGCAGGAAGATTAGATCCCCCAAATCCTCGCGACAGAATCCTTCACTTCTGAGTTTTTTAAAAAAAAAAAAAAAAAAAAGAACTCTCCTCTTCTTCTTCTCTCGCTGCTCAAATCTTTTATGTATATATAGTTGGTAGTGAGGCATACACTATACTTGATGATCATCAATTTACCTTCCATTACTCTTCTAACAGATGATTTTACCTTTTGCAAATAAAAATATTTTTCCTTGCTTTACAGCCAAAGCTTAAGGAAATCTGGCTATGAAGATTTAGGAAATGGGAAAATTATAGTGCTCTTTGTGTAAATCTTTTTTTTTTTTTTTTTTTATAATTTTCCAACAAAAAGGTAGCAAAGTTCATTTATTTAAAGAAGGAATAAGTGAGTCTTTATATTAATAATATGAGAGTGTCTCTTTAGGACTGAATCAAGTTTCAGTTAAAGTCAAATTTACTAAAAAAAATAAAAGAGTTTTAGTTTAATAATATTAGAGTTTTTTTTGGAGTTCAAAAGTCTTAAATTTAAGTAACAATTAAAACCAAATTAAAAAACGAAAAAGAATGAAACATAAGAAAAGCCACATTTTAAAATAAGAGTATGGATTTACAGATTTATTCAATGGAAGGTTTGTGATGCTAATAATGGTAGAACTACAAAAGGTTCAAGAATGTAATGTAAATTTTTTCAAAAAAAATATTTTAAACATGTTTGAAATTAATATTATTTTAAACGAAAAATCAATATTGACTGTACATTTACTAGGTGTACTGTAAACTCATTGAGCTAATGCTTTTACCTAATCAAAGAGATAAAATCACTTTCAAAATTAGAAAGGATAAATTTTCAATTTGCTCCCGTGAACTTGTTTGTCATATTCTATTAGGTCTAAAATGAGCATTTTGTTAGAATTACTAAGATTGATTATTTTAATCTATGAATAAAAAAATAAAAATAAATAGTAAAATCAATCACATAAGAGATAAAATTTATGTGATTCGAAAATCTACCTATGTCCACGAGAGATTTTGTGTTTTTTTATTAAAAAATCTTATGTTGACTAAAATATAATAATATTTTTCACGATTCTTTTTTCTATTGAAACTCTGAGTGTAAACTGATTATGAGATATTTTTTAACGCATTTAGATTAATTTAAAATAATAATTTTATTTTAGAGATAATTTTATCTTTTATTCATCTAATAGATAATACACGGTCGAAATAAATAAAAAATATATTTTAATTACGTTGAAAATTAAACAGAAAACGCAAAAGAGAGATTAGATGGGGAGAGCTTTATGCCACCTTAAATCCCTAATATTTCAAATAAATTTACAAATTAAAAATCCAAGAGCAAAGAGATTTGGTTACGGATAGTTGAAGATTAATTTAAGCAACACCTTGTGGCTTGTTCCCAATTCATGAAGCAAGCCACGACCAAGAGTTCCTCCATTCTTAATCATACGCAAGTCCGCTGATGAGTCAATATCGCTCGAGATCATGAGATTATGACTAAGAAGAAGTATGGTCTTAAATTTTTGTATATCCCTAGAAATATACACTGAAATATTTATGAAAATATTGTATTTCAGAGAGTCTCGACATAGAAATGCACTGTTATATTTTTTTAATAGAATTTCATATAAAATATTAAAATATTACAAAATATCTATAATATTTTATGAAATAGTTTTATATTGACAAAATTTGTAAAGTAAATTACGATATATCAAATATATCATACAAATATTAATATATTATGAAAATATATTAAAAAAAAATCTGATATGCCAAGTATAAAAAAAATTATAAAAGAAATAGAAAAGACAATTTGTAGCATATCAGCAATGTCTCGGTACATGCTATATTTGAGAATAATGATTATTTTCCTTAGTTTCTGCCAATAAGATGTCTTGGTTATGTTAGCCAACATAAGCATAGAATTCACATTCGAATATCGATAATATCGCATGACTTGAAAAAAAATATTATGAGTGAATTATAAATTCTCAGCATTCAACTATAAAAAGTGAAGCAGATATTTTTGAACCACATAAAAATTTAATATAGTATTGAGAAATTATTATTTACTTGCTATTACAGCATAATAAAGATATTTATTTGTATTTTGTTATAACTTAAATATAAAAAAATTATTGTGTATTTAAATTCACGTGTGTAACTTGTAAGTCGAGGGTTTTTTATTAACTTATAAACTTTGTAAAAGTTTATTTTTATCTTATAAAAAAAAATATTAAACTCATCTTTTATCTATTGTTTTTAGTTAATTTTTATTTTCAATTATCAGCTTTATATTACTCCATGACATAAAAAAAAAAAAAAATACAATACATACTATATTTGCTGATAATATTTTTATTATATCATATTTTTTATTATTTCTTCTTAAAATTTTATATAAAATTTCTAATATTTCATATCTATTTTTTTTAATTCTTTTAAAAATATTGATATTTATGTCGGTACTAAAATATCCATAAATATTTTCTTAATTTTAGAACTCGATGTGGAAATCGAAATTTAAGACCTTGAGAAGAAGCCATCATTTTTTTTTTGTTTGAATCTTTGGGAAAGAAGAGAGGGACAACGCCCCTAATTGCTTCTCCTTCAATTTCCAACAGTCACTGTTCCACTTTTCTTTCACCATCTTCTATTATGATATTATTTTAATCTGAGACAAAAACCACCATCGTCACTGTTTTTTCTTTCTTCCCTGCCATTTTAGAACCTCACTTAGATATATCCTATTCCCTGTGTTTCCTCTTCTATGCCTCATCGAAGTAGATAGATTTAGAATTATAATGGTGGTAGTCGTGAAAGAAAAAATTTGTGATGGCGGCAAAGGTTGAGATTGAGGCGACAGTAGTAGCACAAGGGAAATTAAGATTAGGGTTAGGATTTTGGGGGAAGAAAAGTAGTGATTGTGAAATGGAGTGGAAGAAAGATGAAATGTAGAAGAAAACCTCTGGATCCATCAGAATTTTTAGAAATTGAAAACAGAGATTTTTGTTTTTGTATCTTTTTTTTTTTATTTATTTTTTTCAATTTAGTTTATTTTTTATTCCTTTTGGTGTTTGTCAATCAGGTTTTTTTTTTTTTTCCTGTAGTTTTTTTTTATTCCTCTATGTTTGTTAATTAAGCCTTTTTCAGGTTTTCTTTTATATATCAGTTTATTTTTAATTTTTTAATTTTTCTTATTATGTTTGTCTTTCATTTTCTTGAAACTGTGCATGTAATGCAGTCTTTTTTCCGGTCAAAAAAGGATTAAATGGGCTTTAAAATGAAATTATTGGCTTAAATTAATCTAAAAAATTGATCTAATAGCTCATTTTGAATCTGATTAAACATAACAAATAAATTCATGAGGAAAATTGTGCATATATCCAATTAGAAATTAGTGTTAAATCCTCTCCTCAATCTTCATTTCATCTCTTTCTATTTTTTATTTTTTAACTAATTTCATTTTCTTTATTCTATTCTTTAAGAATTAATAAATTGAAGCCTTCTCTTTTCTGTAATTCCTTTCTTACTCTATGTACAACCTCCCTTTCCATCACCCCCAAAATAGTCCCATTAAAAATAAGGCCATCATTAGATTGAAGTGTAAAATGAAATCCCATCCCCTAAGATCTTCAAAAAGCAAGTTCGATTCAATGCAAAAGAACATCTCAGCTCAGCTGCTATCTTTCTGGCAAATGCATCAACACAATCATTCAACGAATTTTCAATTTGGTAAGGAATTTCTCATATTAGCAATGTTCTCTAAACACATTAAGCCAAAAATTCGACGGGAATTTGATCCCATTAATTCTATAATGAAAAGTCTAATTGCGTACACTATGATTTGTTCAGCGTCCTATTCTTAATTTTAATTCGAAATCTAGGAGCAGAGTTACCTTCTGATGGCTCAGGTTTGGTTTCGACATTTGTGTTTGCCATTTTGGAACCACTGGATTCGGCTGGTTTCACTTGCACAGTTGCCAATTTAATGGTGCTGTGTTCCTGTTTATTAACAAGTCCGCTAACTGAAGATGCCTTTGCCTCGTCACTAAGCAACTTTGCCATTTCTTTTTCCTTCCGTTTTTTCTCCTTCTTCAACCGCTTCCGTTCCAGGTATTCAGGATCATCCCTGTGACTTTTATGATCTTCCCGTTTCCGTTTCTTTTCCTTACCTTTTTTCTTGTCCTTTTCCTTCCTGCGAAAAGGAGATGCTGCAGCACCTGATGAACCACCATCAAGATCAAATCTACCAACTGAGAGGGTTTGCAGACTAGCATACTTTTGTGCACCAGTGTCAACATTGTTATCTAGCATGACACTAGGTGATGATGGATCCTCAGGCCGAGGGTGCACAAAAACTTTGCTCGACTCAGCAGTGCACTGGAGTTCTTTCCCAAAATTGTCCCCATCACTTGCAAGTTTTGCACTGCCAATGCTAGCAGTCATCCGAGACCCATGGTCAAGACATGAATTGACTTCTTCAATATTTTGATTACTTGCACTCACAGCCTCCGTGGAATTCCTTTGGGGTGCATCAACAGAAACAGAGCTGCTGGCCCCACGATCAATTTCACGATGCTGTGATCTTTCAATAGTTTGATTATCAGCATCATCTGCTCTACTGGAAGCAGCAGATTTTTTTACTCTAATCTTGACAACTGGCATCCTACGATCCTGATTGTTAGAGATGGTATCTGCTTCCTTCAAAGCTTCAGGAGTGGTCAAATCCATCCTCAGATCATGATTGTTAGAGACAGTATCTGGTTCCTTGAAATCTTCAGTGGCAACTAAATCCACCTTAAATAGATGATTGCCGGAAACTGTATCTGCTTCTTTGGGAGCCTCTGAAATATCTATATTCTCCTGATTTAGTTTTGAAATGTCTACTGGAGGCTCTTGAGTTTTTGTTTCTGGAACAAGTGTTGCAAACATGTCCTTTGGTTCACTGCATGTTTCAGCATTACCAAGACATAATGTTTTATCTCTGGGAACTCCATAAAGCGTTGGTACCCTGAAAAAGTAAAACATAGAATTCAGCCTCAACATGAAGTCAGCATTTTCAAGCACGCCTGCTTGTACAAAAGACACCCAAATCCACAGAGCCCTGGTCCATCCTAATGATTTGGTTTGGGTCAGTCCCAACCATTAAAACAGTTGAACCAGTTGAGCGAAACCAGAGCCAGACCCATAATCACTACAATCAAAATTGTTGGTCAAGGAAACACACAGGCACTCACCTTCCTGCAAGGATTTGTAAGATGCAGAACAAGTAGTGCCGAAGATAAATATTGTTGAATGCCACATGGCCCTCAAGCACACTAAGCAAAGCCACAAGGGTTGCACTCTTGATGTCATCCTTAGAATCAGATCCATCTCGTATCTGGCACAACCGCATAGCATGCGCAGCAAGTTTCGCCTGCCCTGAAACCAGGGAATGTAAAAGTGATAAACAAAGTAAAGCACAGCAAGAGATATTAAAAAAAATAAATAAATAAAATAAAATAAAATAAGCAGCTGTGCAAGAATTGCTCTAGTGCAGAACCTCTCAAGGTTGATTCCTCCTTCAAATATCTGATGAATAACGATAATGCTGCATCAATGCCTCTGCAGTGGAACTCCAGATCAAGAAGTGCTCTGCTTGATTCAATTCGAATTTGCCACATTGTCTTACAATCTCGAAAAGGTTTAATAAGTTCAAAAACATGATCCTGCAGCAAGTAACAGACACCATCTAAGAATGACTATGTTTGACAACAGCCTATTAGCTGATGGGCATAAGTAAAGGCACTTACAAGATGCACAGATCCAGAAAGCTTTAATGCAATTTGTACCAAGGTTCGGATGCAGCTGATCGTCAAGATCCCATTGTAGCTAGGCATCAGCCTAGTAAATGCCAAGCCAGTCAGTAATATTTCCTATAAATTTCATTATATCCAACAGATTAGAAGTCCATGCACCTGTCAAATTGCAAAAGCCGATCGATGCGCTTGAGAAGGGACGATAAAAAGATAACACTCTGCCAAGAGGTTCAAGTAATACAGGGATAGTCAGAACCATACATGCACGGATAACAAAGAGACTTCAGGTTATATTAGCATTAAAAAAATGTTAAAACATGTCTCATATTAAAGCAGAGTCCGATGCTTGATTTTGTTGTATTTTAAACCTTGCCTTCTGGGAAGATCAATATGTACACGAAAAGACCAAGTACAACGACCAGAAACAGGGAAGTCAAAATTGCTTGTCTGTCATCTAACAAAATGCATGACAGGGGCAGAAAAAAAAGAGTGCCAGACCTACCGCCAAGAATCCCCACACAAGAGAGTTATCATCTCAAACTTTTATACATTTGCTTCAAGTACTAATTCGCTTGTGTGACTAAAATAGAGAATGGAATTGGGTTGGGGATTGGGGTGGGGGGGCGTGGGTGGTGGAGAAAGAAATAATAGGTGCAAAAGGAGGGGGGAAGTGGGATTTCCCCAGGCAGTTGACTCCAAAAAACTAACATAGCAACATTGGATTTAGAGAGAATTATAGAATTGATCACCCATCAAAAACTATCGTTCTTCATACGAAAATGGATGGGCATATGTGCCCCTAGGTAATGAATACAACTCTCTTTGGAAGATATGCACACTATCACTTTGGAAGATATGCACACTATCCAAAGTAAAGGAAAACACCAAGATTTTAGACAAATGTTGAATCTGTATAAAAGACCATGCATTTAGAAGGACAAACTACATTGGAAAATCCAATTTCATTAACTTCAAATTTCGCTTTCTGCTTTTAACGTTGATGTGTGAAAAAAAATGTGTGCATGTGCATGCACTCAAGCATGTAAAAGAGAAGCACATGTACAGATACATAACCTACCTCAAATCCAGGAATTTAAAATATTAAACCATCATTCTACAAATGATCACACAAATTACCAAATAAATACCCACACCTATACACTGGTGGAGCTCAAATCTGGGACCAAAAGGGCCTCAACTTAGCCAGTTGAGCTAAGGCATCTTAGGCGCATCCCATTTACCAATTCCAATACAATCTAATCCAATGTAACAGATTGCGAAGTCTTGCAGGGTGCTAGCAGAAACTATTAACAGTAGCATATACAAACCAAAAACATTGTTGCTTGATATCCTTAATCCTTCTTGGCTTTCTTCCAAATTAAATTGAAGTTTGGAATTTAAGTAAATCCTGAAGTATTTTACTGCAAGTCCCTCAATCCTGATCTTATCCTTTTTCCTAATGCATCCTTTCTCCATATTCAATCACATTTGAAGGGTAAATTTATTTCAAAAGTTAGGTTTTCTTTTATTTTTTCAAGTCCCTGGTTCACCTGAGTAAATACTATTGAATTATTAGAGGAAGACTAAAAAATCACTATTCCCTGGTTCACCTGAGTAAATATTCTCGAATTGTTAAGAGGCGAGGCTAAAAAAACACTATCTCCTGAAGTTGTGTTGAATGCCTATGCCAGAAGTCTCTTATTCATATGTTTTCACATTGCTGTTACTTTTCCACAACAGTGTTGATTGTAAGCAACAAAGTTGGAGAAACAGGATGGTATAAATGTTACAGAGAGCACAGGTAACTGCTATAGCAATATCATGAAATAATGTTTTTATTCTCTGTGTGAGTTTGAGAGAGGAGGGAAAGATGGGAGAAGAGGATGAAGATGACAACAGTAAGCAGGCAAGGACCACAAACTATGGAAGTGGGAGGACGACAAAAACAAAAAGTTAAAAAAGATGAAAGAGAAGCACATAGAAGATAGGGGAAAGGTTAGAAATGATGGAAAAAAAAAAAAAAAAAGAAAAGTAGAAGAATAGTTTAACATTGCTACCACATTAAACAAAGATGAAACAGTTAAGATGCATTATCAATCATCAACAAATTAAAGGATGGGGAGATGTTATTCACAAACCTGTTGCCCAAATTCAAGTTGACCCACTGACTGGACCAATGCAGCAAGCCAGAACACATCAGAATAAGGATTTCCAGTGTTATCATTATACTGTCAAACACAGAATCAAGCCAATAAAATGTGTAAGCTGCTAAGCATATTGAGCACGGGAGGAGACTATGGGGGTTCGTGCCTATCTATAAAAGAATGTTCCATAAACACACACACAAACTATATGTAAAGGAGACTGTCTCTCTCTCTCTCTCTCTCTCCCCCCAATATTGAACACAGAAGAAGAGTGTGTGTGTGCCTATATATCTATCTTTAAAAGAATGTTCTACAAATACACACACAAACTATATGTGAAAAAAAAAATCAAAATACAGAAAATGTGGAAAAGAGACTCTCTCTCTCTCTCTCTCTCTCTTTCATATATTGAACACAGAAGTAGAGCATATGATGCAGTTTAAGGAAAAAGAAAATAAAATTTAGGAATTTTTTTTAAAATTTTTAATTTAGGAATTTTATTTGTCTAAAATTTAGGAATTTTATTGTCAAGTGGCTCATGTCCTCAACTTCTTTTTATACCTCAAGATTTTCTCGAATCTCGAGTTATTACTAGTGGCCTTCCTGATTCTCCGTTCGGGATTCCACAGGTTCCTGACTCTGCAAAGCTTGTACAGCCCGGATCAAGTCCTCAAATCATTCTTGAGGAAATTACATTCTACACTGATTTTTGGGTAAAAATATCATTTAAACCATCATTTTACTTTTTATACATTTTTGTCTCCTATCTATTTCTTTTATACCGTACTTTTTCCATTTTTTTTTCTTTTTTACTTAGTTTCTTGTTTTATTAGTTTGTACAGTTATTGCTTTGGTCATGCAGTAAATGACGAAAAAAGTAGTAGGTTTATTTTATTTTTTGTCTCTTTTTGAGCTCCCAAACATATCCAATGAGCAAACATTACACATACTTTTTTATATTGTATTTCTTTTTTTTTTTTTTATATTTGAAGAAAGGGCATTCATTTTTTTATTTTTTAAGATATAAACATTATATTTAATTAATTAATTAATAATAATAATACTTTAGTAGTGAAAAGATCTACTAATTACTAGTAATAATATTGTTGCAATATCTTTTTCTCTAGGTCATTATTACTTTTTTACACTGTATTTCTCTTAGATTGATGTTTTCCCACCTATTGAATATATATTTTTATATTAATAAAGTTGATGGTGTAGCGTATGTGCATATTATTACGATAAACCTAGACATAAAGGCAATCCATACTATCAAACTTAGTTAGCTAGTTTCAATAGAAAAGTGCAAAACTTGAATTTTTTTTGTGCAAAAAAGAAAAAAGGGTTTTTAACTTAATCATTTTATTTTATTTTATTTTTTATGTTGGGGTGTTATTAGTTGATCTCAAATAATTTGAATACCAAACTCAACTCAATTCAAAAATTATAATAATTTTTTAATTAATTTGATCAAATATCTAATTTTAAATATATTTTTAAAAAATATATTATTTAATTAGTAATTTATTAATTCAAATTTAAATTTAAACTATTTAAGCTTACGTTTATTTGAGTATTAATTTGAGATTAAATAAATATGTTCAAGAATTGAGTATTAATTTTGAGATGAAATAAATTTATTTGAATTTTATTTCAGATTAAATAAATAGATAAATTTATTTATTTGAGTTTAATATTCCAAATATATACAAAATAATATATCAAATGCTATACCAATTGTAGCAAATATATACTAAATATTAAACACATACTAGACATTTACAAATTATATATGTAACGTATACCATATATATACAAAACATATACCAAAAATATACCATTCTCTAGGTCTATTCTTTTAGGTATATATATAAAATAGTTGTAGATACCAAACATGTACTTAACATATACTAAGTTTTGGTATACGTATACCATTTACTATTAGTTTATCTTTTTAATTTTTTCAAAATTGCAATATGTATACATTAAAGTAGTTGCAGATACTTAATGTATACCAAATTCTAGTATACATATACCATTTATTATTAGTTTATCTTTCTAAGTCTTTAAATTTGCAATATGTATATATTTAAAGTAGTTGCAAATAGCAAACATATACTGAATTTTGGTATACATATATTATTTACTATTAGTTTATCTTTTTACTTTTTCAAATTTGCAATTTGTATATATATAAAGTAGTTGCAGATACCAAACATATACTAAGCGTATACCAATTTATAGTATACATATACCATTTACTGTTTATCTTTTTAATTTTTCATATTTCTAATCTATATAAACATAAAGTAATTGCAGATACCAAATATATACTTAAAGTATACTAAAATTTGTTATACATATACCATTTATTGTTAGTTTATTTTTTAATTTTTCTAATTTGCAATATGCATGTAATAAAGTAGTTGCAAAAACTAAACATATACTTAATATATACCAAATTTTGGTATACGTATACCATTTACTGAGTTTATCTTTTTAATTTTTTTTCAAATTTGCAATATATATATATATATATATATATATATATATATATATAAAGTAGTTGCAGATACCAAATATATGCTTAATGTATACTGAATTTTGGTATACATATACCATTTACTATTATTATATCTTTTTATCTTTTACAAATTTGCAATTTGTATATAAAGTTGTTGGTATACATTAATGTAATATAAATTAATATCTTTTTATTTTTTTATCATTTTCTGAGTTTTTTTTTTTTTTTTGTGAACAAATTTAAAAAATATGCCAAACATATAACCTAGTAAAAATGTTATTTTTTGAAGTTTAGATGGCCTTTTTGAAATTTTTTCATGAGCAAGGTGAAAATGATATTTTTTGCCTTTTTTTGGTTATTTTTGAAATTTTCCCATCATTCTTTGCATCTCAGCCAACTCTGTTTGCTGGGGCTGATTGCCGCTGCCTCGGCCAACCATTGAAAAATTTCCAGGTTTGAAAAAATTTCAGGTTGCAAGCTCTGATACCACTTGACGCAGAAGAGAAGTTTAGGGCAATTAGATCTCAACAATTAGGGCTAGAATAGAATAGTGATTGTGGTTGGAACAAGAAAATAATTAGGGTTTAATAGAGACTTATTTATATTAATTAGGATAAATACTAATCCTAGACTGAAAAGAAACCAAATACTAATTAAAATACTTATTTAAGAAGAAACCTAAATAAACATAGGAAAGAATATCTAGAACAAAATGAATTAGGAAAACTAAATAAAATTCCTAATTTAAATAAATCTAAAACAAACTGAATTGAGAAAACTATATAAAATTCCTAATTTAAGAATTAAACAAAAATTATTCCTAAATCTTATCTTCTTTTTCCTTGACTGCATCAGTGTGTGTATATTCCATAAACACACACAAAAGCTATATGTAAACAAAATCAAGATACAGAAAAATGTGGAAAGGAGACTCCCTCCTTCCCTCCCCCTATTGTGTATATATAAGAGGATGTTCCATTTGATTATATATAAATTAATTGTTATGGGATTTGATGCAAACTTTGATAGGTTACACAGCATAATCAAATAATCAATCAATTCAGAAAATGCAGCAACCATAAACATGTTCATTGTGCTGAGCCTTGAAACAAACAATATGACAACAACTAGGGTAGGTATTACCACTTGCGCTCTATATATTAAGAGGAAATATTAGACTCTAGTCCAGAAGTTTCTCTATATAACGAACAGACTAAAATCCTGGTTTGATGTCACTGTTGCACTCCACCTACTTCCTCACCCTGTGATCCTGGTTTTGGACAGATTCAAACATAAGAAGTAACACTCATATACTGAACATAGTCAAAAACCATTTCCCCTACTTGTCACATTCTTTTATTTTTCATTTTTCAACAATTTCATCTCCAATTTGTCACTTTTCCACCCCACCCACTATCCTTTCATGGCAAATATAACTTTTCAAGGCATTAATGAAAGGGCCCTCCCCAAAAGGTACTCTCTTTCACACTGGAATTAGTAGGCAGAACATTCATTTTCCGACATGTTTATGAAGGCTTAGAAAAGGCAACATCTAAGAATCATTAGATCAGGATTAGCAACATATTGAGGAGCAGTATCGCCATGTTCTCGTTAATCTAGTTATATAAGCATACAAGAAATTCTCCACGGATTACAAAATCAAAGAAATATCAGTAAACAATTGGTGCCAGATTTATTTTGACTTTCACGCAATGGATTCAAAAAAACTGACCTTCAAAAGTTGCAAAACGAATTCAATAGCTTCCCTTGGGCTTTTTTTGTCTGCAGCTCTAACCATTGCTACAGCTTGAGGAATAGCCTAAATTGATGCAAGAAATGAAAAAGAATCTATAAACCCTTTATGAAGGAAGATACAACAACAATCATAATAATATCTTAGTTCAACGTCTAGCATTAAGAGCTATACAATAAGCATCAATACCTGAAAAGTAAAAAACAGAATTGGATAATATGTGCAAGACATCACTAATCAGTTATAAATTACATTTTTTCCCTCCTGCAAATATATCTTTTACAGGAAGTCTAAAAGATACCCCAGCTATTACAGAATTGATAAAAGATACATTACCCAAAATTCTAGGTGGTGGTGGTTAAACTTACTCTAATTAAGCGAGAACTTGTATTAAGAAATATCAGCTTTAAAAATAGATAATATCATGAGAAATGTAATTCTTCCAATTAGAGAAGGATCGTCGAAAGCAAAGGTAAAATACTATTTTTTAAAGAAATGACAAGTATATGCTTGTAAATTAAATATCCATTTCCAATTCTAGTTCCAAGAATTTAAGGATATCCAAGTAGACTTTCTTAAAATGAAAAAGTTTAATAAACAAAACAGAAAGGGAAGAGTTGCAGACGTATGAATGGACGGGTGTGGAAAGGAGGTGAGAGTATACCCAATTTACAAGGCTTACATTAGCAAATTACACCATAAAAAGGGTAGACCACGCACATGTTTTCATTCCAGCAGGCATTTTTTTATTCTAACTTCACTCTTTTCAATCATACATTAAATTATGGGGAATTAAACAAATTAAGCTTAAGTTAAATTCTTTACTTAGTCATTCATAATCATTCCTGTAGCTAAGGACATCCAATTTAGTCTAGTCCTTTGAAGGATGTAAGTTTTAACAAAGCAATGATATAGGTAATTTCCATGAGCATCTTCATGCCATGAAAACCTAACAGAAAGACATTTACATGAGCAGGGTCTGAGAAACTGACAATCTGTTCATCAATACATCAAGAAATTGACAACAAATAGTAAAATGATGATTAAATAATTTGGTAAGGTTCAAAAGAAGTAACACTGGAAGGAAGAACTATAAGAACCAAAGACACCACACTGCACACAGAATAATTACATACCCTACCTCATCACATTACCTCAAGAACAAAGTACTCGGGAAAATCATGAAAGTCATTTGGCCTGGCAATATCAACAAAAAACAAATTCAAGCAAAAGTGTGTGTGATATGGCTAACTTGCCATAAGTCAAGACTACAGGAGTGCAGAAACTCACTTGGGGAGTCCAATTGTTGCATCAAACCTTTGACTTTTGTAAAATTTCACCAAATGAAGTAAACCGGACCAATCATTTTCCTGTCAGACCAAAAAAGAAAAAAGAATAATCCACTTAATTGTAAATCATTAAGTTCAAAAAGTCCAAAAGTAATTCAACATGGATCTTTTTTGGGGGAAAAAAACAATCTGGTAGCTACTTGCATAAAAAGAATGCTCTAATTAGGGATTCCAGCATCTCTAAGAAAATTGCACGAAAAACCAGGAAAAAAATAAGGAAGAACATAAAACCAAGGATTTTAAATTGTCATTGCAACTGAGTTGAAACAGCCACAGATGTCCGCTTGTGAAGTGTTTTAAAAGAATAGCAAAATCATACAAATTCATAGTTTAACCTTTTTTTTTTTTCCCCGTGTGTGTGTGTGTGTGTGTGTTTGTGTCATTAGGCTTTCATTTTTACTTGAATTCACAAGTAAGTTCACATAAATGACAATTTGACCTATCCATATAAAACCTAATTTACTTCTCATGAAATGGCCCTCATAAAACTGTAAATCTCACTAACTTCTGTTCATGGATAAACAATCCTAAACTTTAATTTCCTTCTTTTGATCTCTAACCAAATCCCCTTTCAAATCCTAGCTCCCCACACAATTTTCTACCTTTTAGCCTTCAATTGTGCTTCAGTGCTAGCCTGAGAAAGTTGTGTGAGATAGAGGAGTTCCTTGCAAATGGCCATGAATGATATTCCGGTTATGCAGAATAGGATCACAAGGAAATTCAAATGTAAAGCCTCACTCTTAGAATTACGGTTTAGATTTAGTGTGGGCTTTATCAGGGAAATTATAGAGTATTTCCTAGTCTTTTTCAGTTTAATTTGTGTCTAGTTAAATAAATAATCTGTTGGTCTATTATTTTTAAATCAAGAGTAATTTTGTAATGTCTAGCTTTGCTAATCTATTCAGATTAGCTTACGTGCCTTTATTTTTAGTTTTAAGTAGCATTTTGAGTCCGTGTTGGTTTAAGTATACTTCATTCCTTTTTAGTTTATTCCGGGAGTCCAAATCTTTAGGATTTGTAGTCCTTTTCTTAAAGGTTTAGGATTAGTTTGGGTCTATATAAATTGATTGCAATGCTTTTAATTCAGCTTTGTTATGGAATAAAATTACTAGCAATTATGCTTGTTTGAGTTGTGTGATGCAATTCAACACTAGTAGGATGCCATGGACCTTGGGTGTGATAACCAAGGGAACTTAGACATGAAGCCTAAACACTTATCTTTTTATCTTACCGTTCACAGTGCCTTTCAACACTACAAACAGCCCCTATTTTCTCCTTTTTGCTTAATTTCATTTCTTAACCCCATACTTTGACAAACTCTAATAGCCAACTAAGTTCCTACCCATTCTCACGTTCATATAAACTCAAAATTAAGCCTTAACAGCCAACCCTCCAACCCGTCCTATGTCATTTGGTGAAGGGAGGAAAGAAAGAAGTGTCGTTCATGATTACAATACCTCAGATGCTGTATTAGCCAATGCAAATGCTGCCTCGATTCGAACTCTCCAGAAGGCCTGGACACACATAATGAATTTGAAGGATCACATACCAATCAACACAAGAATCATAGCCAACCATTCCACTGAAAACAAGGAAAACCTTGGAGTCACTGAGGAAATTATTCAATGCATTTCCAACAGAAAATGATAGTTGGGGTAAGGCTTCTAATGCTGCAATTGCTTGTGCCTGAGCAACAACATCCTCATCCTTCTCCAATTGATTGATCTGATGAACATTACCACAATTTACAAAGTTGTTCATCAACTGACAAATGAAGCAGCTGATTGAAATGAATAATATTATAAAATCAACAAATACATGAATGAGAATCTTATATGGTGATATAAAAATACATCAAATGAAAAAAACAAATCAACAGACAAATTCGTGTCTGAACTTGCCTATCCAACAGTAGAAAGCCCTTATAAGTGTTATTGAGTGCAGCATGAAAGAATGATTTCTTACTTGAGACAATTTCAATCTTTTACCAAAAAAATGAATTTAGAATATAAGAAATCATTAAGATAACTAATATCTAAGGTTGGTAAGACACACTTATACACCTATAATGATGTAATCAGTACCAAGACTTTATGGCCTTGTTTGTTTTGAAAGATTTCAGCAATGGATTTCGCAAAATCCATGGATTGTTGCTCAGTCCTTTGTTTGGTTTTAAAAATTGAGCTACAGCATTAAAATACATCATGCTCCAAAACCTTCAAAAATGAAGGATTTGAAAACCCACATGGGATGTGGGTTTTTTATTCCATGGATTTAAAATACATCATACCAAACGAGGCCTATATGCATTATTTTAACTGCAAAAGTGCCAATTTTCCAGATATTAGATTGAATTCAAGTATTTAATACGACTAAGCTCAACAAAGCCTCAAACTCAATATTGTTTGTTAGGTTTACAGCATGGATCTTTTTCCTTTATCCTGTTCAGTTCAGGGGCCATAAATTCAACATATGGAGATGCTAATTCCCTTCCAACCACTTTGCTGCTTCATTTCATTCTTAGTCTACACTTATCCTTTTTCATTCTAACTTGGATGTGCTTAATTTTCCAGACCAGTGCACCAACAGGTCTATACAGGACAGAAATATCCATCTCAATTATCCCTTTCATAACTTTCTTGTCTCAGTAAGAACCATTTCCACAGCCCTAAATGCACTCATTCCTTGACTGACATTATCACACACACAAAAAAAAATGCACCCACCAAAAAAAAAAAAAAAAAAAAAAAAAAAAAAACCAACCACCCCAACCCATAAAGAAAAAGGACTCAGGTAGGTCTGATTTGAAAACAATTTAGTAACAAGTTTTATGAAGACTCAAGCAAATCCTTAATGCTAAATTGCCA
This sequence comes from Reutealis trisperma, assembly GCA_947687605.1. Classification (NCBI taxonomy): domain Eukaryota; kingdom Viridiplantae; phylum Streptophyta; class Magnoliopsida; order Malpighiales; family Euphorbiaceae; genus Reutealis; species Reutealis trisperma. The sequence continues at coordinate 15,145,602 of CANTUT010000033.1, read as the reverse complement.
ATATATCATGACAGCCAATTACCTCAATAGGAATTTTAATATCACATATGCTTAAAACTGTCTAGTAAAAAGAACTACAATCAATTAATTATAACATCAATCATGGAGAAACATAGTAGATCTATACTAAAAAGGCAGAATGTCTTACCCACATCTGTACAGGTTGATTAAAATGAATTTCAGCAAGATACTCCATTTCTGGATCTGCCCTAATCCATAACAAGGGGGATTCCAAACTGCAAAATGAAAAGATCCACACATTGTAGAAAATATGATATACTAAAACTCCAAAGACATTTAGCGAAAATTACAATTGAATCCTTGCTTTTCTAAAAAAGAATTAAACAGTCGCCAAGTTTTTATTTTCACAAAACTTTGATCTTTCAATTATGATGTTGAATGGTCCCTAAGGTTGTACTTCTAAAAACATTGTAATCCTTTAGTTTACAAATGAAATAACATAAGGAACTAAAGTGGTGTTTCATCTATAAAGTGAGGGACAAAAATTGTCATATAAAATGAGGGGAACTTAAATATAATGCAAAGAACCAAAGCATGTATTTTTTCTCAAAATTCAAAGACTAGTTAATTCAATTTTTAAAAAAGCAAGGACACGAGTGTTAGAACATAACTTCAGGGGATTTTTGTAATTTAACCAAAAAATGTAAACAACTTAACAAGAGACAGATAATGTACCTGGAGCGCATATCTGTTGCAGGTACAACATCACCATTTTCATCAGAGCCATCAGGTTTAGAACCCTTTTTAGGCTTCTGGAAGCGTCTAGCAGCAAGCTTTGAATGGCATTGTATCTCCAGAAGCTGCCACATTTCTCCAGCCAGGGGAAGAACAGGGTGGTCATACATACCATCAAGCTCATAAACCCTAATGCTCATCATCCCAGGCCATCCAATATCACCATCTCGATTATCAGAATCAGGGTTAAGAACTGATGCGCTTGCATCAGGGATAGCTGTACACTCCCTTAGCACCGCCAATTCAACCATATTCTTCCTCTTGTTATATGAGAACCCCATCCTATAAAAACATAAAGAGGCACATAACTAACAAAAATAAGCAAAGACATGAGTCATGTACAAACAAGTAATATGTCATTCAAAACCAATACCTCAACATTGGACACCCGCATGACCCAACCCACCGAGGAAAAAATTCTTTCACGAATGGGCGCTCAAGATTTCCAACCTTAGTAGTAAAATGCCGGAACTGCATCTCACAGTCATGAAACGAAGTACAAAGGTAAGAAACTAGACTAATGTCCATGTTCAAAAGATAACTATGAATGAATAGAAAGATATAAGATGGCCAAACAGAAAATTGACAAGTATAGGATAATCATTTTATGAATGGAAGTGAAAGAAAGATATGTGGAATGTGCCATAAATATAGAAGTCCTCTCTAATTGTTTTTTCTTCACAGTCATGAATGAATTTGCAACAAAATTATTTTAATTTTAAGATAAAAATGCAGAATTAACCAACAGGAGCACTCTTTAACATTAAAGGACAAAATCATTTGCTCTTTCTAAATACTCAAGATAATCACCCTCAAGAAAAGAACATTGAGGCTTTCAGCTGTTAGTTTCAATTTTTAAGTCAAAAAACTAGAACTTGTAGAATGAAAAATGCTACTACACATCTCAAACCTACCAATCAAATAAATCTTAGAAGTAAAAAAAGCACAATGATTCCGTTTTGTTCAATACAAAGAAAGAACCAAGAAAAGGCTGCAGCCAGCAGCTTCAGTGAAGATCACCCACAAAAATTTAGTTTTGAAAATTCTGATATGAAAGGGCCTGTCTGGTATGGCTGTTGTTTTTAGCTTTTTATTTCTATTTCTCAAATTTAAAAAACAAATTTATTTTTAAAATATTTTCATGAAGTTCAAAAATTGATTCATGCTTCGTTGTGCTGTTACAGATCACATAGAATGTACACATAGCAAAGTAGTTTTCTTTTATAGTGCTTACAAATATTTAAAACACGTCCACCATGCATTGTACTTATAGTGCTTATTAAGAAGTCATGTTAGACAGATACAGGACAGAATATAATCACCTCCTTTGTACTAAGAGATCTCACAGGGACCATATCTCTAGCCCGCAAGACAACTTTCTGCAGAATCTGTAAATTGACGAGAAATTAAATAATAATAATAATATGTGTGAACAAAGAAAGCCATCTTCATTCCAACCCATAAATCACCAATGTTATGCATCTTCATAATTAAAAATAAAAAGGTAGATTCCCAGCAACTGACACTGATGAAACATAACTTGCTAAAGCCACATAAAATGTTACAAGTTTTTCATCCATCAAAAAACTGTGGGAGCAAAATTTCAACCCATTAGAGTCTAGAACCTTACTTTGCGAAAGAATTCTGGGCCCATTTGCTTTTCCAACATTTGCAGGATTGCCACCTTTTCGAAAACCAATATGTCAGTCCAAAGTAAAATGCAAAAGAAAATTAAATTTCAAAAACAGAATTTGGAAATAAACTCACAGACTTCCAAGACCGTATTTTCCCATATATACCAATGCAATGGGTTCCATATAAATCCTTACAAGAAGCAGAAGATGTTAAAGCTGTTGCACCACTATCATCTGCTTTGCAAACAGCACAATTAGCCTGCAGTTCCACAAATGTAACATTGAGTTGCACTTTGAAATGCCAACATCAAGCACGTAAAACTAAGCCAGCATTTTTCTCATTTAGTGCATCAACAGGAGAAAGAAAGATAGGTATTTCTTGTTCCTTAGCATTGAAATCGAGGTTTCTGTTTCATTACTTCCATATAGCTAGCTGTCATTCATTTTTGCAATCAAGGAACAATGCTCTTGATAATCTGAATACCAATCTCTAAGAATCCATATTAATTCAATGATGCATCATATGATACAACCTTTCTAGAGTCCTTTTCAAAAATGGTAAGCATGAGTCTAGCATTAGACAAGAAGAGGTATATTACCAGCTAAAATTTGCTACCCATTTTAAGAAACTCAATATTTGAGTAGGATATGCAATTTAATATGTTGAAATAATTCAGCCTAACCAACCAAATAGAAAGTTTGGGCAGAGTCTAAAGTCTGAAAATACAAATACAGACAAAAACAGGACTAGGGTAAAATTGTAGCTATTTTTGTGTGGCAGCTTTAATCGCCAAAGCCATCATTATAAGAGAGAAGGGATGTAGTGGAATCTAGGAAATCTTGCAATTAACTGTTTGGTAAAAATAACACCACATATTCCATAGTGTCATCAACAAAAAAAAAAATCGGTAAAAAAGAAAAAGAAGTTTAATGTACTAATGACTAGCTGCAAGATTTTCTGTACTGAGCCACAGTAGTAGTAGTTCACCTTATCCCAAGTTAATCTGCTATAGCACTTTTTATTTATATGGAATGTTTCCAGCATATGAGATCAAGTGCATCCTCAATAAATCTTCTTCTCAGAGAACAGAATTGAAAAGGCACGTGTATGCAGTATGAGTAAATCATTCCAATCGTAACCCAAGGAATCAGATAGACCAAACCTAACTCAATCCAAAAAAAGGATGATTTGAACTCATACATAGAGTACTGTTCTGTTAAAGCTGCAAGTCTCTTCTGTTAAAGAGGCATCTCAAAGAATGGGGTTGAAAGAAGGAATTCCTTATAAGAAACTGGCACCAATTGAAAATCATGACAATCATAGCGATGATAGTAAAATCACATACATAATTATGTCCTCAAATGCAAATACCTCTTTTGCTTGCATTTAGGTAATCTACTAAAATTAAACAGTTGGTATGTTCTAACCTTGTATCTCCTATAACGTGCCTCGTTATTTCCTAAATATTTCTTGATAAACAAATCAGTCAGAAAACCAGCAAGCCCATCCAGAAGCCATTCTGACAAAAAGCATTAAGCAACTGAATGAGTATAATGATTTACATTCCTCAAAATTCATACTAATAATAGATCCAATCAAGCAGCACAGAGTACCATGTTCTGCCAGCTTACCATCGTTGGGTTCCTCTGGAACAATATATACCCCAAACCACTGTTTAGCAAGTGCAAAAGCTAGTTTAATGCTTGTGTCTATAGTCTGTTACAATAAATATCAATCAGTCAGCAACAGCAATAAAAGCAAGTAAAGCTTCATAATGCAACTTTAATGAAAGAGCAAACCTGATCAATAACCCTCTCATCATATAAAACTTGTGAACTAAAGACGCTAATGGAAGCTCCCAAACTTGATGAGGATACCACCATCTCAGGAGCTAAGAACACTTGTGTATATGATCCAAATGGAAATTTTGTATCAAGGTATTCTTCATAATGGCTGTTAAAAGTACAATGAAGAATCCAGAAACAGTATAAGTTCTTGTTTTAACTCCCATCAGTAGTCAAAAGAAAAGATTTAACAAAAAGTATAATAACTAAGATGACGAACTTGAATGCTTTATGGAAAAACTCCACAGTGTTCCGAAGCTTTGATAAATTAGCTGGCAAGCACATGTGTGATATAAAACCAACATAGGGATCAGGAAGGATTTCAAATGGTGCAACCACTAATGATATCCACTGAGCAGTCACAGGAACATCTAATCTGTAGACATATGTTTTATGAGGAGGATCATCCTTCCTTAAAACCTGCAATATAAAAATAATTATGTGGATATAGTTAAAATCAATAATTCTAAAGCCTAAAATATAGAACAATCTATAAAACAGACAATGCCACCAGCTTATATGTGCTCAAAATTGTGCATGATCTTAACTGTCACAAAACAATACCAAGTTAAAATTAAAAATGCCCCTCCTTATTTATCTGGGTATTTAGACAAGCCATGTGCTAAGGATGAAGAAACTACACATACAGCTGCTGAAATAATACCAAAGATGAACTAAAAGCCAAGTAAATTTATTACAGATTATGCGGCATATCTGCAAAGGGACACTATTTGGATCACTGTTATTATAATAATTATTCTCCTCAAACAATTTCAGTAACTAAATTGGAATTGTAATTCAGCACTTCTACCAAATAGAGATTCAAGTCCCTTTAAGAAAAGCTCAACACTTTGTGATTATAGGTAAAGAACTACCTTATTCTATGTTCTCAGTTTCTATGATTTTGCATCATTTTGAAGCATGGAAGTTTTTCATATCTTCCCATGAGCACACAAACTCATATGCAAGCATCTTCGCTTTCAATTTCTACTCTTTCCTTTTTTTTATATTCATGTAGAAGGAAGGAAGATTAAAATTCTTTAGAACTTGAAGAGGTGCCAATTCAATTAAAAAAAAAATCATTCACAAGATAAAAAACAATATCTAGAATAACTTCCATACAAACAAATGACACCCACTAAACCAAATAACCCAATGGATAAAGCAAACAGATCATTAATATTCAACTTTTGGAGAATTGCACAAACATTTTAAATCGTTTCAATCCAATATATTTTTTTAACAACAGCCAACAATGCATCCATTAATTTTTTTAAGGAATTAAGTTTTATTAAAATGAAATAATTTAAAAAATATAACTTAACTAAACAGCTCCATACCATACGGCAGTTACCATTCAAATTAAATAATTTTAAGTAAATTTGAAAAAAAAAATTAATGATTAACAAAAATTATGAAAGATAATTAATTATTTTTGGAGCAGTTTTGATTGGCTTCCTGACATCAAATCAATTCCATTGTGAAGATTTATATGGATTCCAACAGTTGTAATAGGATCAAATAAATAGGCATGTAGAGAATAAAATTCTAGGTAAGCGTCAAACCAAACGTACAAGAGAATTTCCTAATCCATTTCCTATTGCATTGGATTCCAATTCCAATAACATTTTCATTTCAAAAATTCTAGCCAAATAAGAGGCATAAATATATTCCATCGCAAAGTATCTTTACTGATGACATTACAAGTAAACAAATTAATATAGACAGGACATAGGTTATTAAAGCACAAGTCCATTTAGCTTTATTCTCATAAAAAATTGAAAATTTTGACAAGGAGAAAAAGAGTTCCACTGCCTTTTTGCGTTAAGGCATGAACTCAAAAGGTTAAAAATATACGTGCAGCAAAAAAGGAATCCACCCTATTTAATTGAGATGCAGATATAGTTATCCCTATTCTTGAACAATTTTTTTACATATGATCAATTAAAACTCTTGATTTTTTTTTTATTATGGACATAATAAACTTGTTCCCCATGTTATAAAAATGTTAGTGGCACATAGTACACATCCCTTAGCAAATAATACTTGTAAACTAATTTCAGCTTTAATTTGATTGTATTCTTTGTTCTAAGTCTGATCTGATGAATTAAGTTTATGACAACTGCAAAATTCAGGTCAAACATTTCAACATTCTTATCGCTTCAAATCATGTTAATTCATGACATCTCAGCACCCATCATATTGCCTTGACCTGTCATCAAGTCAGTGACATATTCTAGAATACCATCAAATATTTCGTGTCTATTTTAAACCAGGAAAAATCTCAGATACTTACATCTTTAGCCTTAAATTCCTCAATCTGTTAGAAGTTTCTTCTCTAAATGTTACATTCCTTCTTCTTAAGAGAGAAATTTGACAATTAAGCCAGGAAAAATCTCAGATACTTCATCTTTAGCCTTAAATTCCTCAATCTGTTAGAAATTTCTTCTCTAAATGTTGCATTCCTTGCTCGTAAGAGAGAAATTTGACAATTAAGCACTCCAACTGCATTGGATTATTTAAATTTTACAATGTCTACATGAAAGAACCCTGAGATGTTTGTACAAATGCCTAAAAATAAAATTTTCTTATCTCCTTTTTGTTTTATAAATCATTTGAAGGGGGGAAAAAAAAGCCTTGTGTTGCAGCAGTCTAAACACACAATGTCAAATAAGTTTGATTACAATATTGGTAAATATAGTAAATAGTGCAGGCAAAAACCATCCTTCCAAGTCCAACCAATGAAAAAAAGTTTCATTAAGATCCTTCGGACACTATAGGGACAAGAACTAAGGAACTCTTTTTCCTCCTCCAAGTGAACAGACAAAGAAATGTCAAATTCCTTATGAAGGTGAAGGAAATCAAAAACTATGAAGAGATTTCTCCCTAATATTTGACTCACCGCATGATCAACAGAATGGGAAAGGCAACTCTTGCTTCAGTCTAATGGATTCCATTTTTTTTCACTATAAAAAGTACTACATCCATCCCAAAAAGAATGTCCACTATTCTTTTTTAGGATACCCTAAAATATTTGCCCACTTAAAAAATAGATACAGATATCTGTTCATTTTATCCTTATTAATTGAAAAGTGTAATATATTCTAAAATTAAAAAAAAAAAAAACATAGTAATAAATAAATATATACAAGAGTATAAGTGAAAAATATAATAAAATTTATGAATTGGCAAGCAATTAATGGTTTTTTTTAAGTTGTGTAAGAAAACAAAGTGGATAATCTTTTTGGGATGGAGGGATTATATTCTTTTCTTTACCAATATAAGGAAAATTCAACGTATAAGACATCAAAGAGTGTATTGCCAAGAAATTTTAATTACCTATACAAAAACAGAGAGGGAGGGAGAAGGACAAAAAACCCATACATAACGTTTGAAAAAGAAATGATTGCCATCCAAAAATTAAGTTTATTTTTGCTAGCCCACTAGTTTTTTCTAGCCAAAATTTTTCTCATATATCTTCACATCTACCTCAACAATAAGAGCCTTCCAACCATTATATTCCACCACTATGTTATCTATATAAGCCCAATAATCTCAATAAGTACGTGTTACATTTATCAGACCACAGGGTTCTCACCTAGTCAAAAAATAATCACATGATTCAATAGTTCCCTTCTCCCTTGGAAAGAAACAACAATCTACAATTCATTTCCTCCTCATCAGATTGTGAGTTGTAAAAAAAAAAAAAATCTGCAAAGCTTCCAAATCTAAAGAGCTCTACCCATAAAGTTCCCCAATCTGTAAGGGATTCAAATGTTGTGAGGAATGTATTTTGAACATGTTCACATTTCAGAAAATCTTAGTTTTAGAAAATCTTAGGGTGAAGGTAAGGATAATCTTCAGCTTGCAAAAGCTTCTTTTCCTAAAACATAAACCCTTAAATAGAAAATCTAGCTAATTTTGAACATTAGAATTGTCCACCTATTTTTTGTTATATGGAAATTGGTTCTACAACATTCAACAAAATATAAATGGCATTTTATGTTACATGGGAATTCAGTCTACAATTATCAACAGCATATACATACCATTCTAGTTTAAGCATCATGTAAAAAAAGCTCCATGCATCATATCACCTCAAGCTCCTGCGCGCATGTGGTAGATTAAGCCTACAAATCCTATTTCCTACAATTGAAGCACATTCGTCTCAAAATAGTTTTGATACCCCAATAAGAATCCCTTTTCTAACCCCTCTATGTAGGGCTTATTGATAACATAAAATAGGTTATACATTAAACACTTGCAAGCATAATTAGATAATATTAAGAACAAATATTATGAACTACAGAAGTAATACCTAGGTTAGCAATCTCAATTTTCTTGCACCAAACTTATTCCATGGCTAAAATAAATGTCATTAATTCAAAAAATGGGAATACCGTGAACCAATCTCCCAATTTACTTAACTCAACTCAACAAAGTCTCGATCCCAAAGATGCGTGCGGTGAGCGTGAATTGAACACGCGACCTTCAGATCTTCAGTCTGATGCTCTCCCAACTGAGCTACCCCCGCAAATTGTGCACCAACCGGGAATCGAACCCGGATTTGTAAAGTAAGTTACCCAACAAGTTGGAAGAATGGATGAAGTACAATTCCTAAGTCCCCAAATGTGATGTAACTAAAAGTAATTACCATATGACTTGGGAATCTAAATATCAAAGAACAAATCATCTATGAAATCCTTTCCTTCAAGCATTTGCTCAACCACTCATGTCTTAATGCTCTAGTCAATAAATTCAATCTTGTGTGGTGGTAAGAAAATAGTCATCTAGAGGTCAACCAACAAGGAAACGTGAACTAGATAACTTAATGCACTCATGAATCCTACACATATATGCTTCAACAATATACTCTCAAGGATTTACAATCACTTTATATAACCATATAAATCCATATGTAGCATTACATTCTCTCTTTTCATTGAAGAGAAACATTCTTTTGACTCCGAGTATCATAACATTTTCTAGCATCCACTTCATTTACAGTTCATCACATAAATCCAGCCAAGTCATATAAATTAGGTGCGCTAAAATCACCCAAAAAATTTTAAATTTTAATTATCTTCTGATCAGTGGAACAACAAGACATATTATACCGAAATTGAGAAGATCAACGCATTTTCAAACTAAATCAATATCTTCCTAATCTAGATATCAAGTTGAACATATAAAATGAAGATCTAATCATAATTAATTGAAGTATCACTATAAGTCTCAATAATCCAGATACCCAAGGAATATAAGCTCCTCATTTATCTCACCTGGTATAATAGGCTGCCAGTACTGACAGCAACAAGGTTGTGGGCAACAGTGAACTCCAGATCATAACTGAAAAGGTAACATTGTAAGTAGACAAACAAATTCCACGTAGGAGACAAATGTTGCAAAGCTCTATCTAAATAGCAAAACCAAGAAATTTATACCAGCAACGCTGAGAACCTTCATCCATACAAGGGAACCAACACCTTGCACGTCTTATCTGGTTATCAGTATGTAGCACATCATCATTAAAGTGAATCCCTGTCTCTGCTTTCTCTACCCAATAATTGATTCGAACCAATTTCACATTCTGCATCCAACATCAACCTACATGAGAAACCACAAAGGTGTAAACCTCATCATGACAACTCACGCTCAAGCATTAGAAACATATCAACATTCAAAATAGGAAAAGATTGAGGTGGTCTAAGAATGTGTTCATGTCGAAGACTAGCAAACACAAAAGATTGAGCTCGCGGATGTGATAGCCTAGTAAAGATAAGAAGGAAGGGATAGACTCAAAATGACGTCATGAGAAGCAATGAAAAAGGACTTAGTGATCTTAAATCTTTTTGACGATGTAGCTCTAGACTTAGGGATCCTCAATCTTTTTTTAAGGCGGAATTGTAAACTAGTGCGATGAAGAAAACAGACACACAGAGACAAGTTGGTCGGGTAGTTAGGTTGAACTTGAAGGCTTATGTTGAGTGGTCGTGTCTGTTCCATAAGAATGAACTCCTCAAATAAAGGCACTGTCCAAATTCTGATAGCAAAAGGGGCTCAACTAACGTCCATGTTTTATAGATATACCAGACTAACCACATTAATGCTATAAAATTTAATCGCGCCTGTTCAAAAAATGTTGCTCTCAGATTACTCTGGACCATAACAAAATTTCTCATGCAAAACCCCACATAAGAAAAGTCACAACAGAACCAAAATTTAAATAGCGAGACTTTATTAAGATTAGCCACAGTAACCTGCTTAGCTTCACCATTATCTAAGTTCACTTGATCTTGTTGTTCATTGGAAGCCCTAAAAGCTTTGCAACAGTTAATAAGTAGATTCGGAACCAGTTCTTTATCAAGTGCAGAAATATACGCAGAGCCAGCAGCATCGGCAGCTGAGCTAGGAGTAGAAACCCAACTCCATCTCTTCTCACTTTCCAACACATTTTGCTGATGTGGGTAGTACTCGAACTCAGTAGGTTCACCATCCACAGACACACTCTCTATACCCAAATTCTCCGCATGTAACCCCACAATTCCTATATCAGGTACAGCAATTTCCAACTCTGTGTAGCTGAAACCAAAAGTCAAATCAATTTGACGCTATAATCCAACAAATCCAACTCAAAAACCAAAATTCAAAACTAATAGGCACAAATTAGTACAAATCAGTACAAAATGAAAAGAACATACCTAAACCTACAAGAAATGTATAAATAATAATGGGAAAAAGAAGAACGGACCCATAGATTTGGCGCTTAACCATGTCAATTGAGAGACAGAGCTTCTGGTGACGGACTACAGCTCCAGAATTATCGGGCTTAGAGTCCTCGTTCTTCAGCTTACGCGGCTTCGCCATGGCTGATCTCTGGTTTTCGCCTTAGCGCGCGCTCGAATTTGGGAAGATTGAGACCTTAGTTTTATTTATAGAAGGTCCTTTGCGAGCTAATCTGGTTTTTTCTGGGACCATTGTGCCCTAACTCTATGTTACTTTATCTGGACCGTACACGTTAAAGACTAAGGTTTAATTGACGGTAAATTTTTAAGTGAGCAGCTTCGCATTTCAGAGTCGCAGAATCTGATGCAATCTGATTTTGTTATTTCTTATGATTATTATGTCCTTCCCAAATATCCAAATTGTAAAAGGTCATCCAATAAAAAACTTTTTGTGTTTTGATTTAATATTTCATGAGTAGTTATTAATTTAGTATTATTATTTCAGAATAAGATTAATTTTTTTAAAACAAATAAATTGTGTTAATTATTTTTTATTATATTATTTAATTTAAAACTTAAAAATATGAGATTTAAAGGAATCAAAGTATTTTTTAAGTCTAACAAATATAAAAGAGATAAATATTATAGTGTGATTATATATGCTCATAAGCCGGATATTTACGAACATTTATTAAGTCTTTTTTCTCTCCTCCCTCTATTAGGATTTGCTACTCTTACATGCGCCATTGCTAATTTTTTTTTTTCTTAGATTACCACCAGAGGCTTCAACCTCTAGGGAGATACTTAAATCTTTTTTATTTTGCTTTGCTTAGTATGGTTTTCTGTTTGAATAAGATGTTGGCTTTGTATGAGCTTACATGGTTCCCCATTTATGTTGGGCTTTTTGTTCTCTTGGAGGCTGATCATTTTTTGCCATAGTGTAGTCCAAAGTTCCAGTTATTTCCGGCCTCCTCACCGATCTACTCGTCTTTTATGTTTGTTTTGCACTTCTATTGATGGAAGGGGAAAGACGAAGCTAGCTTTGCCTTTGGCTTATCACAATACTTTCATTGGTCAAATTTGCAATTGTAATGGTAGTATAAAGCCCCTGGCGGTGGTCTAAAGCCCCTGGTAAAGGTCTGGCTCCCTTATGGCTATGATCTCAGCTATTGGAGTTTCTTTCTCTACCATGGATCCACTGCGTTGAGACTTTTATGGCAGTGGAGGGCTTATTATGAAGCTCTTGGGTACAAGACTTTTAGGGATTGTTCAGCCTCAGATGCCGATTCTACCAGGCTATCTCCTTCCTTTTTCTGGTCTCAAGCAGCAAAGGATGTATTACCAGTGGTGATTTTTAGTGAGAAAGAGGCAGTTGCAGGGCATTTGAGTAATTTTTTAAGTGTTTTAAGTTTATGAATTGAATTTCTTATTGAGGGTTTAAAGCCCAAATTGTATAACCCATTTTTTAGGTGGTTGTTTGGTGGACCCTATCAATATGTTTTATACACAGGATTGCTTAAATAATTCGTTGTATTAATAAATAACACTACGTTTGATACATATGATTCAGGATGAGCTTAATAATCCTAAAAACTTAGCTAAACTATAGGATAGGTGTTATCTAATACCTAGCTCCCTCTATGTCCTTAGTAATCCCTATCCAATGGGATTACTAATCACATTATTTATGATATTTTATTTCTTAAAATAACATCATTTTTTTATTCCAGATAAATTATCCGATCATTCTCCCCTAATTTCTAGTTTGCAAAGGTCCTAAGGTTCAATAATCGGATTTTATAGTTTAGGGGAATATCATAGACCACCCTAATTTCTTTTAAGCAATCCCCATGTAGCTTACAAGGAAACTTTTCTATTCTACAACAAGGTTTGGGGTATTTTAGGCGATCCATGTTTGGGCAATCTATGGATAGGACATGAATAATTAGAGTAGAATGGGGAACAAGAGTCGGATCAGTGGGAATGTGAGGCAAAGTATTTTTTGCTCCATTTTTGGATTTATTTTTAGGTTTAATAACCCTACCAGTGTATAGGGTTTTTGAGAAGGAAGAGCGATCGAAGAAAGTGCCCTTACTGTCCTGGCCATCCCCAGAAATATGGTGATTTTGACTATCTTCAAGATCACTCATTTCAAAAATAAAAAATGAGAAAATTTTAGGAGAAACAATTTACTAGTGGTTGGAAGGGAGCAATGAACATAGTACTAGTAGCAACCCAGAGGGAAAATGTGGAGAAATCTTTGAAATGAGAAGGAAAAAGGAGGAATTTTCTAGAAAATGGTTAGCATAAAGACTAGGGAGTAACTGGCGGTGGCAAGAGACTGAAAATGAATATGAAAACCCTAAATAACATAAAGGTAGGCCAATTTATAAGGTTGGAATAGAAACTAAAAAGTCCAATTATCTGTGGAATGACACATGAAGCAAGAGTGTCCTTAAATTTGAATTTTGAAAAAAATGGTAGAGGCTTCAGTGCATTACTCGAGAATTAAAAAAGACACAATGCTTTGCTTGCTCAGGACTAGAGTAACATTAATAATATAGATCACCGTTACAGCAAGAAGATCGACTTTCAAGTCTTTGACTTGAAAACTAGTGGGGGAACAAGTGTTGCATTCTTGTTGAAAGAGATTGCCTCTAGGCTTGCTAGGATGACAGACCGCTAATCATGTAGATAAGACAAGCACCATCTTTTAGAAATTGACTTTGACAATGACTCTTATTTCCATCTCTAAACAGAATTCAGACGAAGCTAAATGTAACTCCTACCCCAAACATAACACTAATAAGACTCCAATAAGGACTTTTACTATTAAGAACTCTATATATAGTCCACCTTTCTCTACTATAAGAGTAAGCCAATTCTTTCTTCCTAAGAGAAATTTAAGTTCCTCTCAATTAATCACCCCTTACTGACTTAAGGATCGGAGTGATTCCCCAGGCACATTGCCTAGACCTATCTAAATGTTTATTTTACAGGTCATCCAATTCGCCAATCCATATACTTGAGATTAACATTTCATCCGAGTATATCAATTATAATCAACAATAATAATAGCATATAAAATAATAATAATAACAATAACATGTAAAATACGTAATAAAAATTCAGCACTAAACTATTTGTTACACCATTACTTTAAATTGGAGTATAGGTTGGAGTTTATTTATCACAATTGATTTAAATTATGTAAAAGCTGAAGGAAGTCAAAAAGTTAAAAAAAAAAAAAAAAAAAAAAAAAAGCCATTGAACTACATACTAAAGTGTATTGTCATGTCTACAAGCTAGCCGCTATTGGGAGTAATGGCCAAGGTTGGCTGGCGGCCGCTCTTAAGAGTAGTGGCTTGCACTTGGCTGCTCTTTTTAATAGCGACTTGGTATTGAATAGGGCTATTCAAATAGTCGGTTCGGTTCAAAATCGAATCGAACTGAAAAACCGAAGTTATATTTTATAAAAACTGAATCAAAATCAAATTTCATATAAAATTGAATCGAACCGAACTGAAAAAGTTTGGTTCAATTTGGTTTGGTTAATAAATTTGGATTTTTTTATTTTACATATATTTATTATTTATAAAATAATTATATATGCAATATTTATCAATAATATTATATATATATATATATATATATATATATATATATATATATATATATATATATATATATATATATATATATATATCAAATTTATTATATTATTATATATATACATAATAATATATAATATATTATATATAAAATATAAAATATTGTTTATATATATATAATATTTACATAAATAGAAGTCTGTTCGGTTTAAACCAAATTTTTGGCTAAAACCGAACCGAAATTTAATTCAGTTCTTTATTTTAAAAACCGAACTGAACTGAAATTCTTAAAAAACTGAAGCAAACTGAAGTGAATCAGTTGGTTCAATTTGATTTTTCGGTTTTAATTCGGTTATACTCACCCTTAGTATTGAGTGCCACTTTGACCTATAATAAATTAGAAAAATAGTTTTAAAAATAACCTAAAATGGGAACTTTTTACAAAAAAACAACCTAAATTGATAATTATTTATACTACATATAAATGAGTGGAAGGGTAGATAAGGAAATTTATTTAAGCGCCCCTCATTAAAGTGTAAAAAAAAAAAATCTTACTAAGTTCCTTCTAATTGAAGCTAATTGTGCATTTATGATGAGTTAATATGGTCATTTATTAATTAAATAATATAATTATCTAATTATATTTAATTTAATAAGGAAAGAATAAATTCAATTAAATTAATAAATTAATAAATTAATTATTATTTAATATATAAATAATTATATTTAATTTCAATAAGAAAAAATAATTCAATTATAATAAAGAAAGAACAACATAATTAATATATATTTAATTTAATTTGAATAAGGAAAAATTATTATAATTTCAAATATTTATTATTTAATTAGCATAACGAGTTAAGACTCATATGCATCGCACGTGTTGAGTGTACTAGTTTTTAAAAAAATTACCCAAATTAATAAAATGGCCGATTTGTTTCCCATTGACCAAATCAAGTGGCTAAGATCAAATCCTACTGTCACAACGCACCTTTTAAGCCATGACGATTATAGGGCAAAGGGAGACGTAAAATTATCTAAACTCGTAGAACCTCGTTTAACATATAAATCTTTATCATTCATCATATAGGACCTTATCCCCAAGATCATAACCTCATTACCTTCCTTGTTGCTTATTACTTGCTTATCATCTCCTCGTTAATTCATAATATCATTTACACACATAACTTGTAAAACTTCTAAATTGTACTTCATATCGTTAACCCAATATTCATTACTTCGTACATAATTACAATAATGACTAGGATACAATTCACATTACATGTATATACCCCATAACATATCAGTGCTAACCCTTCAATAACCATGAAGCTTTAACAATAATCTTCATAATCAGGAATGACGACACTTGAATTTAGCAGAGCAACTTCCAAGTAGAAGAATATGGTTTGGAATTTATCTTGCTAACTCATCGACTTTGCCTGAAAAATTTGAACAACTAAAATATGAGACATGCTCAGTGAGTACCTAATAATACAATATATATAGATGTATATGGTGAGTACAAGGACTATTTTCAGGATGGGTTCTTTATAGCAATGGAACAATTTCAATCAATATTATCAATATGGTTTAATTTCTCATTTAAGATGGAACAATATCTTTAGTATAAATAATTTTTTCTTAGGAGTATGATGCTTTCCACACATATAAATTTAAGAGTGACGGCTGAAGCCTTGCTCACTCACATGTATCACATTACGTAAGAATAATCAGGTCTTACGGTTAGGCATTTTTCCCTAACAGAGGTTGGATACTCTGGCTCTATCCGCAAGCTTATACCAAGTATACAAGGTCTCTCCACATCAGAAGGGGATTTCTACTAATTAATAGGTATTTAGTAGGAAAGTTCATATAAAGTTCATGTTAGGAAATTCAATGATCACATTATGAATCCAATATGACAAGTTCACAATAGTCAATTGTCATCAAGAAGCATCATATCAAGTGGTTCAATATTTAATAGGCAGTTCAACATCAAGGAATTGTGATACTTTAACAATTATGGTTTGAACAATAAAGGTTCAAAACATATAACACAAGTCATATTATATTATTAAGTACTCACCTTGGACTCCTTTGCTCCTATTTACATTTAACTCTGATGTTAATAGTGCTCCTCGCACTTTTTGACAACATCTTTATCCTTGTCTTTAGACTCTACACATTTGCAATTCAATTGCACATCAATCATTTTCTCATTATAACATTTGTTTAATTTAGTTTAACTCTCTAACATTTCTATCTTGTTCATTAAAGCACAACTTATCACTTTGAAGGTCAAGATATACTATATATGTACTTGTTACTAATTTTTAACAATTTCTTTAGTTGTTCTCCAAATGGCCATAGTTATTCATTTAAGGAATGATAGTTCCTTTCCGTTAAATTTCCCATTTCAACTTTGAGTAACATCAATTTAAAAAATTCTAATATTCAATGGAGTTAATACCATTCTCACCATCAATTCCATAAATGAACCTAGTTCATTAATCTTGAGGAAAATCATTTCTATTGATTGAATTTCAAAATTAACATTATACAAATCATGTGATTCCATTCTTAGGCTTGATTTTCTCTTCACTTTCATGAATTCAAATTCCATACTCAAAATCTCAAATTTTCCCATAAACCTTAGAATTTGGAGAAAATTATTAACTCTTCATCCAATCTTCAAATTGATCATGGAACTATGTAATTAGCATAACATAAAACCTATATGATCATTCAATTATCAATATCTAGCATTAAAACCTTAAGTTCCCCTTTCCAACTATATTATGCCTCTAAAATGTTCAAATCTTGAACCAAGTTTCTAAAGTTCATTTCAACACTTCTAAACCATTATTATTCATCTAAAGTAACCATAGATGAATTCAAATAGAATTTAGAACATCTCCTTGATCATTCACTATTATGGCTGAATTTCTCCTTATGGTGTAAGAAGGATTTTATGCAACTAAAACACTAAAATCAACCTTGGAACATGGATAAGAAGAGATAGACATGATTCCTTACCTTGGTTAGCTTTGATTTGCTAAGACTCTTGTTGCAAGTGGGGTGGAGAGAAGTGTAGAGAGAGGGGTGGAGGATCTTAGTGTAGAGAGAGTGGCTAAATAAAATTCTTTAACATAATCTTGCTTATATATATTAAGTTGGATGGTGAGGATTTATCAAGCTAAATCCAATGGCTTGTATTTGATCTTGATGAATGACTAGGATTGCATCAAGGTGAATGGCTATAATTACATCAAAGTGGATGGCTATGATTGCCTTTATAATGGTGATGATTATCATTAGGCGCTGAGGTGTCCTAAAAAGAATCTATATTCATTTGTAGGAAAAATGAGAGTTTCACTTGGTGTAGGATTTTGACTTAGTCAACTTTGGTGGCAAGCCAATCAAATGCCTATAATTCATTCTCTATAACATCTTTTATATATTATCTTGGGCCAATCACTTTTGCTTACAAGTTTTACATATTCAATAACTCTTAGGCCCATTAGGCCAACTTCCTACAAGTAAAACCTCAGTTGTGTCTCCATCCGTGGGAGGCTACTGGATATATTTTCTAATCTGCCCTTACCACATGATTGGACTCCCAGCCGTGTAGTCACCCGTGGCCCATAGTTTCTTTCTCTCTATCACAATACAACTTGCCTTAGGATATCTCACATTCTAAATATCATACATACTACAGTGTATGCAAGGATAATAGTTATCTCACACATATAACTCAAATGCTTAACTTTAGGCAAACAATTTAACTGGTAGCACAACATTACTAACTGATTCCCTTTCACTATTCTATTAGCATCACTAACAACTAGGGTGAGCTATAAAAACCTTGGGTATTACACCTACTCCCTCAGTCTCATAAAAATATATCTACTTTAACTTTCATACATATTTAAAAATTATAATTAATGTAGTTAAATCAATAAATTTTACTAGTATTTTCCTAATAGATTCATTCACTAATATTAAATGACTCATACTATTTTATTAAAATAAATGACTAATATTAATTAAGATGCATATTAAATAGGGACACATTAGAAAATTGATAAATTAATTATTTTATTGAAAAGGAAAATAGACTATAATTTGGGACAAGCAAAACTAAATGACTCATATTATTTTATTAAAACTAAATGACTCATGTTAATTAATATGCATATCAAAAATGTGCGTATTATAAAATTGATAAATTTATTACTCAATTGAAAATAAAGTGAACTATAATTCAGGACAAGTAAAAAAGAAAATTGAGCTCATTATAATGGGACGGATGGAGTACTAAATAAAATTAAAAAAAAAAACAAAAAAAAAACCCAATAACCCTATGATGTGTCCTACATTATTTTTTCTTTCTCATGATTTGTTTCCCATTTGTTTCACATGATTTTTTTTTTCCACTTGATTACATCTGTTTACTGTAAAAGAAATAATGAAAGACAACAAGCATAAAACAAGTTATTAAAAAAAACTATTTACCATAAGATAATTATAAATATTAAAGATTAGAGTTATGGAACTTTCATATTTTATATATAATAATTTAAAGGTTATAGCCAATTAATAATAAAAGTTTATATTAAATATGCTCGTATAATTGTAAACTTAAAATGAACAAGTGCAAAGACCAGCACGAATATTAAAAATATTTTTTAATTAACTTTTATACATTGAAAAAAATGAGAATATGTATTATTTTAAACAAAAGATATAAGATTATTGTATATTTTATACAAATTATAATTATAATTATAATTGATTTTCAAGTGGGTCTTCTTATAAATATTTTTACCTATATATACTATCACAACCCAAACTGGAGGGCACGTGATCGGTATTAGGACACTGGTGATGCACGTAGCTATCAGTATCCATAATAAGCTAGATATCATATTAAACGATAAAACTATCATAGAATAGGGCTGTGGGGCCACATGTTAAACAAATCTAATTAAATATCAATTCAAATCAATGTCATACTAGGCTATCATCTCACGCATCTCAAAATATCAATACTAAATAACTTGGTTTCAGCTTAATCAAATAATTCTCAACTCAGAATATACATAATAATTGACAACTACATAAAATACGAATATCAGATATAATATTGTAGAGTTCTAAAGAGATAATACAAATATAATTTACAAAACTTAATACTTAAATACATAATACTACTAAAAGGCAAAAGACAATATAACTCAATTTATAATTTTTTCACGAGCTCATTTCACAACCTGAAAAATAATTTGAATAGGAATGAGCATTCGACTTAATGAGCTTTATAGATCTTAATGTAATATACCATTCAACGGTCATAAATGTTAATGCACTATACCAAACAGACAGATAATTCACGAAATCATACAAAGATGAAGCACAGTTCACAGTACCACATTAATCCTCAATATGGGGAATCGATCCCCATGTCCTAGCTCTCTTAGTCCAATACATTCTCTTAATCCATTATAAGGGTCGCAACTATCCCAATAATGCTGATCCGACTGGCAGCAGCGCATAGGCGATGAGTAAGCCAACAACCGTCATATACCAATTATATGCTTGTTTATCCCATAACATCATCATAAACAAATCCACTTTCCTAAGTGATATTGTATCATCCCAATCTCATCCAACAACCACAAACAATATGCAACATCAACATTAATGAACAGTCATATACATATGCTAAGATACTAAATACTATTCATAATGCATATATATATGTGTGTGTGTGTGTGCATATGTATATATATATACCCATCCAACAACCACAAACAATATGCAACATCAACATTAATGAACAGTCACATACATATGCCAAGATACTAAATACTATTCATAATGCGCGCACGCGCGCACACACACACACACACACACACACACATATATATATGTACACAATTAATGTATGTATGTAGGTATAACTTTAAATGAATAAAAGAAGAGAATATTATATTAAGCTATATAACTCATAGATCTGACGAAATCCAATTAGTCCTCCTCGTGAAGTGCAACATTTGGTGTCTAAAAGGACGCATGAACATCGACTTTGAATAACATATGAGATTATTAGAATAAGAAAGACTCACTTATAAAGCTATAACTAAAAATCTACCAAGATTCTGCCGGTGGCGAATCATGGCGATCTTTATACCATCCTGCTCGCCTCAACACCAGGAGCTTAAAAACATCTACCATTTTGCCAAAATGAGCCCTCAAAATTTCGGCCTCCATTTCCCCGATCTCCACTTCTAGTGACTTTTAGGAGGTGAGGTGTGTATCATCTTGAAGTTCTCACTACCATAAGTTGAATGAGACTAGTTTCGTTGGATTTCACCGCCAGAATAAGCTGGAATTTGGATTTGAAGATTCGGCCACTGAAAAATCTCATCTCCTAGCTACACCGTCTCCCTTTGTCTATTCATGGTGCCGCCACTTCATCTACAATTGTCAGATGATAAGGTAGTTGTTGGTGGTGGCTGTGCAACCCACCGCCGACCGAAAGTGGATCCTCCGATACCCACAGTATTGTTCTTTCCCCCACCTCTTTGTCTACCTTCCATTTCTTTCTTTGTTACTAATGGCCTAAGACAGCCATTTGATTGGTTAATGTTCAACCAATCAGACTATAATAGTAATAATACAAATACTAGTTATAATAAATAATTATTTAATAATTATAACAAAATCCCAAAACTTCCAAATAAATTTTCGTAAGTAGAATTTCTTTAAATTTTGCTAAACAATTAAAATAATAATAATTTTCATATTAAAAGAATTTTTGAAATATCTAATTAGAATTTAATAAATTATCTTCACAAACAATTTAGTAAGTAAAATATTTTCTTTAAATTCATATATTATAATTATCCAAACAAAATTTTATAATTAACAATATAATTTAAATTAATTGAACATAATAGTAATTTTTCGAAATTCTTAATAATTAATATTCAAATATCAAAATATAAAATTTTATTATCTTCACCTATCTAACATTTAGATAAAATTACAGATAATAATACATTTTTCAAATCATAAAAATATATCAAATTAAATAAAAATGAAAATTTCAATTACGCTTTAATAAAAATAAAATAAAATAATACATGTCCGTACAAAATAAGATTTTATAAAATAAATAAAAATTCAAGTTATTATATATACTAATATGAATTCGAAAATTCAAATTATTAATCACAATATTCAATTTTTTTCCTCATTTAATTTGCTCAAGGTTATTATATGAAAAAAAAAATAATTTTAGAAAAAACTCTTGAACTTACATATTAAATACCTTATTAGTTACTTCATATTTATTTTTATTATTATTTTAAATACTTAAAATTATATAAAAATTTTAAAAAATTATAAAAAAAATAAATATAATGGTGAATTTTAAGAGAGTCTCTACATTCTCTAAACTTTAGCTTTAATATGTGATATAATATATAAAAAAAATAAACGACTTCATTATGAGCCGCTACTTGCCCCAATTTTTATAATTAAAAGGTATAATTGAAATAAAATTAAGTATGAAGATGGAATTGCACTTAGGGGTAAAGCAAATGGGTAGAATTGAGCTTTTGGCCAAATAAAAAGAATGGATTGCAAAGACTGAAGACATGATTATTAGAATTTGATCCCGAAATAAAATATATTACAAGTGGATGAGTCTTTATAGTTAGGATCGAGCACTCTTATGTAATTATCTGGACTTGAAAATACATATATAGTTAAGATCGAATCCTCTTGTACATTTTATTTGGAGTTAAAAAATACTAAAAAATACGTATATAATAAAAAATCTATTAAGTCATCAAAACAATATATACAATAAAATAAAATAAATTTAGAAATACATCAAAAGCCATAATCAAAGAAAAAAAAAGATATTACCTTCACAATTTGGAGAAATTTCTTGTCATATTTTGCAAATTGTAACTGTGATGTGATCATTTTTTGAGTCTTCTATATTGAAAGTAAAAAATTACAAAATATAAATTAAATAAAAGTTGAAATAACAATTAAAATAATAATCCCAAAACCCTTATGAAAAAAAAATAAAAAATCCAAATTTACATAATAGTCATAAAAGTTGGTGAATGAGAAAATCTAAAGTTTATCTGTTCAAAGACTCTAGAAGGCTGCCTTGCAGTTTATCGTTTTCCAAGTTCCTAAAGGATAAAAGGAAAAAAAATCTCGGTTTCGAACAAAGTCAGAAACATACTATTTCTTTAGTTACTAATAGATTTGATGTGCATAATCTTACTTACAGTAGATCAAGGTCTTCCAACTCTCATAAGCCATAATTGCTCTTTAAGATTATGTTTGGTTTGCGAAATAGAATACATAAAAAATAAAATAACTATTATTGAGAAATAAAATAGGATATGAATAGAATAATTATTCTAATTCCATAATTTGATTCATAGTATATAATAACTATTTCATTCACATAAATGATCATAATATCCTTATAAATTAATTTCATTATTAATATTAAAATTAAATATAATTTTACCAAATTTTATTCAAGAAATAATTTAAATGCATAATGAATAAAATTTTTATTTGACTTAAAATTTGAAAAATAAAACTCTGAAAAAAAAAAGAAGGCAATAGTGATGAGTTTGAACTTGCTAACATTTTTTTAAAGGTAAAAATGAAAATATTTTATTTTATAGTCTAAAAAATACGAATTTTTTACTTTTTTGTGGAATATGTATTCCATAAAAATCGTGAAATTATTATTTCATAGAATTAGTATTATTTGTCTAAAATTTGAACTAAAACTTATAATAACTATTTCATATGGAATAACGATTCTATTCCTTAACTATTCAATAAACCAAATATAGTTTAAGTTATTATTTTGCTACATGTCCTATGGCATTAAAAAATTAAATCACCCCGTTAGTAGCAAATTTTGTATGTGTGGAATTGAAATATATATCCTAATAATATGGATGTAAAATACATAGATAATGATTTCACTTGCAAAATATGAAGGAAACTAAATTCTTCAATTCAACTCCAAAAGATGTTACATGATTGAAATTTAAGTTCTTGAAAGAAAGATTAGTAACAAATGTTAATGTTAATTATTACTTTCTCTAGAAACAAAATTGTATTGGTTTCTATCTAGCGAGTGAAGTTCTATGCAATATGCTGCCCTGCGTCCAATATTGTATGTTAATTTGAAGAAGAGATGTGCAAGGTAAGAGAGAGTGCATGCTAAATAGATATTATTGAAGAGATACAAGATATGAAAAGGCTTTCGTTTGGACAAAGTGAAGAGTTGCCTCTCTTCTTTCGATTACAATTGCAAAATAAAGGGATTTATTATTATTACTATTATTATTATTATTTAATGTGGATTGACTACAAAATAGAAAAAGAATTTGAACCTCTCAAGACTATCCACATGTAAAGAATCTCATTCTCTAAGCTCCGGCATTAATATATTATGGTTATATTTGGTTTACGGAATAAAATGCATAAAAAATAGAATAACTATTATTGAGAAATATAATATAGTAGGAATATAATAATTATTCTAATTTGATAATTTAGTTCATAATATGTAATAATTATTTTATTTACACAAATGACTATAATATCTTTATAAATTAATTTCACTACTAATATTAAAATTAAATATAATTTTACCAAATTTTATTCTAGAAATAATTTAAATGCATAATAAATAAAATTTTTATCTGACATAAAATTTAAAAAATAAAAAATGAAAATGAAAATTTGAAAAAATAAAAAAAGGCAATAATAGTGAATCTGAACTTGTCAATAATTTTTAAGAGTAAAATGGAAATACTCTATTCCATATCCTAAATAATATGAATTCTTTAATTTTTTATGAAATATGTATTTTATAAAAATTGTAAAATTGCTATTCAATAAAATTAATATTTTTTTCTAAAATTTGAATTAAAATTTATAATAGCTATTCCATTTGAAATAGCTATTATATTTCTTGACTATTTCATAAATCAAACATAGCTTATGTTATTTATTTTTTTTTTTAAGAGTGCATATCATCTGATATTAGATATTTGTATTCATATCAGATTTTTTTTTTCGCAATGGATGCTTCCATCCACATTAATGATAAATCAATTAATAGCACATCGAGATATATTCTAACAGTGAATACATATTACTCTAGATAAGAGACTTATAATCGATTCCTTCTTCTCCCATACTCAATAAAAAAATAAATCAATAAATAATTTTAAAAAGTTCAATAATAAAAGTCACTATTGATAAAAATATTATGTTGAAAATATTGACTCTAAATTATTAAAATTTATTCTAAAAGTGAAATCTCATATATTATATGGTAAAAATTTCAAAATAACTAAACAATATTTTCTAACTATTTTTTTTTTCACAATATCAAGAATGCTGTTTTTCATGAGAAATAATTCCAATTTCAATGCTAAACATATCATATTACAAATGTTGTTAGAAAAAAGTAATTTGTGAGTGTTGTTTTACTATTTTTTAAAATTTTTATGAATAGAATTTGTATTCATTTAAAATAGAAATTAATAATCTCTAATCAATATCTTTTTATCATCAAAAAGTCAATTAATAACCTCAACAAAATTTTAAATTAATTTATTATACTTGAATTTAATAAATTAATTTCAATTATATTCATTTAGTCAAAATTAAAATGAAAAATAACTTGTTATACTAATCATTTTATGGCCAACTCGAGATTGGGCTGTCACCTTTCACCTTTCAGCCCACATAATTCAGCCCAAACTAATTCCACACGATCCCCAGGTTTGATGACACTCGAGATTCCAAGTTCGAATTGGTTTCCTCCAAATAGTTTTCATATATATATATATATTGATTGACAAAAATATCATTATTAATTTTATATAAAGAAATCTGATTATAATAACATTTAAATTTATTTTTTAATTTTCTTTGAAAATTATTCATCTGTCAAATCTTTCCATTATCAATCAAATTTTAAAAATTTGTTAAATTTTTCACACATTTTTTTATTTAAATTCAAGTCTAATATTTCTTTTTTCAGAATTCAGATTAATTATGTATTATGCTAATGGAATGTACAACTTCAATTTCTTTTCCTTTTGATTATTTTAAATTAAATTTTTAGATAATGATCTTCATTCTATACAACTATGTTATATTATATTATTTAAAAAATATAATTGTCCAATAACGACAATTATGATGTTCAAATTTAGTTTCATACTTTATTTTATTTCTTATATTAAATTCATCATCACTTGAATATATATAGCTTTGTAATCTATATACAATTAGGTTTGGTATTTTTTTTTATTATTTATTTAATTTTACATGTGTTTTTTATTTCAATAGAATTAATCCTAAACATATTGTAAAGACTATTTGTCCAATTATTGTTTATTGGCATATATTTATCTTACAAAACTAAATTTAGGCCTTATATAACTTTTCGTTTGAATATTTGTTAAGTCATCATGAAAGCTTTTAATACTATGTTTGGATACAAGTTGCTTTATATATTTTTAATTTAGTATTTTTTTTTTACATATTTAATTTTTTAATTGCAAAAAATAGAAAGTTAATTAATTGCAATTGAGATTTTATATTTTTATTTTTGTTATTATTAGGTTAATATTAATTAATTAAACAAAAATAAGATTCTCATTTGAATCAATTTCTTGAGAATCTTCAAAATGTGCATGGAGATTTAAAAAAATTTATATTCTAATTTTTTTTTAATCTTATTTGGATAACTAAGAAAGAAACTTGCTAAGTTGGTATAGTTTACTATGATTATTTTCTTATGTGAAAGTTGAGTGAAAGGATGAAAAAAGAGGATGACTTCTTCTTAGTATAGTTCCGTGATGTACATAAAAAATATATATAAATTTTGAATAAAATAAAGAGATACACTTATAATTATTAATTTGAAGGATTTTATAAATATAAAATTGATTCGATAAAGTAATTTTTATATTTTCTCTAATTAATAAGTTATATATATATATTTTATTCATTGTATGAAAATTAATAATATATATAATTGATTTTAAAATTTGGTACTTGAAAGTTGAAATATTGATTTTAATACTAAAAATTTATTGACATTAAGTATTAATAGTAAAGTACCCCTATATAATAACGTTGAAAAAATAAATATAAAAAAATTAAATTGATTAATTTATGTTATTTTTATTACTTGTCTATATTTATTATTATTATTATATTGTGAATCACATATTATTTATAAATATTTATAAGCTTTTTCTCATAATACATAATTTAATTTAATAAATCATATTTACAATTTAATTTTTTATTTTATAAGAAAGGAAAGTAACATGATTTAATTTTTTTCAAATTCAATCACGAGCGTTAGATTTTGCCGACCTTAGATTTGAGCCTCAGCCACCGCCACCGCCACACTCAAACTTGCAACAGTGAATATGTATAATATATGATATGTGTTTTTGGTGGGTTAGAAAAGTGCATTGCATGGGTGGGTGGTTGACTTTTTTTTTTTTTTTGGTTTGTATGGTTGGTATTTGTCTATTTGATGGATCATTATCCTTTCTTGTAAAAAGGTGAAGTCCCAACTACTCCTTTGACACCTTATAATTACTGTATATACTTTATTTTATATATGGTGGTGCCTTTGGATATATAGCCACTACATCAATTATTAAAACAATTATACACCAGTAAGTGTATTTGTTTATTATTTTGTTAATTAGGATTTAATTATTAGAGTTAAATTATAACTGAGAAATTTTCCAAGTTATAAATCTTTTAGTCCCAAGATAAATGATTTGCTTTTAATTGAATATAAGGAAAATCACATTAATGAGATGACTAAAATTGAATTGGATAAATAGTTTTTAATTTAAAAATATTTAAATTATAAAATTGTGAGTTCAAATATTAAAAAGAAAAATTGGATGGCAAAATATTAAAGCATGATGTGTCTACTATTTAGATGGTGGGCCATTTTAGGAGTCGGCACAGCATATATTTGGCGTTGCAGCAAATTTTTTTTTTTGTTAAATTGCATTTATTTCATTTAGATTTTAGAAAATTATAATTTACAGGAAGCTAATTTTTTTTTTATTTTTTAAATTACAATTGATTGGAGTTGGATTGATCAAGATAATTTTGAGTTAGATCTCTGTTATTGGATCTTAATACTGAGAGCATGCAAAGATGAATAATAGTCATGAAGATATCAGATTTTGTGCCTAGTCAAGAGCTTCCAACACTTAAATTAGTAAAAAGCTTCGTTGGTAACAAGAGAAAGAGATTTCCCTTATTTGATTAGAGATTTTTTTTAAGTGAAAGAAGAAGACAAGAGAGATGCAGAGTTTAAACAACTCGGGTTTTGTATTCATCATTCTCTTTTGTATAATCTCATAAGAATAAGATAGAATTATAATCTTTTGGAAGAGAGATAATGTTTTCGACACAGCATGCCCCTAATTGCTATGCTTGGCATGCAAGTAGTAGGAACATGATATGAGGACTTATCCTTCTATGTAGCAAGTGTCTGGTGGTGTCAAAGTTTAAAGGCGCACCACTTGAACAATGACTCTTATTCTTAATATGTGATTGCTATGTTTGTACTATAGAGCATCAGCTACAATAGATAACTTGTTGGACAAACTACTTGTGACATAAGCAAGGGGTGAAGTTTCTTGGGAAGAGGGGCGAAGTCAAGTATGGAGAGACTATTATTTTTAGACTTGACATATCTTAATTTCATTTTGGACCTTATTCAGTTTGGGAAGACTGAGGAATCAATTGAAGGTGGGTTTCGACTTCCTTTAGACTCACTAATCATTTGAGCTATTTTTATTTTTCATCAATAATTTATAAAAAATAATTAAAATTTTTATAAAAATTAAAAAAAATTAAAATATAATTTTGAAAAATTAGTTCCAAACTCAATCTCACAATGACCCAAGGTTTAAGATTGAAGAGCTTAATGATTGAATATTGACTCCATGTCAAAAAAAACATGTGGAGTGTTAATAAAAAGCTAACAAATTTAAAACTTGACAATAAGTGATCCACATAACATATACAAGAATACATAAACGCAAAAAGCCAACAAATTTAAAACTTTGCAATGAGCAATCCACATGACCAACAAAATGACATAAATGCAAAAAAGTGATTTAGTTGAGACTCAAATATCATATTAAGAACTCAAATCCAACATTAAAATTCAAATTTTAAGTTTAAAGAACTTAATATATTATAAGAGCTTTTGAACTGTTATTTGTTTTCCACGTTGGATAATTTATGTGACAATTTTATTTAGATTTTATAGAATTATAGTTTGAAGAAGTTATAATTTTTAATTTTTGTCTAACCATGGTTTACAAAAGAAATTAAAAAAATTAAAAAAACTATAAAAAATTATTAAAACACAATTTTAAATAATAAGTCCAAACTCAAACCCAAACCCAAACTAAACAGTAGCAGGTTGCGGAGAGTGGAGACAAAAGAGTGATTCAACATGAGAATTTGGTCTTCCAGACAAAGGGCTCTGATTTTGCAAAAGGCATTTTTCAAAAGTCCATTTCCACTTCCGAAAGCTATGGAAAACTATGGAGCCGTTGGAATTGAAGCAAAGCGTAAGCACACACCACCATAATGGATCTTTGTCCTATGAGTGAGACTGAGCTGGCAATCAATTCAAGTTATTTTTAGATTATTTTTATGAATTTTTAATTATTATGTATTATTAAATCATTTTAAATATATATAGAGCGCATTTTATTGTCTAGTTATTTACTTTCATTCATATCCTTTTATACTTAAGATTTTTTTTTTCATTTTTGTGAATGAATTAGTGCTAAAAGAAAATCATAAAAATTAATTTTCACTTAGCTTGTTTTATCAATTTATATTTCAAAATATAAATTTTTAGTATAAGACAATAGAAATTAAAAAACAAATAAATTTTAAATTTAAACTTTAAAAGCCAAATGCTTTAACATCGTATGGCCCAGAGAAATCTTCTCTTTTCTTTTTCTAAAACTAAAAGGATGCAATAGGTCAACTCTTTCAAAAATAAAAATAATACTTATCATATAGCTTTTTAATTAAATTTTAAAAATGTTTTAACATTGTCCTTTTAGCTCAAATAACTCTTTTATTTATCAATAAAATATAGTCTGATTATTTTTTTATCTCTTCTAAATGAATGAGAAGTAAAAAATCTCATATTTGAATATTTCAGACTGAAGTAGTTGTCATAAATTTAATGAGAAATATTGAAAGGAAGGCAACCCTTTATTATGTAGCACACTATATTTCTATGTGGTGTTTTTCCTTTTTAGTATAAAAAAAATAACTCTTTTATTCTACTTTTATTTTCTTTTTTAGGAAAAAAAAAACTCTTTTATTGATGCAAAATGTCAACTTTTTATTTTTTTATTTTTTAAGGATAGCATAAACTAAAAATAAAAATAAAATATTATTTCATTTAATCTTTACTTCTTCTTTTCTTTTTTTTTTTGGGGAAAAAGAACTCTTTTATTGATACATGAAAAAATAAGCAAAAGGTCAACTCTTTTATTTTCTGGTACATGAAAAAAAAAAAAAAAAAGCAAAATGTCAACTCTATTCACATGCTATCATTTTTCATTTTCTTTTTAAAAAAAAGAAAATTTGACCCATTTTTGGATATATTGAGGATTATTGAGGAATGTGTTGTTATATATATATATATATATATATATATCCATGCTATGGAGGTGGAGTTTGTCGGAGTTGAATAGTGTGTTATTAAAGCTATGACCAGACTGGTTGTAACCAAGAAAAATAAAAAATAAAATCTGAACTTGGGACTGCCGCGTAGCGTATGATTCAATTAAACATTTTGAAATTTCTAAAGAAAAAAAAAAAAAAAAAGAATTTTGGATTTTTTTATTTTCATCAATTACTTACATAAATTTTTAATGTATATAATTTTAGCCTTAATCAAATTATAATTAAAATTGAAATGTAAAGTTTCTAATGATTAGCATTTGATCTTTCAATCAGTATCTGCTAATAGCCAATCACTAACAACTCCCTACTTTAACCTTTAAACTAAAGAGACTTTAAAATAATGATAAATGGTAATGCATAGCCAAGACTTTTTAACTTGTTCGAAGTGAAAATGAAGGGTTGTTTACATCAATGGTTAGACTCTTAGCCATTGATGTAAACAACCCTTCATTTTCAAATTTCAAATGAAGAGTTAGAGTTAACATTTCAAATTTAAAATTCCTCTTATGATTTGAGATATGTATGTAGTAAATATTGTATTTATAAGAAAAATTCTTACATCCAAATAATTTAGTAATTTTAAAATTATAATTAAAATATTAAAAGTTTTTCATTCTCTATATTATGAGACATATGTTCAATTACAGAATCATTAG
Source organism: Reutealis trisperma (assembly GCA_947687605.1). Taxonomy (NCBI): domain Eukaryota; kingdom Viridiplantae; phylum Streptophyta; class Magnoliopsida; order Malpighiales; family Euphorbiaceae; genus Reutealis; species Reutealis trisperma. The sequence goes on along the minus strand of CANTUT010000033.1, from coordinate 15,114,526 downwards.
TTGAATAGCAAAAGTTTAAATTTATAAATATTTATTTTTGGCTCTTTATTGCTTACTATCAATGGCTAACATTTAATTCTTAATTAACTTCTGGTCATAGATCAACAACTAATCGCAATTACTAAACAAAATAATCTAAATCATTTATATATAATTCATTCATTGAAAACAGAATTAAATGAAATAGAAAAAAATAAAAAAAATCTTTTGGCAATTAAGCCTAATTTTTAGTAGCTTTTATATATATATGTATATATAACCTAAAAAAGCAAAAAAACATATAATTAACAGCCTAATGGCTAAATGTTATTGCTCATTCCATGCCATTTTGTTAGCAATATATTTTTTTTCACAAAATTTATGAATATATTAAATAATATGTTATTTTTTCTTTAACATTCTTTATTAAATACAATTAAATTTTTTTTAAAAAAGTTGAATTAATATTTAAAGATAAAATAAATATAAAAAGTGAAAAAAATGTAAAAAATATAAATAAGATATATTTAAAAAAAATATTCCAAACAAAATAAAATAGATGAAGTATTATTCTGATATCAATAGAGATTGTAGTATATGATCAATTGGAAAGTGTTTGAAATTGCTAGCCACACTTAGACTGTGTTTGAAATTCCTGTTAGGAGTTAAAAAAACGCTTTTAAAATTTTTTTAACTTCATTGATTGATTTTTATTATTTTTTATAAACTGTTTTTTCAAATATATTTCTGAAAAAAAATTAATTTACTTATTTATATTTAAATGCAATTTTAAAAATTAGTTTTTAAAAAAAATAAAATTTTTTATTGAAAATCATTTTTTTCAATTGTAATGTCAAACGGAACCTTAATGAATATATATATATATGTATTCCAAAAAAAAAAAAAAAAGAAATAATACCTTTCTCCTATTTGTTTAGATTGTCCCCTACCCTGTAAGACATTGACACCAATCTTCAAAATTTCTAGCCACTCGTGTCCATCACATACCGGTATATAAGACAATAACATCAACCTTCAAATTTCTAGCCATTCATGTGCATCATCATGGTTTCCATATCCTGCCGACTTTTAAACTAGTAAAGGCAAAATATCACGAATTAAACATTACATCGAAATTAAATTAAAATTTTAAATAATATTTATTATTTATATATTAAAAAATATAATATATATAATTAAATTAATAATTCATTATATTATAATTAATTATTTACTTAAACTCTAAAATTAAAACATTATTAATAATATTATAACATATATATTTACACTAGTTAAATGTTGAATAATTGTATATTATTTTACCTAATTAAAAAATAAATTATAGTACAAAAAAATTAATTAGTAAAAAAAAAAAAGCAACTTGTAAAATCTATAAAACTCGTAACCAAGTCATCTGGGTCATTGAGTACCCAGCTAGATAAATGAAAATGAATTTTATGTATGATAAGGTTTGGTTTATAGATCGATTTATAAATTTTTATCAATTAGGTCAACCCAAATCTAATAACTAAAAAAATTATCGCACTTAAGACTAAATTGCTCTAATTTATCCTCAATCATAACTCTCATCTATATGAATTACAAAAGAATTGATAATTTATGAATATTACATATGTTTTACAATAATATTTATACTTCTCAGATTGTTAATTATACCATGGACCTAATACCTACTAAAACCCATTTACCAAGTCTTTGAAACTCTAAAAACTAAGTCTTGCAACATTTGAAAAGGATTAGTTTCCTCAAAAACAGAAATCAAGTGAACTATTAGAATTGACTCTCAAAAGGTCTTTCCATAATATCATTATATTAAGTGTTGCTTTGGGAAAGTGATTAAACTCTCAATTATTGATTGGAGGAGTTTAGTAAATAATTCTATAACTACTATTAATTAAAATTTAACATTTTAAATTTATGCACCGAGTATAAGTAAGACTAAACCTCAATTAGATTTAGATCAAATCTATAATTAAATTCTTGGTCCAAAAATGATGGACTATGCATGAGTTGGGACATGAACTAATTCTAATTTCGAGCTGATTTATTTATCGAACCAACTGATTCAAACTCGAACCTAACTCTTGAATAAGGGCACTGCTAATCTTCATTTATTAACAATGTTAATTAATCAGATGCGAACACTTATTCCACAATTATTAAGCCAAACAGTCCCTAAAATAAGCTTTCTTTGTTTTAGTCATCCGAATATATAATTAGAAGTTTGACAATGTGTGGTATTAATGGCCCTAAGCTGAGTTCCTTGAACGCAAAGGAAGTTTCATTGGAAGAAGAATGCTCGACAATTCTGCTTCCTCTCCGCATCTTACTGGACCTTTCTCTCTTTCTCTCACACCCTTAAATAAACATATTATTATTATTATTATTAGTATAAACCCATCAAATTGCCAGAGCTAGCAAATTACTCATATGTCAACTTTCTGCACCATTTCTTGTGCTACTCATCAATCTTTAGAAACTCTCCAAAACCCATTTCTTTCTTTCTACTATTTTTCTCCATGCACTCTCTTTTCTTGATTATCCTCTTCTTCTTCTTCTTCTTCTTCTATGGCCATCAAAATCTTTTTTACTGCAATTCTTTGGGTTTCTCTTTTCTTTTTATTCTTTATTAATGGTTGGTGTTCTTTCTTTTCTCTTAGTATTAATAATCATTTGTCTATCTCCTCCTCCTATTCTCATCATCAATCTTTGATAAGTAATAACAGAAAAATGTTAGCTACAAAAGTTGACTTCACCCCTTTTCTTAATAAATCACACCGCCACCATCGGCATCACCACCACCACCTCCACCATAGCCACTTGCCTGCAGCAGCTGGAACTGAGATTGATCGACGTTTTGGTGCTGCAAAGCGACTTGTTCCAACTGGTCCAAACCCTTTGCACCATTGATTGATTGAGGTTCTTTTTGTTTTTTTATTTTTATTTTTATTTTTGTTCTATACAAAACTTTTGTATTATTCATATGTTAATCTGTATTTATTCTTCCAAAAATAAAAAATAAAAAAAAGAACAATGTTTAATGGGATTTATGGGATTAATTAGTTGTATAATTATCCATACTTGTCAATTTAATTAGACAAATGAAAAATCTTAATTTTGATACATTCTTTTTCATTAATTTGCAAATCATGAAATTCTTTTTATCCATTAAAAAAAGAGTTATCAGATTTTAAACTGCGAATGCTATTAATAACTAAATCGATTAAAAATCACACGTAAATTATTTATTAATTTATGATTTGTACAGCATATGATCACAGAATTCCATGTTTCATCATGCAAATAGTTTAAGTATTTAATTAAGTGTGAGAGTGAAACATTGTGCAATAGTAGCTGTGATGACACGGCACGTCATGCGAACCGAAATTTTAGCATAATTAATTAAGTAATCAGCTGTGGGTATTATTTAATAATTTGAGATTAGTTAATTATCATTGGACCTTTAGAGACATTTAATAATAATTCATGTTGCTATATATAACTAGCCATTACATTAAAGGGTTGACTATTGGTAATTTTTAGCTAGAGAGATCTGATATGCTTAGATCATAAAATGGACTTAAAGTGTCATTATTTAAATTTTCAAATGCAAAATATGCATATATATTTGTAACAAGACATAAAACAAACCTAATATTTGACCGTCTGATTGATTTTTTAATACTCTTTTTAAACTTGTAAATAGTGAAAATCATCTCATGTAAATTTCAAATAAATGTAATTCATTATTCCTATGATGTAATCTATAGATCATCACTTAGCTCGAATAATAATAATAATAATGGGAAAAGGGTCCTAGGATCCTCCATGGGAGGAAGAAAAAAGTGGGGCATTTTTCTCATGGTCAAACCCCAAGAGGGTGTGTTTGTTGCAATTAGTACCATTATTTTCTTCATCTTGTGCTTAAAAATGTTCAAAATTTTCAATGCAGAGTAGGTATTAGTTCAAATAAGGTTAAAAGTGTTAAACCAACTTCTTTTCTGTGTTTAGACTTTTATTTTTCTTTTCTTGGTTTCAGCTAATTCAGAGTAATCATGTGATCTATGTTCTCTGAGTTTGTGGGCTTCTTTATCACCAATATTTCTATTATTTTTATTTATTTATTTATTTCTGTATTGAGGAGTTTACTTTCAAATTCAATCATTCATGCCCCATTGCCCATTTGCCCTAGCTGTTAGAAACTATTTGCCTAGTTTATTGGTTTGACTTAAAATATAGTTAGTGGCAACACCACTTGATGGTGGGGGATTCTCTTCTTTAGATCATCATCAATGGGGGGATTATATGAAGAAAAATTTTATGGAGAGAGAGAGATAGCCCTTTCTCTCTTTTCATCAATGTCAAAGATTATATATCTTCCTTTGCATTGTGGGACATTATTACAAAGAGGCTTTCTCTTTCAATGACTATCACATTTCAATTAAATGAATAATTCTATACTCGAATCACTAATTTTTTTGGATCAAAACCCCATAAAGACTTGATCTAAATTATAATTTAACATCTTCAAATATCATCTTCATTTTAAAATATATTTCGTTACATATATTATTTTAGATTTTAAAAAATTATTTATTATTTTTTCAACTTTACTCTTTATTTATTTATCTACCATTACAATAATTATTTTTTTCTTTCACATCAAAATAAAATAAAATAAAAATTGTATTTTTTTACCTTAATTATGATAATTTCATGCGCGGAATGCATAGTGGTGCAACTTCACATGACTCCTGCAATTCACACGTGGAACCCACCGACCTGCGTTAATTGTGAGCCAATAAATATTTGCAGAAAAGAATTCTGCAACCTTTAATTAAAAATCTATTAATTCATATTTTTTAAAACGTTAAAAAGAAGAAAAAGGAATTTCCTTTTTAGAAGAAAGTAGAAATGTGTGAGAAAATTCATGTCCAGTTCCCCTAGTTGCTTACCAAAATGCAGCATGCTTTATATATATACATATCAAGATTTAATAATTTTAATACTTATATTTTCATCAATATTGTAAAAATTTTGGTAAGTTCAAATATTTTCTTATATATCAAATTGAGAATTAAAATATAATTAAATTAACTATCATGGATTAAAAGTAATTTAAAGATTTAAATTAAATGAAAATTTTCTAACTTTTACTGTATAAAATAAAAATGCGAATTAATTAAAAAAAACCTTCAGAAATGAGAATAAAAGATAAATGTGTATATCATATCCAAACTAAGTAGCATATAATAATTTATCCAAACAAGATAAGAAATAATTTTTTTGCTAACTTATATTTCTTATAAAGAAAAATATAGGTAATACCCTCTTTGTTTGTATCAATCTCGAATCGAACCTGAGACTGAAACGGTACAGGTTCTTGAAAACCCGTCTCACGCCCAACCTATGTCCATCCCCTTCATAACTATCCGTCCCTACAGGGGGGTTCATAAATCCTTTTTATCACATACAACTTCACTGTACTCAACATATAGAATGATGTAGGACAACAAACTTTTAATTAGTTGGCTGTACAATAAAAAAGGATTCGAAAATTTTAATGTCCAGTTGCCTACAGCTACAATGATCCAGTTCCCTTAATTAAGAATGAATGATACATGCAAGTACATTACCATTTAGAAAGACCTCTGCACTTTCCCTGGTGAAATCATAAAATGACAATCCAAAGTCAAAATTAATTTTGTTTTTAAGGCTGATAAAAATAAAGGGAAAATGGTATTAGAGCCAAAAGACAAAAAAAAGAAAAAGAAAAAGAAAAAGCTGTGTTGCATGAGAAAATACAAAAAAAAAAAAAGATCAAACACAATGGCAAATCAAGGCTTCCACAATTTCATTGTGCAGTCTTCACTGTATGTAGCTACAAGATTCCGATGGGGATGATGAGTCACACCTATTACATCCTTCTCGTGAACCTGCCAGTAATAAAAAGATCAAAACATGTAAACGGTGTGCCTGGAGCTATGCACAAATGGATAATATTGACAAGCAAGTAGTAGAAAAGACAACAACTTGCAACTTTTTACAACTCATTCTAAGGGCAGAATCTACATACTAGCGCATGCATGCACAAATTTTAAATGCATGCACATAAAATAATCTTAGGCTAATATTGAGTTATTTTCTGCCTATAATTTGCTGAACACCAACACAAATTATGTGTATATGGTCTTGGTGTCTTAACAACAATGCTCAGAGACTATAGAAAAATAATAGCTGGAGTATTTATATAAAAGGTCACAGAGCCAATGACTATTCATTGAGATTAACATAGGTGTAAACAGTGCTAAATGTGGTTCAACTTCTGTAAAAGTAAAATTCCTTCCCCAACTTTCAGGAGTTTATTTGAAACTGTGACTTTATGTTTGAATGAGGAATTTGAAATGATGAGGTTTGATTTTGCTAGAATAAATATAGGTTTTCTTTGATTGACGAGATTTATGAAGTGGTTAAGTTAATGAATGGGAATGAGAACATTATTTGAACATGGACTTGAAGTTCGTATAAGGGTGTCTTGCCAAATTAACTAAGAGGTAAGTTTCACATCATGCATTCAACCTTCATCCATGACTGTAATTTATCAAATCCCTCATTTGAAATCATTCCATCCAAACACAGCATGAGATATTTTCACAAAATTGTAGTATAATTGCTAGTTATTTTGATGGCAAATGAATGTGACAAAACGACCTGGAGGCCTATTGGACCACCTTAGGCTCTACTAATTTCATTTACCTTCATTAGATGCTCTAGTTTACCAGACTGATGGCTGAAGCAGTACATATTCCTGCAGATGATTTTCAGAATAATATCAGTTAATATAATCAAAAGCAGGGCCAGGGCTGCCTAATAATTTACTGTGGCAAAATGTTCAGACAAATCTGTTGCAGATTTCAATAATGATGGTGAATGCAAATTCAATTATCATAATAGGCTAGCAAGTATGCGATCTTCACATGTAATAAAGATGAATGTCAGAAAGTCAACCAAGGATATAGAAAACACTGAATGCTAATGGGACACAGTTGACAGGTTTGGTTTAAAGTGCATCACAATTCCCATGCAACAGGAATTTACCTAAAACTATATATTCATAACCAATAGACCTGTTCATGGGCCTATAAACTTGCACAGCCTGTAAAAAATATAGGTACCTTTAGGCAAGAGGTTTTGTTTCCAGCTTCAATTAAGTCCAGCCTTCAAAGTGGGTTCCACTTGGTACATTTACTTGAGGGCCACCCAGCTCGACAAACTAAAATGTTCACCCTTCTTTTTTTTTTTTTTTTTTTTTTTTTTAAGGATGCTGGGTTGGTCAAAGATAGATTGACCATTAGGAAGGATTATGTTTAAAACTCCCACCTGATCTGGGCCCAGCTTGTCTCTCCTTTTGAACTACGTCTAACAATTATACTACTTGAAAGCCGCAGCCTTAATTGGTGTCTACCCCTCAATGTAATACTGCCACTCAAAATTTCTTCAAGATTTTGAAGGTAAAACAGCAATATAGTGCTAACATTCTTAATCCCATTTGCCACACCAGATTCTACAGTTGTACAACAACTAAATGCAGAAAGAATCAAGTACCATCAAGTCTCATAAAACACAAACTACCGCAATCCATCATGTCTAATGTTGATTAGAAGACAATTTTTGCATTTAAAAAATCAGGGTCTTCTTAGTCAATGTATTTAAGAAATTCAACAGATTGAAATAAAGAACATTTGCCAATGCCACCAAATATGACTAAAAATTGAATAATAATCTTGAGTCAAGGGTCTAGACTTGATTGCTGCAACACCCAACAATTTAATTACAATCTTTAGGACCTGCTGATGATTACAGCAGGCTTGCTCAGAATCTATGATTACATTTCCAAAGAACAATACAAAATCCAGCAATTTCAAATCCACTCACACTACAAGGGAGGAGATAAAACAGTAGCTAGCACAAATATCTTGATTGACAAAGAAATCAATTTGCAGCCACATTATCGGTGTTCTTTTCATTGGATATCCATGCAAATAATCACATAATCTATGCATCAATAGTCTGGCTGGGGATACTTGTTTACCTAAAGCGTCAATCACTGTTGTATCCAAGCTACTTCTACATTACAGATGTAACAGATTCAAAAACAATTGAACTTTGATTTCTTTCTAGCAATCACTCACAGCAAATACAACATGAAAAGATGACAACAACTTTATTCAGCAGGAAGCAGCAAAGAAAAATGAAAAAGACAAATTATGTGGCAAACAAAACAGTAACATGTTTGGCAGCATAGCATGTCTAGTAACTCCTCCACATTGATGTTATTACAACACAAAATAAAACTTCATTTAAATCAAATAAAATAAGAGCGATTATATATCAAAGTTATGCAGGTTAAAAAAGCATATCTAATGCCCAAAGGTAGAAGATTTAACGATAAAAATACAGAACTAAACCAGTACCTGTCTTCACCAACACAGTAGATCCATTCTCCTTTTGGTGATATGCACGCTGCAACAAAATCTCCACCTTCTCTTTTACCAGATGAGAAGCTCTTCACAACCTGCATTATAATGATCCAAAAGGAAAAAATCAATTAATAATCATTCCCTCTAGACTCAAATGTATCTCTTAAATTTATGGAAACTCAAATTCGCCATAGTAATTTCCTCAACTAAATTTTTACTCATACGACTGTACCAATGGTGATCCAGTACTCAATGAAGAAACAAGCCAGAAATTGTGACACCATGCATCATTTTTTACATGTTTCTTTTGCTGAGATAATTTTCCTTTGTAACATAATAAAATTTATTTGTCCTTGTACAACTGAATAAATTTTTTTAATAATTATATTTAGCCCAGCTAAATGTATATTATATTATCTTCTGAAATACTCATTATTCATTATGCTAAAATAATAGAGCATGATTCCCTTAAAAGTGTGCCAACTTATGTTTTCAAATAACCTTTTGTCCAGAATATAATTCAAAAGCAATTGCTACTTTGTGTTTGTACTTTGTAGTGTCCCATGTCCACTAGAATAGCCTATTCTTTTAAGTGCAATAAACAGAAAACCAAAATCAAAAACATCACATTGATAGTAGAGATGCATACTACACCAACATGTTTTTTTTTTTTGGTACGTCATAAATATTTAAAGGAAAGGGGGGCCTAAGATTTAAACTCTTGACCTCCTGCACTACAAGGCAAGCCATTGACTGCTACACTACCAGTTCCTGGCCAATATGTTATACATTAACACAACACCTTTTAACAAACCATGCTTTGGGAGTCAAGAAAATAGCAGTAGAATAGAAATTATATACCTTAATAGTTGAACAAGAAAAAAAATTGATTAATGCATTCGAACATTAGTGTAGATATAACACTCAAGCTGTATAACCAAATTGAGGGGTAAGTCTTGAACATAGAAACTAGCATCCTTAAAAGAATAGGCTATTCTAATGGACATGGGGCACTAAAAAGTACAACAAACAGAAAACCAAAATCAAAAACATCACATTGATAGTAGAGATGCATACCACACCAATATGTTTTTTTTTTTTTGGTAAATCATAAATATTTAGAGGAAGAGGGTGCTAATATTTAAACCCTTGACCTCCTGCACTACAAGGCAAGCCATTGACTGCTACACTACCAGTTCCTGATCAATATTTTATACATTAACACAACACCTTTTAACAAACCATGCTTTGGGAGTCAAGAAAATAGCAGTAGAATAGAAATTATATACCTTAATAGTTGAAAAAGAAAAAAAAATGATTAATGCGTTCATACATTAGTGTAGATATAACACTCAAGCTATATAACCACATGGAGGGGTAAGTCTTGACCATAGAAACTAGCATCCACAACCCAAAAAAAAAAAAAAAAAAAAAAAAAAAAAGGGACACAGCCATAAGGTAAGTATGCAAGCAGCTGCTACAGTATTAGATTATAATCAAAATGGAGCTGGCACACTTACATATGATTAATTCCAAGAACCCAAACATGTTGAAGCTATAATATGCATCAGTTTTATTTTATTTTGTGAGTAAAGAAATTATAAGAGGGCACTAAGAGGATCCTATCTATGGTGGAACATCCAGTTACTGCATCAGTTTGAGTTAAGAAGCTACCTGTCCTTGAAGTGTCATGAGGCAAATCGATGATGTCTTATTACAGACAACAATGTGATCTGTGTTTTTAGGGAAAAGATGGACAGAGTTCACAGAAGCATCACCTCCCTACAGTTCAAATAAAACAACAATAAGACATGAACAAACTTTAAAAAAAAAAAAGAGGAAGAAGAAGAAGATGGTATGAAAGACAATATCTATAAAATGTTTCATTCCATATGAAGATACAACACAAGACAATGCACCTAAATTACTTGATCACAATGCATATCAAAATGGGGAATAGTACCCTTAATGGAGGTGGCGGCCTAAAGGTATGTATGCACTCTGTACTCTTCACATCCCAAACCTATAAAAGGAAAACCATGATCTGTTACGCAAACAGGAGAAAATATATGCCACCAACACAAAATACCTAAACGTGTAACTTACCTTGACTGTGCAATCACTGGAGGCAGTAACAACACGAGTACCATCACTTGTAAAGATGGCATCATTCACATAAGATGTATGGCCACGGAATTCTTTTAACAACTTCCCAGATTTTAGGCCGTGTATTCTAAATCAAATGCAATGAATGGTTATCTAAAAATGTAGCAGACAATGGAAGAAAAAAAAATTGTTGTATCAACATGGAAATAAACAAAATTAGAAACATCAATAAAATAAATGTAACTGCATAAATGAAAAATTAAGATAAAGGGTGTCACAGGGTGTAATATCTATGCTATGTGCCAATTTATGGTGATCAACAGTGCCAAATATGAATAATAAGCTAAAGTGCAACAGGAAAGAAAATATGCAACAAGAAACATGCGTTAACCAACCTGGCTGTGTTGTCAAAGGATGTGCTTAGCAGCTGGCTTCCATCACGAGAGAAGGCAAGACTAGTTACTCCCTGACCATGTGCACGTTCAAGACGACGCAAGCATTGACCAGTTCTTATCCGCCAAACCTATATAGAATTGCATATCACGCAAACTTTATACACATTTCAATGTTTCAATTCCAAGTTATATACATTTTTGACAGATTTTACCACTGGTTATGCAAAACCTAAAGCCAAGCACGTACAGCCAAACTTACTTTGATCTTCCCATCTTGGGAACCAGAGGCAATCATCTCAGAATCTCGGCTAAAATCAACACATAGGACAGGATCATCGTGCATCATAAAAGTTTCCTGAAAGGTGTACTATTCATAAGTAAATGCACAAGATAGCCAGATCTTCTGCAAAGCCAGTATATTAGGGATACATTTACAATACTTATAAATAAAATAAATTAACGCATACATTTTTGGCAAAAATGCTTCATTCTTGAAAGGAAGTTTCAGCAGCGATTGAAAGAATGAAAGAAAATCATCACCCCTAATCTTTTGGCTGGAGAATAGAGATGATTTCAAGTATTATCAAATTAGAAAAGGTTTCTTATCCTGTTTAGTAGGATTTAGGGCCAGTAAATATTTAATTATGCATTCGGTTATGTACTATAGTAAGTGATTGCTACAGCAGAAGACTACAAAGACTTAAATATGGGGCTGATACTGAAGTGAAATGATTCCCATGGGGAGACACTCTCATGGTGCTAGGCTTCACAAAGCTATCACAAACAGTTGCAATGATTTTGTTGGGAAGATTAGCACCAATGAGGGATAGCAGGAGATTCTATTTTGGCAGTGATCTAAGGAGTGCTGATGAGCCTAGTTCCAATGCAATGATTCTATGGCATTGGATTGGATAAATATGCAACAATGGGTGGTATTTGGTCAGACAATGTTGGAGAAAGCACTAAAACTCAACCTATATTGACAGAAATAAATATGATGTTCCTGTTAATTCCAGTAAATGAATAAGATAAAATGTAAAAACAAGATTACAATGAAAATAAATCATAAGTGGGACATACATCAGCTTGATACTGAAGATCTTTCTTGAGCTTTCCACTTAGGTAATCCCAGACCTGATGGTGACCAAGAAGTCAAAAATCAATAAAGATTCATCCATCAATTTTTAGCTAATGAAAGAAACTTCCCAAAAAGATACCTCGATAAATCCATCAACGGAGCATGAGACAAGGAATTGCCCATCTGGTGAGAACCTAGCACATTCTGCATGACTTTTGGTTCCAAACTGCAGCAGAACAAATTCAGTCATAATATGCAAAGCTTATGATTTACAGTCCAACCAACCATAATAAAGTTTACACAGGCAATGCATGCAAACGAAATAAAGCTAATAAGAGATAAGAAGATATTAAATAGTAATTGCCTTTGCCTGTCACCCTGGGCAATTTGAAAATTCCTGATCACCCTTTCCTTATTCTTACAATTCACATATAATTCAAACGGTCCATATTGTTTTAACATTATAGAAGCTCAGGCCAAAGGCAGTTGTCATTTGGGTTCAACATTGCAAAAGTTAACCAATAATCATTTTGGTAAAAAATGAATTACATCCCTTTTCTATTTGCTGTTTAGAAGGAGATTTCTTCAGACCGAAATCACTTTTGGGGGCAAAGTTAATGCTGTGGAGACTGAGAGTAGTTCAGCTTATCAAAGAGCTAATTGAGATAATTTGGTGTTATTAAAGACAGTAAAGGTTAGGTTAAATCAAAATGCAGTTACATGGCTGCCAGATTTGACCCTCAATTTTCAAGAAATTCAATAAACAGGCACTTAAAGACTTATTGAATAGTTGGATGGCGCTGCTTAGTGATTTACTGTAGCTGCCTCGAACAACTGATTTCTTATACAGGAGAGTGGTTTAGGAAAGATAGCAGAGCTTCTGTAGATCAGTGGGTCATTTTGTTTGTCATTTTTCTTTGATAGCCACAGTAAACTATACCAAGCAGCAACACCCAACGATAACAACAATGGAGAAAGCAGTCTGCAGTGTCACTGTGCACAGTCAGTCAATACAGGTGAAACACTTTAAAGCAGATGGAAAAATAGGTAACAGATATGCATACAGATATAGACACCAACCTTAATGGTGTGTGCAAGAGTTGTTGGGTACATGTCCTCTACATCCTGTTTCATAGCAGCGGTTCCTCGGAATAAGTCAAATTGTGTTCCTGGTGGAAGCAAACCTGAAAGAGCCAAATATACATGACTCATTAAAATGTAGTTCCAAAGTTAAGGTAAACGGCAGGAAAACAATTCTTCATCCCCAAACACATCTACCTCCCCAAGGTGTCTAGCAGGCAGAGGGCAGCAGCCACATTTTTGAGATCATGAAAACATTAATGTATTAAAAAATATGTTAATACAAACAGAAGCAAAAGAAATGAGCATTTGGAAACAACTTTATTGTAAAATATAATAACCTATCCAGGCAAATGAAAAAATTTTAGCATATTTTTTTTTATAAGCAAAACAAATGTCAAACATGATGTTTCTTCAATTGGTTCGATATAAACTCTCACGCCAAATTCACAAATATGGTCAGGTCCAGAAGCTGACCTTGGTGTTGCTGCCACTTTAAAGCCTGACCAATTAGAGCCATTAATCGAGAAGGTGGAACAACACTAACTTCTGCAGCAAGAGCTGAATACATAAAAGGTGAAAAAAAAAATCTCATTAGGTAAAAAAGCAAATATACAAGCATAAACAGAATGCATGCAAACTATTTTATTTACATTCATGGCAATATCTTTAAAGCTTTAGTAATGTTATGTATATTTGACTGCTGCCCTGCCTTCTAATGTTAGTTATGATTCATTTGTTACATTCCAGTCTAGCAAAAAGCTCAAATGTACTGTAATGCCAAAAGAAATAATGCAAAACAAGAATCCCCACCACCAACCCACCCCACCCCCCGAGACTGCCTCCATGATCAAGATGAATGTTTGTTTTGGAACAACCATCAGAGTGGAGATGGGGCTAGTTTGAAAAGCTGCCCAAGTCGCTCCTATGAACCATAGTTTAGAAATTCATATCCTGATTTCTAAAATTTTTTTTGGCTATGCCTTTTCCTTCTTTAGCACCACAGGGACTTTGGGAAACCCATTTAAATAACTAACTTGTGAATCTGGAAACCTCACAAGTTGCAATCTGTGATGCTTCCCCTAAAGTAAATGAGTCAGAGAGAGAGAGAGAGAGAGAGGAACCCGGGGCGGGGGGGGGGGGCGGGGGGGTGTTGGGGGGGGGGGGGGGGGTGGGGGGTGTTGTTGTGGGTGAAGAAACCCCTTAACAATATTCAAACATCCAAATTATTGAGAAAAGAAAAGAACAAAGATATAAATGTCACAAGCAATAACTCAATAATTTTCCGGATCATTATTTCAGTATCTTAATACCACTGGATCGCTAAGGGCCATGAAAGGCTAAAACCTTATACTTTCAACCTATATTTCTCATTTATCCACTGATTTTCTATTATCTCTTATGTTCAGATACCAAATCCAGCAATTGCAAGAGTCACCCCATTGCAATGGCAAGTGTAAGTATCAAAAAGAACAACAACAAATTTAAAACCACCCATTTATTAAAATACTGCTACACTGGTGGTGCCACCAAAACGGCAATAATCATGCAGTGCTATCACATCTAGCAATTCAAATGCTCAACTCTAAGCATTCCAAAGCTTGAAGCAAGATAAGGCAGAAAATGGTAGAAAATATCCCAATCATTCCGGAAGAAATGTAACAAGGAATTCTATTTCTAACAATGAAGAAGAACAATGCCACATTGAACCTTTAAATAGCAACGAATTCCTTGTCAATTAAGAAATATCCAATACAAAATAAGTGCAGGGAATCTTCACAATTAGATTCAGTAACCAGAATGAAGGCAAATGGAGAGAAACCTTGGGCAATCTGTGCACGGCGTTTCTCCTTGGTTGAATCCTGGTAAGCCTGTCACGTTGGAAATGGGTCTTAACCACTAGCAAAGAATATACTCATTGACTGATAGAACAGAAATGCAATGCATTATAAACCCAAAATTAAGCAATAGATAACCAGTTTCAAGAATTCTTTACAGCAAAAGATCCGTTTTTTCAAAGTGGTGTAAGCCTAGCAGAGAAATTATTAACTTATAAAGTTCATTTAAGGTATCAACCTTGGCATGGTAGCCTGTCAACTAACACCAGCTCAAGTTTGAGCTAGCCTAAAAACTTGAGTTGAGTTCATTTTGAACCTAGGAGAGATTCTTACAGCATCGCATCATTATAAAAAATTCATGTCCAAGCAGTTGTCCCTCATTTAAGGAGGAACGCATGCAAAAGTCTCCCAACTCCTCAGTCCTCCACAATCCACCATCTAGTTGGCAGGGTAGCCTATTCCCTTCCCATTATGCTTACCATACTTTAAAGTAAGTAAAATAAATATCCAAAGGCTATTCTAGTTGTTCAACTAGCTTCTCATTGCTTGCCGAATGGCATTAAATTTCATCCTCACCATGTTACCTGCTTGAAGCTACCATGATAAGACCAATATATGCAGGAATTCTGAAAACCATACCTGCAATATGATACCAATAATCTAGAATTCATTTTTAAGAGTAGTAAGTTAATTCCATTGCACCCCTCACTTGGATGTAATGCAAGCCAAAATGCAATGCATTATAAAGAAATTAAGTACTACCCACCCACAAGCAAGTCACAGATCATTATAGGTACAAGGACATCCACATATGGCTAAAAAAAATCTAACAAAGCACTTGACTTTGATTCAAATAGAATATAAAAGATCAAAGGAAAAAAAAAAAAAGGCACAGCACATAAATAGCAATAGGTAAATTAACTTAAGAAATCAAGGAAAGTGATGTTTAACCTCATTCGGATCAAAATAAGTTCTAACTAGAAGATGCTCAAGTCGCAAGTATCTCTCAGGTTGCTCCTGCTTCATGACACCCATTGCCTGAGTTTGTCTTAAAATGGCACGTGCAGTGTCTAACTCTCGAAGTTCTATCATTTCTAATACAATCTGCAACATTCAAGACAAAAAAAAAAAGAATGGGAAAAAATAAAATGAACTTGAAAGAAACACTATGTAAAAAAGCATTTCAAGGTTAACAAAATGAATGCAGTAAATAACTTGGGACCTTGCTCAGGCAAGTTTGGGCCCTGGCTCACATTGAAGCCAAAGGGGGATGGGGAATAAAGAGGAATGGCTTAGACTATAGCATGAACCTAATTGAGGAACGCTCAAACATGCCAAGAAAATGAAGAAGATGAAGATGAAGAACTTCCAACCGATCACATAGAAAATCTCAAGTAAAAGTTATCTGAAACTTATGGAGAATATAGAGGTAAAACGAGAAAGATTGATTATAGAAGCATCTACTTTCACTTTTCCTCTTTTTAATCAAAGTACGTAGCAATTAATGAATTCAATTTTAGACATAGAGAAAGCTTCTGTTAAAATTATAATAATTACTGATCCATCACCACAAATACAAAAATACAACTATTCGGCTAGAAATGCAAGTGATAAATTTTGGAGAATTGGATAATTGAACAATTCTCATGTAAAGTGCAAAATTAAAACTATGGCATGATGCTATTGATATAATTGCTATTACTAAATGGAGGCTTGGCATGAGAATCCTATGTGATAGCAAGATTCCCAATAAAATGAAAGAAAAATTCTATTGTACGGCTAGTAGGCTGGCTATGCTATATGGTAGTGAGTGTTGAACAATATAGAGACAACATGTATCGAAAATGAGTGTTGCTCATATGAGGATGCTAAGATGGACGTGTAGCCATGCTAGAATGAATAAGCTACATAATAAAAGCATTGCCGATAAAAGTGGGAGTCCCATCGATTGAGTACAAGATCAGAGAATGGAGATTAAGATGGTTTGGGCACGTGAAGCGGAGACCTAAAGAGGCTTGGTTGAGCACGTCGTGATAGAGGAGAAGAATAAAGGAATGGGTAGACCTAAACTAACCTGGAGGACAGTATGATTTAGAGGCATTACAGACCTCACCTAAAATCATTTAGAGTGGAAACAAAAAATCTATATAGCCGACTCCAATTAATTTTGGCAATAAGGGCTTAGCTGAGTTGAGTTGAACTGCTATTACTAAATACAAGAAGTCAATGGTTTGTCTTATGACCACAATGATTTTTCAAATTATCTGTTTCAAAAGCAATGAATACTGATATATTGGCAACAACTGCTTAAATTTTTACCCAGCAAGACAATAACAGGGAAATGGCTAAAAAATGAAATAAACAATCCTACACACTACACACCTGTTCATATAAGTCCTCCAATTTATTCCTGGGAAGCTTGAGTTGAGAAACTTGAGGCAATATAGCATCCCATCTTCCACTATTGATATCGGCAACAAATGTCTCGATACTATCTACTGTATTGAGCGAGACTTGACACTCATTCTGCAATATCTGAAATGTTTGGTGCAATGAATTCTCTTTACAGAATTGGAGCACAATCTTGATCACACTGTCAGTCAGTGCAATTTTATCAGACGAAATCACCAAATAAAATTCAGATTAGCAAAACAAAACCTAAAATTAATTTGAATGTGCCTCCATAGAAAGGAACTTACTCTCGAGCTTCGATTTCTAGAGTCATCCTTTGCTCTTACAGTGTTAAAGAGACGCAGGTACAGGGGGTTTAGGGTTGAGTTTCAGTTAAATTATTTTTTCTCGAGTAAAGCTAATTTTTCTGATTTTCTGTTACATTTATGAATTTTAAACGAGTTTCAATTAGAACACCAATAACCACTGTAGTCGTTGGGTCGGATCTATCTAGACCTGAATAATGTATGGCTTGGATCAAAGATTGGATCCAACTTTGATCGGAGTATCCAATTTGATGGGTTCAGCTTCGGATCTCAATTATAAAAT
Source organism: Reutealis trisperma (assembly GCA_947687605.1). NCBI lineage: Eukaryota > Viridiplantae > Streptophyta > Magnoliopsida > Malpighiales > Euphorbiaceae > Reutealis > Reutealis trisperma. The sequence continues at coordinate 15,096,549 of CANTUT010000033.1, read as the reverse complement.
CATGATATTTATACTACATACAAATTTATAGCTTCCATTAAATTTTTTTTAATTGTAAATTTATGATAAGTAATATGATCATTTATTAATTAAATAATATAATTATCTAATTACATTTAATTTAAATAATGAATGATGAATTTAATTAGAATAAAAAAAAATAATTATTATTTAATATAATTAATTATATTTAATTAATATCTAATTATATTTAATTTAAATAAGAAAAGATAAATTCAATTAGAATAAGAAAATAATAAAATAATTATTATTTAATATATAATTAACTATTAATGACATTACGAATTTATAATTATATAATTATTATAATTATAATTTAATTATATAATTTAATAATTTAATTATATAATTTAATTTAATTTAAAAACAAATTTAATAAGAATAAGAAAATAAGTAAATAATTATATAAATTAATAGGTACATTTATACATAATAAATATTATCTAAATCGAATTATTAATGTATTTTATAAACTAGAGATTTATTGATACAATTATTAAATTAGAGATTTTTTAGACTTATAATATAATATGATATCGAATGCTATAATATGATTTCACATAATAATTCAATTGCATACAGTTAATATTGATGTTAAATTCACAAATGATACAATTAATCATAATATGAATGTAAAATAAGTTTTTTTATTAAAATAAAGAAAAATTAATATATTCTATAAATCTATCATGTTCGATTACCGGTATAGCTTTTAAAATAATGATGCATATAAATACTATAAATATTATTAATTTTTTGTATGAAGTAAAATTAAAGTATAATATATCAAAGAAATCAAATTTATCAAAACTAATAAAAACATACGATCTATATTGAAATTATAAAAAGAAATAGACATACTAAGTATTAACATGAAAATCAACCTATAATTAATACAACATAATATTAACAAAATAAATGCAAAAATTATAATAAAATGTATCTATTAATTCCTTTATTTTTCTTTTTTTTAATATATTATTGAACATAAAATATCATTTCAGATTTTAAGAAACGATTTATTTAGATATGTTTGACTTATCTTCTTTCAATATTATAGATGTATTAAAATAAAATTTTATTTAAATTGTTTTTGTCTTGCGAGGAAGAAGGGTAGTTACGATGTTGTTTCTAATAATGGTTTATAGGATGTGGTGACTGAAGTGTCTGAATTTAGCTTTAACCTTGTATTATATGTGAAATTGTTTTATATAAAGTATTTTGATGCATTAGATAAATGGTTAGAGAAAATTGTTAATGATAACTGATGAGAACATAAATATAAAAATGAGTGATAGTGATCCGAATGTGGGTATACTTTGATAGAATTAGAGTTTGATTTTAAGGAATTGATATGAAAGATATCAGAGTAAAAATCGGAACTTAATATGAGTATCGATATGGACTCAAATGAGGATAACAAGTGTATTATTAATGATGCAGAATATGTGCATATCAATATTATAAAAATAGAATTAGATTAATTGGTTTAACTAGTTCAACTAAAAATTAACAGCCAGTCTATTTCAATTCACTAAAAAAACTGAAATTCCGATGAAATCGTCTTTTCACCAGTTTTAGCTTGTCAAATATGTATTAATGAAAATCTTTTATAAAATGACCAAAAAATAAAAAATATAAAAATTTTATCTAACTGGTTCGATCGGTTGAACAGTGAACTAGTAACCTGTCTGATTCAGTCATTAGTCGGTTTTTAAAACAATTGTGCATATAGACATTGAAAAAGATTATTGTTGATTTTTTAGAAAAATATAAATTAAATTATAATGTGTCAAAGATATTAAGTTTATCAAAATTAATAAAAATATACAACCTATATTGAAATTATCAAAAAATAATAAATGTACTAAGTATTAACGTGAAAATTAATATGTAATTAATAATAAGGCAATATAAAATAATAAAATAAATTAGAAAATTATAATAAAATATATTTATCAATTCATTTACATTATTTTCTCTAGCATATTGTTAAATGTAAGAATATCATTTAAAATTATAAAAATGATTTATTTATATAAGTTTGATTTTCTTTCAATATTATGTATGAATTGTCTTTTAAAGTACATTCATATATTTATGTAGAATCTATAATTATTTTGTCTTATTATTCTAATTATATTAAACATACACGACTATATAATTTAGATAATATTTATTGCGTATAATTATATTTTCGTTGAATTTTTAGATTTTCATATGAAAATTTAACTTGATTTGGATTTAATAACTGAAGTAAATTTAATAATCAAATTATATAAATATTTTTTTATGGTAATCTTAAAAGTCGGCAAATATGATTTCCGCATGGTATTTATTTGAAAAGTTTTATATCATTTTAATTGAAAACTACACTTAACATAAAATCATATAATTTTATACTTAAGTAATAATAAATTAGTCATTAAATCTTTAATAAGAAAAAAAATTAAAGTTTATAATAAGTATTTATATATCTAATAAGATATAACAAGTCATAACGGATATTAACATGCAAAGCACATTAAAAAAAATATGGTTTCATTAAACACAACAAAACAAAAGTTAACATAGTATTTTGCAAAAATGAAAATTATGTATTGAATTTTAAATGTTAAATAATATAAGTAATATAATTTTTAAAATATAAAATTATTTAAAAATTTAGTAATTTATTGTATTCAGTATAAATTTTAAGATAAAAATTGTAACTTATTATTTTAAATAATTTTCAATTTAATTGAAATTTTTAAGATATGGATTGCTTAATAATTTAAAATAAATAAGTGCTAAAAATTTTAATTTTAAATATTGAATGACGTTATCAAATACTACTTAAATTGATGTTATATAGATAATAATTATTCTAATAACTAAAATACTCAAATTTTTTATTCAATTTGCATTTGTACAATTTGCAATTATAATTTTATTATAAACTACACAACATCAAATTGCTCTCTATTTTAATAATCTCATCAAAATAATAAAAATTATTGTTTAAATAATAAATGCAGAAACTCACGTCCCCAATGCTCTCCACTCACTTTATCCCATACATGGAAATAATATATTATAAAAGGTAAGGGTAGAGGAATGCAATAGTAAGGAAAACATGACGAAATTATCCTTTTTTATTTTTTATTTTTTCAGATGTTTAATTATAATTGTTGAATTTCAAAATGCGACTAATGATCTTTATTTTTAATTTTTTCTGCCAAATATTAATGATTTTTAGAGTTATACACTTAAATATATTATATTATACCTTGACGGAGAGAGCTAGGAGAACTATTATACCTTGACAGAGGGGGCTAGGGGAATTAAGCGGGCCATGAATTTCTTTTTTTACTATAATTTTATAAAAATTTAGCTATACATTGATTTTAAATTTTTAATTTATGTGAAAATTACTTATAAATATATAAATATTGTCTAATTATATATAATATTTTAATGTAAATTATAATATAAAAATTTAAATAATTTTTTTAGCTTTATCACTGATTATTATAATTATCAAATTAGTAATTTATGAGGGTATATTCAATTAAGAGTTTTAAAGATATTTATGGATTTTTTTTAAGTAAATAACTTTCGCAGAGTTCATTAATTTTTAATGATTTTTACAGAGTTTATAAATTTATGAATGATTTTCAAATACTTCATTTTAAAAAACTTTTATAGATATTTATAAACTTTTATAAATATTAATAGACTTTTAATTATGTCAGGCTAGCCAAGTTTTTGAAAAATTTAACATTTTTTAAATTTATATCTAACCCATAAACAAGTATAGTCTAATTCGTTATTTTAAGTTTTTTTAACGGAATTTGTTGTCTTGATTAATTTATGCGCCATCATTTTTATTATTATCATTTTTATTATTATCAAAATAATCCTAATCATATTATCAACCCATTAATTTCTACTTTACAATCAATTATTAAACTATAAGACATGTTATATAATATAATAATCAAATGTTGCATGTTAGTGAATGTATGGATTGCATAGAATAAAATAAAAGATAAATCATTATTAGCTTGACTATATGCAGGAATTGAAAATATAGTAAATTCATGACCTATACTTTTATTGCTCTAATGGGTTTTACGAGTAAATCATTGTGCTTATATGTTTCAGTTTATGATGGAAGTCACATTGACAAGGGAAGTTGGAATGGTTTTTATATTTATATGCTACTTGTGATTGAAAAAAAAAATCTATGAAAATCTTGAGTAAAAGTGAAAAAGAATTTTTAAAATTTTTTATTAGCATAATTACATAAAAAGTTATTAAAAGTCTACAAAAATCTATTATTTATAAAAGTCAATGACTTTTGAATACTTGTTTATTTTTATAAACTTTAGAAAAGTTATAATTGAATACCCATTGATTTCTATAAACTTTTTTAAAGTATTTAAAAGTCATTATTGAATATTGCTTGTGTAATAATCTAATTTTTCATTTATTTTATAAAATCTTACTTTATACGGAAATGTATTATTTTATTATTTGCTTTATTAAAGCAAAAAAAAAATGAAGTTATATTTTTATTAAATTTTATATATTCATATGATTTGAAAAATATATTATTAATCGTAATTTTACTTTAATGTTAAATATGTGAATATAATTGAATAAAGTACTTATATATTTAATTATGAAAATATTATAGTGGTTATTTTTAGAATTTGTATTATGATATTTAAATATTAATTTTTAAGAATTTTTAGAAGTTAATATTGTGCTCAATTAATTTAAATCATATTGTTAATTATATAAATTTTTATTTGGAAGTTTTAGAATTTCGTTATAATTATAATTACTATTATTTTAACATAAGTTTTGATATATATATATATACACGGTTTAAAAAAAAAAAAAAAGAAAGAAAGAATAAGTTTAGCTCATTTGATTGGCTAAAGGGCAACCAATCAGATGGTTAAGAATTGAACAGAGATGGAAGGTAGAGTGAAGGAGCGAGCGAGAGGAGAAGTTATAAGGAGCGTCCGGCCGGCGGCGGGCTGCACCGCCACCTCCAGCAACTAGCTCATCATCCGGTGACTTCGAGTAAAGAGGTAGCACTGTGATCGGGCGATGGACGGTGGTGCATACGAGGGTAGAAGGCTCGCCAACACCGAATCTTCCAGTCAATTCCAGTGGTGGAATTCAACGATTCTAATCTCGTTTGACTCTTGGTGGCGTGAGCTTCATGAGGATACCTGTCATACCTCCTGATTGTCGTCGAAAGTGGAGATCGGAGTTGTGAAGGCCAAATCTTTGAGAGCGTTTTTTTTTTTGGTGAGATGCTAGCGAGTGGTGTTGGTTTTTAAGCTCCTAGCGTCGAGGCGAGCAAATTGGTGTGAAGATCGCCTTGTTCTGCCATCGGGAGCAGCAGTGCATGGGCGATTGGCAGTGCTCTAGTGGCAGCACGTGGAGTAGATCTAGCAACTCTGTTTCATCTTTCCGGAGCAATTCTTGATGTTTGTTCGATTGGATTTTATGAGGGTAAACTTGAATCTCTTGAATTTCAATTATTATTGTGTTATATTTATTAGATTTTATTAGTAATCGTTAATTTGATGATTTGGATTACTTATGGAGATTATTGTTGCGAAGTGGTAAAGTTGGAAACTAGGAGGGGTCGTAAAGGTGCATTTTAAAGGTAAGTTGATGTTTCGGACATCCTTCTGGTAATCGGTTGTGGCACTCCACGAGGAGAGCTAATTGGAATTCGTCAATTATGTGAGTTATATAGCTTAATATAATATTCTATTCTCTTATTTAAATAAAGTTACACTTGTATTCATGCATTGATTGTGTGTATTTTATATATATATATATATATATATATATATATATATATATATATATATATATATATATATATATATATATATATAGCTTAATATAATATTCTATTCTCTTATTTAAATAAAGTTACACTTGTATTCATGCATTGATTGTGTGTATTATATATATATATATATATATATATATATATATATGCATTATGAATAATGTTTAATATCTTGGCATCTGTATGTGATTGTTCATAAATGTTGATGTTGCATTTTGGGTTTGTGAATGTTGGATAGAAGTGGGATGATGTAGTGCCATTTAGGACAGTGAATATGTTTATTATGATATTATGATGATAGATGAGCTATGATTGGTGTATGATGGCTGCTGACTTGCTCATTACCTATGCGCTGCTGCCAGCCGAGTCAACGCTACTGGAACAGCTGCGATCCTTATAATGGATTAAGAGAATGAGTTGGACTAAGAGAGTCAGGATAGGAGAATCGGCTCCCTATATTGAGAATTAGTGTGATATTGTGAACTGTGTTCCATTCTTGTATGATTTTGTGACTTATTTGTCTGCTTGGCATAGTGTATTAGTATTATGATCATTGAGTGGTATATTATATTAGGATCTATATAGCTCATTGAGTCGAATACTCATTCTTGTTCAATTTATTTTTCAGGTGGTAGAATGAGTTTAGAAAGAGATTTGAATTGAGTTAAACTACCTTATTGTTTTTCAGCAGTGTTTTGTATTTAATTACTGAATTATGTAAAAAATATTTGTATATCTGTATTAGAATTTTATAACTCCGCAATGTTATATTTTTTACTTGTAATATGGTTAATTGTCAGTTATATTATCGTGTAATACCTTTTGAATTAATATTTATTTATTAAGCAGAAGCTAATGATATGTAATATGATAATTTGAGATAATATTTTTGATAGCCCAGTGTGGTATGATTTGAATTGATGTTATAGTGGATTTGCTTAACATGTGAGTTCATAGCCCTATCATGTGATGGTTTGTTGTTTTAGTGTAATGTCAAGTTTATTATGAACACTGATAATCACGTGCATCACTCGTATCTTAATGTCAGTTATGTGCCATCGAATTTGGGGCGTGACAGCTTGACTTTTATAGAGTCTTTAAAAGTCAATATTAAATACTCCATAACTTTTTAAATTCATAAAAATCTTTAATTATTTTAATTCAGTACACCCATATTAGTTGTTAAATATGCGCCTTGTGATAGTATATATAACATACGGGATTTTACTCTAACATCTGTAAATCCTTTTAAAAATTATTATATACAAAAATAACTATATTTATCTTATTTTCAATAAAATATTATATCACACTAGCCATCTAAGAGGTTTGATCTAAGCGCTTTTTTTTTTTTTTTTTTCTCTCTCTCAAAAATCTTACCTGCTTTCTGTCTAAATATTTTCTTTAGTATTTTTCTAAATATTAGTATTTGAGCCACTGCGGTAGTTCATTTTTTTTCTTTATTTTGTTTAGTTTTGTATTTAATAAAAATATATCTTTGCAAATTTGTTAATATGCGTCCTTGTAGGTGTAGGTCTGATTTTGTTTTCGTTATTTTTCATTTCCTTTATTAGTTTTATCATTTATTTTATAGAATTTAGTAAGTCTTTTTTCATTGAAGTTTTTAGTGTATTTTTTATAAAAGTTTTTTGTATGTTTTTTTATAGAAGTTTTTAATGTGTATTCTTTCACAAAAATATTGATTTTGAATTTATTGTTGATATTCAAGTAATCGGAATTGTTCAAATGCATGAAATTTTATTTGTGACAAAAAATAACCACCAAACAAAGAGTGTTTCATATTAAGTCGCCATACTATAAATTATTGAAAGGAATTCCAGTAAATTTCTTATTTTAATATTTATAGATGTATAATTTTATTTTCAAAATAATGTATACTTTTATCACTATAAAAAAAATTATATTTTTTCTCTAAAAATAAAAGTTTTTAAAAAATTTGAATTTCATAACTTTTGTATGATCTAAACCTTAAATATACTGCTAAAATAAACATTAATCTATGGATATTTTTTTTATATGAATTATGGAAATGTTATATATATAAAAATGTTTTCCAATTAAAAATATATTACTTGTATATTCTAATCGATATAAAAACTTTAGTCGGATCGGTTTTGACTAAATTTTTTGAACAAAAAGCAAATCAAACCAAAATTTAATTCAATTTGATAATTTAAAATCGAATCAAATCAAAACCTTTAAAAAACCAAATTCAACTAAACCAACTAATTCAATTTAATTTTTTAATTTTGATTCGATTTTGCTATTGACCCTATATTTATTTACCCTTCTAGTATGTAGACTTTAAATTATGTGTGCAGTTGACAAAGTCTTTTTTTTTTCTTTTTAATTTTATTTGAGAAGAGTTGACAAAGTCTTTGAAGATTGTCAATTTGACTCTATTGACAAACACAACTACAGCCTTTGTAGAAAAAAAAGAAAAAAAAAAAAATTGGGCATCATCTTATTATTTATTAGGTTTACTTCCATAAAATCTTCTAAACCTTGACTTTTGGTAAACACCAAAGGATGCATGACTCACATCCATGCAGTGTTTTTCTCGCTCAATATTGTTTTGTATTATTTTTCTTGATACTCATTAATTAATTAGGAACAATTTAATGCAGATATCTGTCTAATTCACCGTATTAATTATTATTAAATTGTTTCCTAATCACCATGCATTCATCCTTTAATAACAATATTATTATGACAGGCATTGATCAACTGCCAAGAGTCACTTTGCCCCCGGCATATATTACTACCTAGTTTATTCAAAATCAGGGTTGAAATGATATATATGACCATACTATAATAGGACTTTTTTTTTATTTTTTTATTTTATATATATATATAGAGTATATTTTGCATGGAAATCATGCATGCTCATTGTAAAATTTTTTTTTTTAATTCTTTAATTAATTTTAATAAAAATAATATGTTTATATATATATATATAATTGATAATTTAACTTATTAATATTGTAGCATATCAATATAATTGGAAACATATAATACTTTCTCTAAGGAAATTGTAAATTTGGAACACACACCATTTGATTGCATGTTTAAATTAGGTTATAAAGATTTGTGTTCCTATCGATGAGTATTTAATTCGATAATATTGAAATTATTTTTAAAATTATAAGATTTTGAGTTCAATTAATCATCAAATTAGATATATAAAATCTGCGTTCTCAAATTACACAAAAAATGTGGTCAACTATATACAGTGTATTGATTAAGGAAAGTGGAAGGTAGCCTACCATTGCGTGTTATATATGCTTCTTGGTCTGCTTATATTTAATTTACCATTGATAATTCAGTGACCTGCCGCCATTTTTTTTTATTTGCAAATGATTTCGCATAAGGGAAATTCTTTTCTTTTCTATTTTTCTTGGGTTTAATATTAGAGAAAAATTATTGTGCAACCTAACAAAATAGAAACTTGGTTAGTGCTTAATTTAGAGGTACATGATTTTTTAAGTTGAATTTTATTTTGTGCAGTCAATGATTATATGTTAAGGTAGGTATAAATCAATTATATATATATATATATATATATATATATATATATATATATATATATATATATATATATATATATATATATATATATATATATATATATATATATATATATATATATATATATATATATATATATATATATATATATAATATTTGGTCCAAATCCAATTATTCTGCAACTAATAAACAAGTGTATTCATTCATGGATTCACAATTAGTGGCTCTGAAAAAAAAAAAATTAGGCGGTGAAAAGTGATTTGATATTGAATAGAGAAATCTCTATTTCAGGTTTTTTTTTTCTAAACACATGTCAATCAACTGAAATTAAACAAAATTATGGTTTGATTATAACTTGACAATGAAATGTTTGTGACATTAAACTTGTAAAGTCAAGTAAATTTCCATGAACCTTTTTGCTAATAATGTCTAATCCAATTCCCTAAAATGGTTCATGGGACTAAGAGTTCTCAAATTCGATATCTCACTTTTATATATGTAGAAAATATTTAAATTTATTTTATGCTCATATTAAATTATATTATTTATCAATTTGATACTCGATATTGTTTTATGCATTGTATATAATATCTTTTGACAAAAAAATAAATATATTTAATTTTACTCATAATGTAAGAAGTTTAGAGTTCAAAATATTTAGTAATTATTTGGTTTGACTTTTGAAAATTTGCTGTTGAAGGAGTACTAAATACTCTTCTATATATTTCATTCTCTTTACTTTCTCCGTATTATTAAGACATGTTAATACATGAAATTATCTTGAAAATTGGTTGATCCATATAACAAGAAACTAAAACTAAAGAACTACATTAATTACTTTCTCACTAAAGCAAAGATTACAAAGATGGTGTTTATATACACCTGCAGAAGTAACCAACTAAACCAACTAATAGAAAATGTTTGCTAACTTAGCACAACTATTTAACTATTCTAAGCACATGTGATTTATACTTTGAATAACAGGAAAATATATTGCAGTAGCTCTGTTACCATATATCTTAAAACACAAATATGTCGCATATCTAATGTATCTTATTCCATTAAAAAAATTTTTATACATAAAAGAAAATCATTAAATCTGTATCATATAATTATTTTTTTATTCATACAAAAATCTCAGAAAGTAAAAATAAAAAAAAAAAGATTTGAATTTTGAATTTCTGATTTTATGTAATACAAAATTAATAACTTTTGGAATTGAGTTTACCATTTGTTGCAAAAAGAGACATGGCCTTTTCAAGCGGGAATCATCCTTCGAGTGTTTAACTATTTATGGCATTATTAAATTAATGGCATGATGACACATAAGATGATTATTAATTCATTACTTTATGTAATATTTATTTACGAATCTCGATTTATAAAATAAAAATTAAATGTCAATAAGATATGATTTGATTAATTTTTTTATCCATTTAAAAATGCAAAAAGTGAGATATCTCATATTTAAATCTTCTAAATTTACAAATAATTGTCACTAATTTCACAAATAAATTTGTTTCTGTTGAATGTTATCTTTTCTGATAAAAAAAAAAGAAAATAATGAATAAAAATAAATTTAATTTTTTAATTCAAATATTATAATAAATTATTGTTCACTGGGGATAAAAAAATGATAAACCCTCCAAATTTAGAGTAATTAATGAATTGGTGATAGAGAAAAACACTTTCATGAAAGATAAGATTTTAGCCATTGAAGATCATTAATAATTAATTAGTGACTAATATTATTTTAAAGGAAAAAAAAAAAAAACAGACAGCAAGAATCACACAATTTGGTGGGTCCTAAGGAAATGAGAAACACACAAAAGTTGAACAAGTTGCAAGGCCACCTTCACCATTGGAATGGCCATGGCCATGGCCACTAGCCAATGCACAAATTAATTATTTAATTATTTATAGTTTTCTTTAATACTATAAGGCAGCTTTTGACTTGGCATTTGCGTTGATTCGGCCAAACTCTGCGGTTGCTCAATTTAATTTAATTTAATTAGGTATTTGGCATTGCAGTGCAGAGTGTTTGACACGTGTAAATCATAAATTAGTGGATGCTTCACTTCCTAAAAATGGTTAAAATCCAACCAATTAAATTCTTAAAAGTGGAATTTATCTTCTACTAAATATAGAGAGAGGTGTAATATTAAAAATCTTCTTCCACTGAAAGTTTTTATATAATTAATGGCAAGAAAAATAGATAATATTTGGTTATGGACATTAGGATATGATGTTAATCTTTCTTAGCAACTGCAAATTTTAGTCACCTTTCATTTAATCTTACATATTCTCTATCACTTTCATAATCTTGATCTTGATCTACCTTTGTTTTTTCTTTATTTAATTATCATTACATTATAAATTAAGATGATTTTTTTTTTGGGGATTTTGTATATTTTTATATATAAAATTATCATTGAAAAATATGACTTTGATACATAAAATTCAAATCATGATTAGTTTGGCCTATTTAAATTATCAAAAAAATTCCTCATAAAACAACCACATATATATGATATTTATTATTATTATTATTATTATTATTATTATTATATATATATATATATATATATATATATATATATATATTATAATTTTTTTAAATTTGTCATGTACTTTTGAATTTTATCATAAACATCTCAATTTTATTTTTTTATTATTAAATATGAGTTATTTAAATTATTTTTAAAATTGTGAAGTTATAAGTTATTAAAAATTGTAAATTTTTATTATCATCTAAACAATTTTACTTTATTCAATTTTAGCATAAACAAGCAAAAAATGTTACTCATCCGTTAGCTTGAGCATCAATTACTCATGCTAGCTCTATTATTTGGCAAAGAGCTTATTTATTCATTGAGTCTTTGTTGATTGATGATATTTAATAAAGTTCTTTCTATTTCTATTTCTATTTAAAAAAAAAATTCAAATTCTAGTTATGTATAAAGTCTTATCCTAAATTTTTAGTTAAAAAAACTACAATTAATTTATGTACACACTGAACAATAATAACAACAACAACAATAATAATAATAATAATAATAATAATAATAATTATTATTATTATTAAATAAATAAATAAATAAGCAAGTGAATTGCCAAAACCAAATATCACTTTAAATTGTATAATAAAGTGATATAAAATCTCATAATTAATTTTTTTATTGAATGAAAATTGTTAAACTCATACTTTTTTATATATTTATATCGATTACTCCTATTAATAAATTTTATACATGAATAAAAGAATATGATGAAAATAGTAGTTGTTATTTCAAAATCTATATAATTTTAATTTGAAATTTATAAATTTAAATAAATGCTTTCATTAGAATTAGAGACCACAAATTAATACATAAATAATGTACTTAATAAATTATTTTAATAAATTTTTAAAATTATAATATTAATAAATCTAAAAATATATAATAATATTAATAAATAAAAAGTAAATATTTTAATAATCTAAAATAGTGTTCAAAATGTGAAGTTTGAACTTGCTTTTTTATTCTCTCTAATTCAATGTCGTTCATTCACAAAATCTAAATTTTAAAATGTTGATTTCATTTTACTCTTATTTCTTTTCTTTTTTTTATAAATTTTATTTTATAGTTAATAAATAAAAAGCTAGTCAACTGCCAAAACCAAATATCCACCGGTTATCACCTGTCACCTCTCCCCCCTCCCCAAGCGTCAATAAATGCATAGCACAACCTGCCGCCATTTCTCTCAGTCGCTGCCAAAATCAAAATCAATAAACACACACCAAACATGGTCTTAACATCGCCATTAAGACAATCACTGGAGCACAACTCCGGCTCACCGAAGCGGCCAACTCTCGGCTTCCTTATGTCCATACCATCCTTCATGGCTCTTTGCGCCAAGCGCGCAAGCCGTGTCTCCATCAAGCTCAAGACTACGGTGGCCAAGCCCAATCACCAGAACTACAGTCCTCGCCACCATCATGACGGCGATAAAACTCCAAAACTACTACCACCGAAATCCCCGCTGGTCCGCCCTAAACAGCTGTTGACGCAAATAAGCAACAAAGCAATCACGCTTATTCACAATAAAAAAAGAGGCGGCGACGACAGCGTCGATGTTGATATTGTGGCGCCAGATGAGTTCGGAGATGGTGGGGTATGGCAGAAGGCGATCTTGATGGGGGATAAGTGTCAGCCGTTGGATTTTTCGGGTGTTATTTATTATGATAGTTGTGGGAAGCAACTTAACGAAATCCCTCTCCGGTCGCCGCGTGCAAGTCCTTTACCTGGATACTTAACTCGCTGAAAATAATGAATTAATAATTAGAGTTTAATAAAACTCAAATTATTATATTCAAAAAAAAAATTCTCTCTCTCTCTTTTTTTTTTTTTCCTTCTTTGATGGGGGGAAGTGTCATATTTGTATGGTGAGTTTGGGTGATGAGAAAAGGCAAAAGGCTTTTTACCAGAGGTAAGTGATTGTGAAATCTAATTTATGCTTATACAAAGAAAATTATTGTATAGTATTTCAACCTGATTTTGTGTTAATGTAGATTTTGCTTATAAATTTTGCTGTTAATTATTTTTAGCACCATCGAATTTGCAGAAATTTCGTAAGTACCATTAAGTAAAACTGTTCACAATTGACTGCTAATGCTAAATCAAACATACTCTTTGTTTATATGAATAATCTAAAGAGTTAGTGAAGCAATGAGGTTGTTAGGTGTTGAAGAAGTTGAATATGTTATATGCAGAAGCTAGAAGTGGGACTTCCTCAAAACATTGAATTGGTCTTTCCAGGTGGTAGCTCTTCTTACGGTTTCAATCTCATCGCTTCTTACCAATTAGGAAGTCCTTAACTAATTTTGCTTCCCCATTCAAACGTTAAAATAATTAATTGATATGTGGGGCCTATATGATATTTTCAAACTCATAAATATTGAATCAATAAGTTCAAAGTTTTCGAGAAAACTTATTTAAATTCAAATTTATAGATTGATTGTACCTATTTACACCCTAAATTTGCAGCCTATTATTATTATTAAAATTTATAAATTTGTTGACCTAAGTTAATTAATTTATTAATAAATTAATTTAGTTAATTCATGAAAGTTAGTAGTTAATGAAAATGAAAAGTAGGGGATAAAAGCTAGAAGTTAGTGTAAGTTATTGAAAGTGGACAACAATTACTATATACGCACAATTGAGGAGTTGAGCGGGAAGTAGAGAAGAAATTGGAGAGGTTCAAGTAAGTGGACTTATAGGAGACGCGGTGAAATGCTACAAATGTACAACGATTACTTTATTGAAATTCCTATAAAAAGACACCAAGAAACATCCGAGAGAATATAAATAACCACATGGACAATCACTCAATGACAACTCAAAGCTATAGCAAATTTTTCAGCTACTCAAGCGTTTCATTTCTTTTTAAAGCAATCAAAATCTGCCTTCATTTTCTTTTCAAGCATTTTATTTCAAGCTCCTCTTATTGTTGCAGTTAAAATTTTATTTTCAACCTACTGTCAATATTTCCATTTTATTCAATATTTTTCTTTAATGCAATTTGAATTAATACAATAAGTTCCTTTCCATTTCAATTTCACACCTCATTTAATTTCCAATTCTCTTAGTGTTTCTATTTAATTTACTGGCATTTGTTGAATGTAAATGAACTGTGACTAACAAAACTTAGAGATTCAAAATTTGTTCTGATTTTAGAAGTCAATAGACATAAAAAATCAATTCATGTACCTCGCATACGTTACATGCTCGCAAAACAACAATTTCATCAATATAATTTTGGCACACTCAGTGAGACCAATCTTAGGAATGCCATCAATTTTTGAATATGTTTTATGAAGATTATTATATTATCAATTAGTCTCAGAACTTGGAATTTGTGGCCGCAACAGCAGGACATAATGCATACATTTCTTGTGAACAAGGTTTTGCAACCTCTTATTCATAGTACAACATATACCATGATTCATACTATGATTTATATAATGATGCATACGAAGAATGACTCGTAACGCTTTAGGAGGTTCAACATTACAATGAGGCGCCAATCACTCCAATAGGACATGTTGTTGAACAATGTGATAATTTAATTTCTACTATGGTTATTGAATCTAACTTTAAATCTATGAAAACAAACAACAATCACAAGGCCAAAATATCAACAATGAAAATAATCGAAAATTGGAACAAAATATTATTCCAATAACCCATAAAATAATTATTATTTTTATTAAAAATATTATTGACTAAATAAATTAATAACTCATAAAAGAATTAGGTATGTAAGCTCCAATACCACATGTTAGATTTTACCAACCCAAGTTATAAACCTGGATAATAAAATTATCAACCACTCATATGTGTCTGTGAAATGGTTAGGTTCATCATTTCTTAATCTACAAACTTTTAATTGATAGAGATTAAAGTATCGCATAAATAAGAGAGAGATGATAGAGCCTATATTTATATATGAGTTTAATTAGTGTTCTTTTATCATAACATTAATAGGAGTTAAAATTTAGAATTTAATTAGGATTTAGCCTATACTTAAATTCAAAATACATATCAGAATATTTAGGTTCAATTTATTAATGTTTTATGATCGCTCTACAATAATGGATTTTATAATATATATTTTAGACTATCGCACTAACTTATAATTTTAAATAATATAAAATTAATTGATAAGCCCAATAAATTCTAACATTATTATGATTGAATATTTGATTATATATACCTTATATATGTTTGTATCTTTTATTTTTATATATTATGTAAATACGCACATAAAATGAAATAAATATAGTCATTATACCCCACTTAAATTCACTTCTTATCCTTTCTCTCATCTATTTTTTTTTTCTATCATTTTAATTTTAAATTTTATCATAATATTAGAGCAAAATAATCCACTTTTTCTTATGCGAATTATTGTATATCCTTTCCTTTTCCAATGTTTTTGCTTTATGAAGCCACTTGATCATTGAAAATAATCACATCCAACCACTATTTCGGTTTGTTGGTATTTTATACTATATTTCATTTTCAATCGTATTTTCCCATTAAATGGTGACAAATAATCATCATTTTTTTTTCTCCTACCAAAAAATAATCATCATTTTTTCTGAACACAATTTTCCCCTACCAAATTTATATATCAAATTTTAGTGCTTTCATTTAAATTTCCACTTAATATTAATATCAATTGTTTTTCCGACTTAATGTGATATTTATAGCCCATTTAAAATTGAGTTTTTCAAAAATGCTTTTCGATAAATTTTTTTGTACTTTTTTTAAAACTGCTTTTAAGTAGATACATATAAATTGATACGTTTTCTAGAAGTATGTTTGAAAAAATAGTTTATAAAAAAAAATAAAAATTAATTAATTAAATAAAAAAATCTAAAAGCACTTTTTTTAACCCCAACCATTTATAAAAAAAATAATAAAAATCAATTAATTAAATAAAAAAATTCTAAAAATACTTTTTTAACCTTGACAACAATTCCAAATACACCCTTACCATTCACAACTATGCATTTTACTATCATTTTATTCATTGTTTTAGAAAAGTGTTCAAATACAAATATTTTACATTTAGAAGAATTTCACCAACATCATAATTTAATTAAGATCATTGGATTTTTTTTATAAGACTAAAATCACTTTAATATTTTAATATTATCAAGATAATCATTTTTCTTTGTTCCATACTAATCTTGAGGGCAATATTAGAGGCTTTCATTATTTTGAGAAAATTATGTAATTGATTGATAATTAAAATCAATTATTAATTAATATAAGGAGTAATTTATTTTTTTTTATTATGATTGAATATTTGATAATATATACCTTACATATTTGTATCTTCTATTATTAATATAAGTTCTTATGTATTATACAAACATACACTTATGTACTTACGTAAATATACAGGCTTAACATGAAACAAATATTAGATTTCTGTGTTCATGAATATACGTAGACTTTCTAGTTGAAAAGCACGTAAATTCCCTTATTGTCCTTTCTTTTATATATTTTTCGGCCTTTTTACTAATTTAGGATTTTTTTACAAAATAATTCTCAATTTAGGTTGTTTTCTAAAAAAATTACTGTTTTAAATTATTTTTAAAACTATTTCTCATTTTGAGTTATTTTTTGCTGAGGTGACACGGGTGAAATTAGCCACCAGTGAGAGGAGCGGCGTGACTCTGGCCGCTACTACCACCAGTGGCAAGAACTTTGGTTGCTCTTGGGAGTAGCGGCTAGAGTCAATTCTGGCCGCTCCACACCTCTTCCTCTCTTTTTTCTTTCAAATGAATTTTCTTAATTTTTTTTATTTTGTCACTTTGATTTTTTTTTAAATAGTATAATAATTATTATGAATGTTATACTTATTATATAATAAATTTCTAATATTCTAATTAAATAATTATTATTATATATTATAAAATTATAATTATTATATATAATTAAACATAATTAATAATTATCATATATTATGTTATATATGATAATTATTAATTATGTTTAATTATATCGATTATATTTAAAAATAATAATTTAATTTAATTATATTAATTATATAAAATAATTTATGTAAATTTTTTAAAATGATAAGAATCATCCTAAATATTATGTATATATTCATCAAAAATAATAACAATGTAATAAAAACATATTAATAATTGTACATATTTTATAATTTATTATTAACAACATACTGAATATTATTTGGGTCAAGAAAAATATTAAAAATTTTAAATTATAAATATATTTAACTAAATATTATTAATATACTAATAAAATTTATTAACAAAACTAACATTAATTTCTAGCAAAGTATAATTTGATTTTTGTCTTGAAAATGAAAAAATTTAAAGAATAAAATTGATAGTGAATATTGAATAAATAAAAAAAAAGAAAAAAAATTAAAAAAAAAAGGGAAGCAGGCTAGCTGCTGGCTGCTGCTCACAGTAGCTTCTTTGACTGGGATGCAATTATTTTTTTGACCTAAAAAGTAACATAATTTAAGAAATATTTTTATAACAAACCTAAATTGAGAATTTTAAATAAAAATAATCTAAATTGAAAATTATTTTATAAAAAATACATAAACAAATAAAAACCCTATATTTTTTTTTCTCTTTCTTTTTTTATTATACCAAATCACTATCGATATTTTGGATTTTGCAAAAGGGAGCCAATAAATAGAATGCTTTTTTGCTGCCAAATTAAAAAAAAAAATTTAAAAAATAAGTTAGCACTAGGCCAGCGGCCAATAAATAAAAAAAAATATTTTTTCTGCTACCAAATAAAAAAAATAAAGAAATAAAAAAATAAATTCAAACCTAAGCTAATAGGTTAAATGTATGGTTCGAACCTTGGATTTGCACCCCCACGTGCGAGAAAAAGCCTTTTTAGCTATTTTCTCATAATTGAAAGGATGAACCTTTCAATATATACCTCGTTCCAACTTTATACTTTTTTAATGTGGGATAGCTAAATTTTCTCATTTACTCCTCTTAGCATAAAACTTATTTTAAATTTCAAATTATCATTCATCCATTCATTATTCTGATTAAATGAATATTTAAATTTATATTTTTTATATAAGACAATTCAAATCCGAGTAAATCTCTCACTATCAAATAGTGGACTCATTTAAATTTGAGTTTCAAAATAGCTACTTAATAAGTTAATTTGTTATATTTTTCTCCAGTTAATAGTTTTAAAATGGTTTTAAATTCATATTTTTTTATAAGTAATATTCATTAATTGCTTAAATAACATTTGTTAATTTCAATTATATATATATTATATTTATTTTTAACATATAAACCTAATATATATATATATATATATATATATATATATATATATATATATATATATATATATATATATATATATATTTGACATGTAAATAATAAATATATGATATTATTAAAAATTCAGCTTGTTCGACTTCGGTTCAACCTCTGACCCGTCATTGGTTACTTTCACCGGTTCTAAAACTAAGTCAGATTTAAAAATATTGGTTTTTTATCATTGCGTTATCATACTTTGTTATTTGATTGATATTATAAGAAGTTGTGTAGATTTTTTAAGTATAATTGTATTGAATGATTTAGATTGGATTTGTAGAAAGACAAGAAAGTTAAATAATAGCAGTTTATCACTGAATAAAATATATTTTTCATCAATTAGCTCAATCAAATATTCTATCAACTCAATTTATTTTTTCAATTTTAGTAATTCGATTTAATTTAGAACTAAATACAAATTTACATAACTGTATAATATCTTGCTAATCCGCCAAATTTTGTCAAAATCAAATGGTTTTAAAACGATTTTTTTTTTAGTAATTTTGGCTCCATTTCAAGATTTTTCCATTTTTAAAAACAAATTTAATACTGTTGAATTAAAGACTTATTGGTGAATATGCAAACAAATGGTATGCCACCTTCCACTATATTCAGTCTGGAATTTCATTGACTCTACTTTGGCTGGCAAAAGAAGAAGAAGAAGAAGAAATTCAATACAAGAAAAAGTCAATGTGTATTGATTGAAGTCAACCTATGAGGATTGAACACTATTTTAGTGATTTGAAGGAGACAATAGAAGAAGAAGAAGAAGAAGAAGAAGAAGAAATTAAAGAGAGAGATATGCAAATTAGGGAAGAATAAAAACTGTTTCAGATTTGATTTAATATAATATTTAATTTACTTCTCCTTTTTGTATTAAACATTTTGATCTTTTATTTTGCTAAAGACATATTGAATAAGAATTTTAATTGATTGGCTAACCAGTTGAAAGTCCGGACCATATAATTACTATTATTATTATCAATATCAGTTGACAGGTAGAATTAGAAGTATAATTGATCAGTTTTAAATCTAAAAGATTTTAAGTACAATTCTAGGGATATTAATTAGTTCATTATGTATGATTTTAAAGTCTAATAAGTGGAGTATCCAACTTTCCTTATAATGTGAAGAAAATAACGTCGTTGGGGAGACATAGGAAGACTTGAAGAGTGCTAAATACTTTCCTCGGCAAGTATTTTTTTCATGGCACATATCTTAATTAACTAGTCCTAATAATATAGATAAAATAAATTGTCTAGAAATGTTTATACCCATAATTAAATAGTCATTACTTATTAATTATTTACTCTATTAATATTGCTACTAATTTTTATAATACATGATAATAAAAATTAAATTCTTTCTTACTTAGAATATATTTGAAATTAAAAGTTAAAAAAACGCTTTTAAAATTTTTTATTTATTAGATTGATTTTTATTTTTTTATAAATTATTTTTTTCAATCTTGTTTCTAAAAATATTAATTAATTTATTTTTATTTAAAAATATCTTTTAAAAAGTAGCGTTGAAAAAAATATAAAAAATTTTATTCAAAAGAGATTTTAGAAAACTCCCAAAACTCAATTCTTAACGGATTCTTAAAAAGGTTAAATACATATAATTTTAATTTAATTTTTTTAATTTTACTTTGGCAATATATATATATATATATATTGGATCGAGGAAGGGTAATCAACCTGTCCAGACCCGTGAGCTATTCAATTTAAAATCCAATTACAAGAAGAAAAGAAAAGAAACACACACACACACTAATTGAAAAGAAATGATAATTAGTACAAAAAATTTAGGACGTGTAACATTTTCCTAATCCAAAACTTCCATACAAACATTAACCATTTTAATATCCATTAAAACAAGCATTAAATATAAATATTCCATCATTCAAAATGGACAAAAATCATATTAAAACTCAAAATTAAAATTAAAATTTTAAAAAACCACTCAATTAAAACCCGACCCGATCCAGGATCGGACAATCATGCACCAGGAGCAGCATCCTTCACCCTGCTCTGCAAATACCCACCATATTCCCTAGCATAGTCCTTAACATGGCTAGCCGTGTCATAAATTCGACTCCGAGCATAATCGAACCGGTCTGAACCGGGTGGATTCATCCCTCTAAAATACCTATAAGCCCAAGATGATCCACCCACAACCGCCGCAACGAATCCACAAATGGATAAAAATCCAGCGACGGAGATAAAGAACACGACGGCGATTGGTAACCATATGGGGCTAGAAATTATAATCAGAGGAGTAAAAAAGATTAGAGAAAGAACTACAACAGTGACGGTGATGCCTGCAAGAAGGAGAAGAATAGAACCAGTAATTAAAAGAGTCAAGAAACCGAGGAGTTGGGTTGAGTTAGGCGCGTGAGCTTGAAGTTTACGCAGAAAAGTGGATCCATTGGCGGTGGTTGTAGCGGTTACGGCGGAGAGTCTTGAAGGTCTCTGAGAAGGAGTACGATCAGCCATGGGAAACAAAATTGAGTTTAAGGTTAGAGAAAGAGAAAGGCAAGTGTTAAAGAAAGAAGGAAAGGGTGAGGCTTGGATGAAAGGACGGGTGTTAAGATTTGTTGGATTATGGAGACATGCAAGGGTACACGTGGCAATTTCGAGTTTTGGAATGTCCTAGATATGCGTGTTACCATTGGACCCACTCTCTTTCTTTCTGACTTTTTTTTTTTTTTTTCATGATTTAGATTTAAATTTAGATTTTGAGATTTTTAACGTTGTTGTCCAGGTTTTGGCCCATTGGGACCTGTCTCTGAGAAATGCACGTTAAAAAAATATTAGGGCCTTTAATTGTATTAAAAATGTCTCATTTTAATTTATGAAATGAAGAATAAATTTACTCGTTAATTGATAATTAACTTGGATTAAAAGGTTCAATATGTTGTTGTTATTCTAAAATTTAGATATGATGTATGAGTATGCTACACAACAGGTTATTCAGAACATTTAAATTGAGCACAGTAAGTGATTTGAAAAATTGAAATTAAGATCTCTTATTTTTTACTCTTTTAAAAAGATGATAATATTAATTAGATCAAATCTGATTGGCATTGAGTGATGATTTATTAATATAAAAGAATAGGATTAGTTGATTTTTAAAAGAAATAAAGCATCAGTTGGAATTAACTTCCAATTTTACTATAAAATGGAGCAACGAAATGGAAGTATTTAAATTTTATCATTTCTATTAAATAATCTATGTGATAGCAAATACAGTAGTAGCCAGATTTAGTGAATCGCAGCAGCAAAAACTTGAAGAAAGAGAAATGATATGAAGCAAAAGATGAAGAAAACAACTATGATATCAACCTTATGTTCAGTACTAACACTATTAGGAATCTTTGAAAACAGCTCCTCTGCCTCTGACTCTGCACTTTCCTTCCTCTCGTCCAATTTGCTCTCCACAATTTCCTTCTTGGCAGATATTTCTGGTAGTGAAAACTCATGTTTCTCTTTGGCCAATTCTACTTCAGAATTGGGGCTTGTATGAATACTTGTTTCTTTGTCATCCATAACTCCTTCCACTGATTCTTGTTTATCCTGAAATGCTGATATAACAGTTCCTGAAGAGTCCGTAAAAGAAAGTCTCTTTCGAATTACGCCATTTCTTGTTGAAAGCTTTCCTTTAATGTCATCTTTGTTTCTTCCCCACTTCTTTATATCATGAATTAAACTGTATTTCTCATCAATATTGCTTCCTTGGCTTATAGAACAGCTGCTTTCAGTGGTGCTGCTATCAGTTTTTTCGCTCTCAGTCAAAGAAGTTTGCGAAGAAATACTGTAATCCAACATTAGTTGTTTGGATTTTTCATGAGGTTTTTGGTTTGATTTTGTGCCAATTGCGTCCCATTCTGAATCCTTTCTTGATAAAATTGGATAATTTTGGATTTCAAATCTCAAGCAAGTGTTTAGCCAGCGTTGGTAAACTAGCTCTTCTACCACGTCAAATCTGTTCTTCTGCAATCTTTCAACTTGATTTAAAAAGTCTTCATTCGCTTGCTTTAAATTACTTAATTCCTCCTCAAACTGGGCAATAATTTTTCTCTGCAAAACATCCAAAGAACATATGCACATAATTGTGAAAAAACCCTTCAAGCATTCTTTCGTAAATTCTTAAAATAACAAACTGTATTTATTTTTATTTTTTATTCATTAGACTCTGACTGAAATTCAAACTCAAAACTTTAGTAGTAATGCAAGCTCAATGATACAATTACAATTATAGAGCTAATTACAAAATATACTTACCTCAGTCAAGTTATTGGATAGTGAAATTAGTTTAGCTTGAGAAGCAACTAACTTAACTGCCAATTCCCTTTTTTCCAGCTCTAGTTCTTTATTTTTCCTCCTCATCTCAAAAATCTCTAACTCAACATCTTTAAGACCTTTAATTTTCTCCTTAATTAAAGTATCTCTTTGATCAAATTCAATGTTTCCAAGTCCAAAAACTTTTTCTTGAAGCATTGTCAACTTGCCCTTCAAATGGTCTTTTTCATTAGCATCCATTTTCCTCTGCATTTTTTCTATCTTCTTCTTTGCCATCTCTAGTTCCTTTTCTGCCAAGAAACCCTCTTTAATTTCCCTTTGAAGATCATTTCTCTCTGCCTGCAACAAATTTATAGTGGTATTAAGCATGTCTATCTCCTTCATCTTCTCCTCTAAGTTTTTTCTCATCTGGAAAATGTATGATTCTTGATGTTTTAGTCTATGCAGCTCCAGCAATTTCTTTTCAAGAATCAATTTCCTCTGTTCAAATTCTTTTTCTAGATCCCATAAAACAAAGTTAATTGGTTTCATATCTTTTTCCACTTCACTCTCAACCATTAAATCCTCCTTTTCCAGTATTTTCTTAGCCTGCAATTATTTGATTTTAATAATCTGTTAATTTTTCAGGAGTTCTCACAAGCACAATCACAAACAGAGACAAGAACAGAGAAAAACAGAGACAGAGAGAGTAATAGTAAGTTCTCTGTACATTTCTCTTCCTCTTCAATCCGTTTAAGTATTGATTCATCTTTATCTGAAAAACATAAACAAAATGAACAATTAGCAAAACTAAGACAAAGAAGAGACTGACAAAACTAAGCTAATTGGGCTACCCTGCCATGGAAGTGTACCGGAGTATTTGGCTGCAGAGTGTTCCTTATTCAGAGCAGAAACGGAAATAACTGAAACTCTAGACAGCATTAGAAAATTTACATTAAATATCACATAATTGTCACAAAAACCAGAAAATAAATGTACCCTAGTGGAGGTGAGTTACTAGTTCACTGTTTTCACCATCACTATATATTCTTACCACTCATGGAGTTGCAGAATGCAGAAGATAAATCCCTATCACCAAGTAGTGGTTGGTTTTTCTCTTGCAGACATTGATATTTAATTCTTTTGGAATAACTTGTTACAAATTTAAGTGTATTGTGGAAATGGACATAGAGATTTTTTTTTTCTTTCTTTTTCCCATTATTCTTTACATGATTAATTCGCAGATTTTTCAGAATTTGTTTTTGTTGTGCTTTAAGGTGGTTTTGGCTTGGGCCTATCAGGTCTAGTCTAAAAAAATCAAACATCTACAAGGCTTTTTAGTTATTTCATTGGTTGGCTAGCCCCAGGAAAGGAATTTCATATATTCATCTTTTATTTTTTCTGATAAATTTTGTATTTGACGAATTTGAGACCTTTCAGTTTTAAATAAGACTCCTAAGCAAGGGCTCATTGTCCATATTTCTTCAGGAAATGTGCATTAATAACCCAAATTAGAACATAAAACATCAGCTAAAAACTGAGCTGGACAGTAACCCACTCAACAGTTTCAGAAAAAGCTGCTTGATTAGCAGACCTCCTAACAAACACAACTAGAATATAAATATTAAACTTAAATATTTATACTTGTTTTTCTTGATAGTATATTTGATTCAAAATTGGCATGTGGCTTTCAGGTGGGATTTACACATGCATCTTGTATTTGCACCACTGAACAATTTGAGTTTGTCCACACTGAAAAATTAAAATATTTGTATATTTTAAGTTCTGGATCCACCCTTTTATGGATGATTGTTGATTCACTGTCAAAAATTGATCATGTCTCGGTCTCTCTGCTTAATGGTGCTTTCTTAAGCTTGTTGAACTTCATTTTATTTTGTTGAAACAAGCGATAGACTTAAGGCAACAGAAGAAGAAATACAAGGGAAACAAAAATTGATTTACTAGCATTGATAAAAGAATTACAAGTATTTCTAGAGGACTATTCTAAACTAAGAATGCACCTTCAAGCATTTCTGATAAAAAAAAAAAAATTAATCAGCTCCAGGAAGCAACTTTGGGCTGCTGATTGTTCTGAAACGTTTAGCTGCTGCAGGAATTATTCGGGATGGTGAGAGAACCTCAACAAAAGGTACATTATATGAATCTGTTCCTAATCGACTCTGTAACCATCCTCTGCTTCCAGAAAATCCATCTGCTACAATCCAGCAGTTCTTGAAGCCAAGACTTGTTAGTGCTTTGGCAACTGTTTTTGCTGAATCTGAATACCTGAAGAATAATTCAATGAATTTTATGTTAAAAACTAGAAAGAAATGAGTCATTGGATCTTTAATGAAGAGCTATATATAAATATATATCGACAAGGAGAAAGAACTCACGAGTCCATGATAACAATGTTGGAGCCTTTGTTAATTTTCTTGAGATATGAAATCTTTAAAGCTGCTATTTCAGCTTCTACTTTCTTTACATTTCTAACAAGGCCCCTCAATTTGCTTGGTAGTTCTTCCAAACTGAAACAAATAAAAGAATTAATTACTATAAGTTTATGTTTGGTTCACAAAATTGACTAGAAGTAAAATAACTAATATGTAAAGATTAGTTATTCCCTATTTTGGTTCAAATTTTAGATAAAAAAAATACTAATTCCATATAATAATAATTTAACAATTTTTATAGAAGACACATCCGACAAAAAGTTAAAGAATTGATATTCTTTAGACTATAGAACAAAGTATTTCCATTTTTACTCTTAAAAAAATATTGGCAAGTCTAAGCTTAGTACTATTACTTTTTTTTTTTTTCAGATTTTTATTTTTATCTTTTTAGTATGTTTATTTTAAATTTTAACTCCCTTGATCAATTTTTTGCAAAAAAAGTTTGAGCAAATAGAACAAGAAATTAAATATCATAATTAATTTAAAAATATTTTTTATTTTGTAAATATTTTTTATTTTTTAAATTTAAGTCAAATAAAAATTTTATTTATTATACATTTAAATTATTTCTTAAATAAAATTTGATAAAATTATATCTAGTTTTAATATCAATAATGAAATTAATTTATAAGAATATTATGGTCATTTATGTAGAATAAAATAATTATTCTGTATTATGAATAAAATTATAGAATTGGAATAATTATTCTATTCATAATATATTCTATTCCTTAAGAATAACCAAATATAGAACACAACAAGTTGAGAATTGTGATAATAAACACAAAAAATTCAAACATATTTCATAGGTTTGCAGTGTTAAAATTCTAATGTATTTTTCTCCTCTAAATTAGCAGTTATATAGTAAGTCTTAATAGTTAATACTCTTTTGATTGTTTGTGTAGTGTCACAAAAATGAAATGAAATGAACTGAAGCAAATGGATTTACTTACGGAATTGCAACCAGCTTGTTCTTAGCACTGGAGGGAAGCCGGGGAATACCATTCCTGTCCTTGTCCTTCTCTGAACGAATATCGATCATAAAATGGCCTTTTGTAGATACAAGATCAAGGGTTTGAGCAGGAGTTAGTTCACCTATAGGGTTACAGAAAGGTATGGCATTAGCCCCACTTCATAACATCAGTTTCCCATAGCTTCCCCAGGTCAAACTTGAAAAGGTAAACTATAAGAAATGAGGAATATAGTCCCATATTCAATGTTGAAAACCACAAATAAAACCTCCCTAGATGAAGAGAAACACCAAATTCACCTTGGTAACCACGGAGGCTATAGGAGAGCGCGGACCATATGGGAGGAAAGAGGAGGTATGCAAGAAAAATTGCTCCAGCAGTTCCTACAATCACAACAGGATCTGCTGACAAAATGGTTTCAACTGTTGAAGACGCCACAGGTTTCACACCTTCGATTACCTTCGTCGTCTGTTGTGCAGCATCAGCCGCTGTCTGTGTTCGGAGGGGTAATGCATTTTATGAACGTAAGCAGAAATATTTTGCTAAATTGTCTTCATCATTTACTTATGAAGATGAAATCTCAATAATCACAGAATTGAAATTGACATTAGATAATCCAAATTCTTAAATGGCCTTCTTTTTGAGAATCAGATGTTAATGATAGAACAACCAAAACTATAAAATGAATGTAAAACACAAATGGCTTACTACTTTTCAAAAAGTTCATTAAATTTAGTTGAATTTGTAAGTGTTCACAAGGCAAAGGCAATAGCACTTGCGATGGCTTTCCAACATGGGGACTTCAATTCATTGCTGAATCAATGATCAATTACGTAATGTAGTCATTACATATCTATTTTTTAGGGAAAACCATTGTATTTAAAGTCTTAGACCCCATTCTAAACACATTCACAAACGAACCATTTCAAAATCAAAGAGATTACTATTGGCTCAATAACAATTTCAAGCAGGGCAGCCAAATGGGATTCAATTTCTATACATGCTGATAAACTCCATTTCTCCAAAACAATATAAGGAAAAAAAAAATTAAACTGCATAATCAATGGAAAAAAAAAGGGAATAAACAAATGGTCAGACCTTAACAGCACTACGAACGGGCTGTGTGTCAATGCCAGTGCTTTCAATAGCTTCTTGGGCTTTCTTTGAGGCTTCCGAAATAGCAGGAGAAGCAATCTTCAGTGCTTCATCTCCAGCTTGCTTTACAATTGGCAATGCCTTATCTATGCCAGGTTTCAAAGTATCACTAACAATTCCAAAAACACGTTGAGCAGTGTCCAAGAAACCTGACCCAGCTTCTTGAACCTGACCAATTGTCTTCTCCACCTATCAATTTTCAAAAGAAACAACCAATTTGAAGAAAATGGTATCAAGAAAAATGAAAAAAAATATCTATATTTTTTTTTCGAAGAAAGAACCAATTTCAAGAAAAGGGCATCAAGAAAAATGTGAAAAAAAATTCGAAGAAAGAACCAATTTCAAGAAAAGAGTATCAAGAAAATATATAAAAAAAATGATAATGCCAGTAAAGATTGTTGTAATCTAACTTCTTACTTCAGTGAGAGAGGAGACAATCTGGTCTTTGGAAAGAGCTTTAGCTTCCTGCGGAGGAGTAAAGACAGCCAAGAGAGAGATGGTAGTTGATGTTGGAAGTGAAACAGAGATGGGACTCAACTGAGGTTTAAAGAGAGAAACTTTGGACGGTGAAGAAGAAGATGAAGATGTTGAGGAAGGAGGCAGAGAGAGTCGTGCAGTGGCAGAAGAAGATGATCTTATTCTTAGAGCCATCTCAGATGCCATTTTTTGGCTAGAGAGAGAGTGGCTTATGAAATTTTTGGCAGTTGATGGGTAGTGGCTTATGAAATTTTTGGCAGTTGATGGGTAATATGATATGAGGATTGCCAATTGTGTGATGAGAAATTGATGGCTTAAAAGGGAGGAATTTTTGGCCAATAAATGGAGAACTGATTGGGCCCATCAAGAATTCATTAAAGCCACCCATACCATTAATGTCTACTCTTCCACCCCCAAATCTTTCAATTTGCGAGTCTTCTCTGCTACATACATTTTGTAATTTGTCCTACCTCCTACGCAATTCTCCACTGCAATCTACATTCTGTATTGAATTTGAATCCAAAAATTCTCCTAGTCGAAAGATTGAATGTGTGCCGAGCATACTTGTTGGATGGTAATTAGTAAAGAAAATAAGAGTCAGACTGATTCAATTTTTAAAAATTTTTGATATATTTTTTTTAATTTAGATTCTAGCTTCTCTAAGCTTCCTAAAATTAATTTTTATATCTGTATATTTTTATAAATATGTTGGCCCTCCAAAATTTTATAATTTTTATTTTAGGCTATATATTTTATAATATATATACATTTAGTCCTTCTGAATTTTTGGAATGCCTAATACATGTGTACAACTCAATTAAATCTCAATTCTAAAATTAATTGGGTCTATTATATAGATTATTTTTTCCATTCTTAATAATGTTAGGCGACATCTTTTGATAATTGGAAGTCTCTAAATCATATTGTATTCTTTTTCTCTAAATTAGTTTAGCTCTACTCATTTATTTTTTTCTCTCCTTTATTAAGATGTGCTTAATATTTCTAATCGAAATCTATTTAGATCTCTATTTCACATACCAAACCATCTTAATTTCTATTCTCTCATCTTATATTCAATTGATGCGACTTTCACTTTATCTCTAATATTTTTATTATATACTTTATCCATTTTAGTACAACTATACGTCCATCTTAGCATCTTCATCTTGGCAACACCATTTTTGATGCATATTTTCGCTTCATTGTTCAATACTTACTACTATATAACATAGCGGCTTGAATAGCTATATAGTATATTTTATTCCCCCTTAAAATTTACATAAATGCCCTAAAATGTATTATTATATTTACGTATAGATAAATATTTTACGATATAATAATAGTACTAAAAATTTTAAAATTTTTTTATATTAACCTTATAAATTTGATTTTTTTTTTTGTCCATGACTATTCTTAGCCTTTCCAAATTTTTTGAAGTAGTTCCACCTTATATCTATCTACATTTTCTAATTTATAATATATATATATATATATATATATATATATATATATATATATATATATATATATATATATATATATATATATATATATATATAATAATAATGAGAATGAGTGGGGAAAATATTTGAGTGCATGAAAAAGGACAGTTAAATTTGTTATTTACAATTAAAAGTGGATAAATATAAAAGGAAATGTAACAAAATAAGTGCTCAAGTGCATTGGTTAATAGCGATTATTTTAGATAAAATACAATTATAAAACAGTTAATTCAAACAAATAAAATTAAATTAAATACAAAAAATAGTGAAATGAAAAAAAAAAAAAAAAACGAGATTCTAATAGAGTTGTACTACATTACAATGGTTATCATGCAAAGTGACAGATCAAAATTTTCACTTTTCACTTATTTATTTTATTTTTTAATTTATTTATTTATTTTTATTGGAATTTTTATTTCTAAAGGCACTCATTAGATCAAAAAATCATTAAAATAATATATCAATTATTGTTTGATAATATTAACAAATAAATCAAATAATACATTAAATTTATTGGATAATATTAATAAATAACTAAATATCTATAATCTATAATATATATTATATATCAAAATCAGGATGGATGGAAACATTTGAATGGAGGAAAAATGATATAATTAAATTTGTTATTTACAATTAAAAGTGGATAAATATAAAAGGAAATGTAAATAAAATAATAGCATATCAAATTGTTATTAGATAATATTAACAAATAAATCAAATAATATATTAATTAATTTTATTGGATATATATATATATATATATACATACATACACACACACATTGGATTTAGATCATGAAATTAGGATTATGTTTAGTTCATGTAATAGTCAAGAAATAGAATAACTAATTCATGTGGAATAGTTATATATATATATATATATACATACACACACACACACATTGGATTTAGATCATGAAATTAGGATTATGTTTAGTTCATGTAATAGTCAAGAAATAGAATAACTAATTCATGTGGAATAGTTATTCTAATATTTGGCTAAAATTTTAGAAAAAAATACTAATTTTATAGAATAGCAATTTCATAATTTTTATGAATACATATTCTACAAAAAATTAAAAAATTAGCAATTCCATAATTTTTATGAAATGCATACCCTTAAAAAAAATTAGTAAATCCAAACTCACCATTATTGGCTTTTTTTTTTAGATTTTTTTATTTTTAAATTTTAAGTTAAATAAAAATTTTATTTATTATGCATTTAAAATATTTCTTAAATAAAATTTGGTAAAATTATGTTTAATTTTATTATTAATATTGAAATTAATTTATAAAGATATTATGATCATTTATGTGGAATATAATAATTATTTTATTTTATGAACCAAATTATGAAATTGAAATAATTATTTTATACTTTGTATATTCTATTTCGTGAACTAAATATAACCTAAATGTTAGTCCATAAAAAGATTAAACCCGAATCCGTAACCTAAAAATTAATTGGATGTTAAGATAATTTAATATGGATTGAGAAAATATTAAAGAATTCTTATTTTGGAGGGATATATATATATATATATATATATATATATATATATATATATATATATATATATATATATATATATATATATATTAGATTTTTCTCTCTACACTCAATAAGAAAGATACAATTTTCTCCAAGAATTTCCATGGTGAAAATAATGTCATAATTTCAAGATCGAGCTAATTAATTTGTAGTTATTAGTGGTATGAGTTAACAATTTTATTTTATTATTTTATATCCAATAGATGATTTTTATTATAAATATGGTATACTTTTTCTTGAATAAAAATTATCTACTTCCTTTCCAAAAAAAAAAAAAAGTTGTTTAGCCTGGTGATTAGGATTCTGTAAGCTGCTGATAGAGTTTAATTCTCACACGACAATGTCTCCTTGTTAAGACTTAAGAGGAGTGTCCATTATGGGGGTCGTTGCAAATTCAGGGTTTATTCAATTCTGGAAATAAAAAGTTAAAAATTAAGATTATAAATTTAATATTTTATAAAATAATTATTTCACATTAATTAAAATTAAAATTAAAAGCAATTATTTTATAAGAAATAATTATTATATTCTGATAATATTTTGTGTATATGTACTAATATTTGGAATAGATACTGATAGTTTGCGAACGAAAATTTTTCATTACTAATGGATTATTGATGAAAATTACTGATGGATAGTGCAAACAGAAAAATAGTATATTACTGACGGTTTACTGACCAATTACTGACGGAAATGAACGTCATAATTCAAGTGCAAATTTTTTGGCGGCAATTAATGAATTCACTGACAGATGACTAACGGAATGCCATGTGGCAGTGGAAGAATAGTCAGTAATCCGTCAGTAAATAACAACCATATTATATCAATGGTCGTTAAATATTATTGACAGATTAATAACTGTCTTAAAAAATGAGGCAACCTATTGATGTCTTAGTGAAGATAACTTTCTTTAAGAAGGTTGTAAATAGATATAAGAACTTCCTCTACGACATCAATCAGAAGGGAAATAAAGAAATGTTGATCCATTAGGAGACCTGGAATGCTTAGAAAAAATAATGGAATTCTGTCAAGCATAAGCAGCTATTCTATAAGACATTCCTGAATAGAAAGTCAGATAAAGGCGGTCCATTCTTGCGGCCGAGCACACCAGAAAATTGGTAAGATATCGATTTTTATTATAAGTTATTAATTTGTTTATAATATTGGTACATACTTTAAAAATCATTACTTTTTTAAAGATATTAATTTCATAATTTTTTAGTTACTAATTTTAGTTTCATAGTTTTAATTTTTAATAGAGAAATGATCTTAGTTAGG
The DNA here is from genome assembly GCA_947687605.1 of Reutealis trisperma. Lineage (NCBI taxonomy): Eukaryota > Viridiplantae > Streptophyta > Magnoliopsida > Malpighiales > Euphorbiaceae > Reutealis > Reutealis trisperma. The sequence continues at coordinate 15,063,550 of CANTUT010000033.1, read as the reverse complement.
ACCCTACTCTTGAGGAGGTCTTTGTGCGCACCCATTCGAGGAAGGAAGACCAACAAACTTTTGTTGACCAATACTCCCAGCGAATTCATATAAGTTTTAATTACCAATTTTCCTATTAAAGTAAATTTCAAATTTTGATAATAACTAACAATATATATATATATATATATATATATATATATATATATATATATATATATATAAAGGATCTCAGAAACTTTCGCTAGTAGATGTTGCAGCCTGTCCTCGAATCTATCGAGCCACCTCAGATAGACAAGTTTGAGCTATACTTTAGAGTTATCAGGGGCTGGGAGAATGGATGTGTCACGACCCACCTTTTTGAGTTGCGACAGTCCTAGGGCATGGGTAGCCGTAAGGGCACCAAAACCCGTAGAACCCATTCCATTCATAATCAATTAACATTCATTACATTGAACCATATCCCAAGACCGTAGCCTAATCACATTTCCTTAATACCCATTACTTGCTATCATTTCCACTTATAATATCATTTATATATATATAACTTGTAAAGCCTTTAAAATCTCATTTCATGTCATTAACTCTATGTTCAATAGTCCATACATCATTACAATACCGGTTATGATACAAATCACCTTATACAAACATCCTATAACATATTAATGCCAAACCCTTTAATAACCATTCATGTTACATATAGACCTTATAACTTTCAATAACCATGGAGCTCTACTTACAACACTAAAACTTATCAAAACAATTTCCAAGCGAAGGATGGGCTTGGGACTTTTACTTTGCTAACTCATTGACTGTACCTGAAAAGTTTAAACCACTAAAATATGAGACAGAGCTCAGTGAGTACAAAATAATACTATATAAAATAAACAAATGGTAGGTGATTTAATGATAATTTCTTAAAGCAAAGAAGTAAAACGGATCACGAGTTACTCTTATAAAATAGTTTTCCATATACAGTAAATATTGCATTTTTAACAGAATATTTCCCTTATGGAAACGGTGTGTTTGCCACATTATTATAATCATTTGAGTGGTGCCTTACGCCTTGCTCACTCCCATATCGGTCACACGTACAACTGATCGAGTCGCACGTACTGGGGGCCATAAACCCTTCCTAGCTAGGGTTCGGATACTCTTTACCCTATCCGCAGGTTCATTACCATTGTGCACAATGTCTGATGTTGTAATACCCAAGGTCTTCATAGCTCATTAGAGTTATAATAATACCATAAAATATAAATTTTATGAGTATAGTATCAATGACATAGTGATAAAATGACAGAGACTCTTGTTGGTGTTAAGTGCTTGAGTGTGTACATTTATGAGATAGGAATATTTATTGTATGTTTTATTGAATTAATTTTAGGCAATATGGCTTAGTTTAGGCTTATTATGATATGGGAAGGTAAGATTTAAAATGACAAGTGAAAGGGAAGGGAAAAAGTTACAAAAAATTTTAAGTTCGGGAAAACGTTTTCGGGTGGACTTGTTAATGGGCTTTTGGACTCAAAGCCCAAGCCCATGGTGTGGCCGGCCCTAAGGCCTCAAATTTTGGTGGAACTTGACTAAAGAATGGTTAGAACAAGTTAATTAGGAGTTAGGATGAGAAAGGAATTAGGTTAGCCATATTTGTTGACTTATGCCAACTTTACACCTAAGCCTCCTACTTTTCCATCACCATGATTATGTTCACTTTGGTGATGATGGTATTCATTATTTTGATGCTTAGTCACCATACACCTAAGAACCATCTCAACCATCCATCTTGATCAATCTTAGCCCTCCATTTCAAGTAAAAATGTGACAATTGATCTTGTGTAATTAAATCACCACCATTGATTTTATTTGTATATAAAATGAAATTGTGTTAAACCATTTCATTTGTAACCTACACCAAAAATTTCACCCTCATCATCAAAGACTCAAAACCTCCCAACTCATTCTTCAACTTAGAGCTAATTTGGGAGCATTTCAAGGTGAGATTTATTGCTTAAGTAATTCCTTTCTTTCCTTAGCCTAAGTATGATAAATTGTTAGCAATTATCCCTTTTCTTTTAATCTCTATGATTGGATTTTGGCGGAATGATTTGAAGGAGAGTTAGTTTGGCATGTTAAGTGAAGAAATATGAGAATTGGGGTTAAGGATTTGGGGTTTAATAGGTGAATAATAACAAGGGAAGCATGAAAGATCAATAAGGAAGAATGTTGCATAAGGTTCGGCCAAACTAGGATTTTTAGGGGAAGTGTCCAAAATTTTTTTTTACAATATCTAAGGTTATTTGGGATGTTGAAAAGTGGTTTAAAAATGTAAAATTTGAATTTAGAGATTTTATTCAAAAATTGAAATTCTTGAAGGCATAATGCATGATATGAGGAAAGTGTGTAATGTGAAGTGTAGTTTGATGTTTGATTGTTGTGGTAGGTTTTGCATGACATTAATTTCATCTTGGCAAGATCAATTTGAGATTTTATTGAGAAATTTTGGGTTTTCCCCAAATCATCCCAATTTGGTAAAGTTGGGGTTTATGGGAATTGAAAGAGATTAGTTTCAATTGGTGAATGAATGTTGATTGTTTGAGTATTAGTTTGATAAACATAAAATTTAATTAAGGAATTAGGAAGGAAAAAGGGACCTAATTGTTTTAATGAAAGGATTTGGACAACATGGGATTTTGGAATAAAGTGAGTAAATAATTAATGTGTTTATGTATGTATTGTTTAATATATTGGAATATGTCTTGGTGATTAGTAGTAGGAAGCTAATGTTAAGTTGAGTTAGAATGAGATTAGCAAGTTAAAGGAGTAGGAATTAATGTGTGATTATTTGGGTATATTTGTAGAATCGAAAGGCAAAGGCATTGCTCGGGATACCGAGGAGCCTCGTTATAATCTACACTAGAACTATCGGTATAGGAACTAAGGAGCAAAAGGTGAGTACTTAATAATATAATATTTCTTGTTTCATATACTTGAACCTTTATTGTTCCAACCTTAATGGTTGAATTGTTTCTATCCCTTGAAAAGTTGAATGGCTCATTGATATTCCAAAATCTTGATTTCTTGATAAGCTTAATCTGCTTATTGAATATTGAACCGTTGATATAATACTTCCTTGATTATTAAGCCAAAGTGAACCAAACATTTCTTTATGGCACTTGGCCAAATGAGTCTATATTGTTTGATCTTATAATATGATTAATAATGAGAACCCAATTGATATTATATATTATCCATTGTAATATTACATTTCTTGTGCTTTAAGTATAAGCCTAAATGTTGGATCACTTTCCTAATTGAAATGCATTGCAATTCTTTAGCATGCATGATCTACTTTACCAATTATTGAATTAAATATCCCTTATGGCACTTGGCCAAATGAGTCTTATTGCTTCATTTCCTAACATGATCAATGATGGGAATTTTGATTATTTATTGATATATTATCCATTGAAGTATTTCATGGATGGAAAGGAAAAATGTTTTAATGATATCGTGGCAAGCAGAATACCCCTCTGATATGGGGCAATACATCAGCCTTGTGCACAATGGTAATGAACCCACGGATAGGGTAAAGAGTATCTGAACCTTAGCTGGGAAGGGTTTATGGCTCCCAGTACGTACGACCCGATCAGTTGTGCGTATGACTGAAATGGGAGAGAGCAAGGCATAAGCCGCCACTCGAATGATAATGATAATGTGGGAAACACACCGTTTCCATAAGGGAAATATTCTGCTAAAAATGCAATATTTACTGTATATGGAAAACTATTTTATAAGAGTAACTCATGACCCGTTTTACTTCTTTGCTATAAGAAATTATCATTAAACCACCTACCATTTGTTTATTTTATATAGTATTATTTTGTACTCACTGAGCTCTGTCTCATATTTTAGTGGTTTAAACTTTTCAGGTACAGTCAATGAGTTAGCAAAGTAAAAGTCCCAAGCCCACCCTTCGCTTGGAAACTGTTTTGATAAGTTTCGGTGTTGTAAGTAGAGCTCCATGGTTATTGAAAGTTATAAGGTCTATATGTAACATGAATGGTTATTAAAGGGTTTGGCATTAATATGTTATAGGATGTTTGTATAGGGTGATTTGTATCATAACCGGTATTGTAATGATATATGAACTATTGAACGTTGAGTTAATGACATGAAATGAAACTTTAAAGGTTTTACAAGTTATATGTGTAAATGATATTATAAGTGGAAATGATAGCAAGTAATGGGTATTAAGGAAATGTGATTAGGCTACGGTCTTGGGATACGGTTCAATGTAATGAATGTCAATTGATTATGAGTGGAATGGGTTCTACGGGTTTTGGTGCCCTTATGGCTATCCATGCCCTAGCACCGTCACGGCTCAAAAAGGTGGATCGTGACAGATGTATTGCCCCACATCAGAGGGATATTCTGCTTACCACAGTATCATTAAAACATTTTTCCTTTCCATCCATGAAATAATTCAATGGATAATATATCAATATCAATTAGGTTCTCATCATTGATCATATTATAAGATCAAAACAATATAGACTCATTTGGCCAAGTGCCATAGAGGAATGTTTGACTCACTTGGGCTTAATAATCAAGAAAGTATCATATCAAAGGTTCAATATTCAATAAGCAATTTAAGCTTATCAAGAAATCAAAAAGGTTCAATATACAATTCAAGCTTAGCTATGAATCAAGGAGCATTATAACATATGGTTCAATATCAATGAGCAATTCAACTTATAAAGGAGTTGGCATACTTTTAGCAATAAAGTTTTCAAGCAAATAATAGGAAACATATTATATTATTAAGTACTCACCGTGGACTCCTTTGCTCCTATGTACATTTGACTCTGATACAATTAGTGCTTCTCGCACTTTACCCAATATCCTTGTCCTTGTTATTAGAATCTACACATGCATTTCAATCATATATTAATCACTTCCTCATTATCACATTACTTAATTTAGCATAAGTCATTAACATTTCTATCTTATTCATAACTTAGCATTCTAAAATTAAGATATTCTAAACCTATACTTACTACTAAACTTAACATTTCTCTAATTATTTTCCAATAACTCACTTAAAAGAATGATTCTCCTTTCTTTCAATTTCACATTTCAATCTTCATATTATTCAAGTAAAATCGATTAAACAATTTCCACCAACATTTCCATAAATTCAAATTATCCACGATATCACAATCAAATGGTCCAACCTGGACCTTCAATACACTAATCCCATCCGCCCACTTCATTCCTCATTATCAAGCTAATAACCATTAATTCAATCCAATCAATACCAATATCTACATCTCACTTCATTCTTCCAAATAATTCAATTCAATTAAATCAATTCTAATATCAACATTTCACTTCAATCTACCAATTTAATCACCAAAAATACTCAATAATCATATAAATAACAATTTATTCCATTCAATTATCTCATTTCACTACTTAATTCAATAAACTATTTACCTAAATTCTTACAAATAAAATCATAATTCACTATCTATACATAATTCGAAATCGAGATTTATATCATATGGCTTGGTTTAATGAGCCGGAGCTTCTGTCCGAATTTGTCGGTTTCAAAGGTCGCCGGAAAATTCCAACGACGACTAAATTACGATCCGAAGATATCATCGGTTAGCTTGTGATGTGAGGAGTCCGAATATAACTTTCATTTCCCGTAGTCCGCTGGAAAACAGGTAGAAACGATGTCGGCAACCATTGATGTCGCCAGATTCCGATCAATAAAAAGATTATCTAAAATTAGTAAACAATATACCAAATCGAAGCTGGAAACACAACGGATTCAACCATACCAATTTCGTTAAAAACGGAGATCGAAAAGTCATCGGAAAATGGCCTAGAAGTTTTGGCCGGCGAAACTTTGGAGGGAGCGTGCGCCGCCGTCCGGTGGCTGCAGGCGACGGGCCTCTACCGGTCGACGGGGCGGCGGGCATCCTTCCTCCTGGTGCGGCGCGTGTCGGTCGGCAGTGGCTGGAGGGTGGCGATCCGGCGTGCAGGCCCTGCGCGCGTTCTCTCTCTCTCTCTCTCTCTCTGCCCTCTCTGCCTCTGCTTCCTTTTGTTTCCCTCTGTTTCTATTTCTTCTTCTCTGTTCTATTTATTCTGCTGCCCAATTTGGGCTGCCGACTTTGGTTTCTCTTTTTTTTTTTTTTCAATATAAATATATACTAACTTTAATAAATTCAATAATAATAATAACAATAATAATAATAATGTTTGTCATATAAATTCTAAAACAATAATTTTAACCAAAATATTAATTTCATTAATTTCATCATATTATCCATTAACTATAATATAAAAATTATAATATATAACTTCAAATATTAATTATAAAATTTTCTATATTTTATAATAAAATTTCAATTTCTTTAATTTAAAATTTTATCAATTTAGTAAATAATAAATCAATAATTCATTTAATAAAATATTCTCTTAAAAATATTAACATACTAATATAATAAATCAATCTCCTTTCAAATATCAATTTTAAATTTGAACAAATTTTCTACTATTTTGAATACTCATATAACAATATTTATAAATCATATATCAAATATCAATATAAAGTTTAGCTTATTAATATCAATATAATAATAATAAAAATATCAATATCAATATCACTATTTAAATGGAAGTTTATAAATTTCAATAATTTTGAATATCAATATAAATATAACAATAAAGGAAAAATATTTTCATATAAAATTATTATTTTAAAACGTTTATATTCAAATCATTTGAATATTGAAAACATTCATTTTTAACTTGGCCACGCATTCTGATGTTAAATGGATATCTTCACTCGTATATTGTGCATATATCCTATATCGGGTTGGGATATTACAGGATGAGTCTACGGGATGAGTTCTTTGGGTCAATCATTTGAACATCCTGATACTAGTTCTTCCTTAGCTCAACCACCAGTGCCGATAACTGAGCATATGCAGCATGTGATGGATAAGCGAATAGCTCATATGTGAGAGAAGATGTAGCAGATAGTCTAAGAGCAGGTCAGCCAGCAGGTCGAGCTACAAATGCAGCAATTCTTCTTATGGTACTTTGCTAGTGGCGTTGCTCTTCTTGCTGCTCCTCCACCGGCTTCTACTACTTCTCAACACCTTTTAGTCGGAGATACTACTATTGCTACTATTGATGCATATATAATATATCCGAAGCAAGGCCAGCCACATCAGAAGGGCCACAAAGAGGAGGATGATGATGCTGAAAAGCACGATCAGTTTTTTTTTTCTTTTTTTAGTTTAGTTATTTTTAATACTTATAGAGTGTACAGTATAATATATTTTTTGTAAATAATATTACGTTATATAATATTTAATTTTGATATTTATATTATATAATTTTTTAATTAATACCTATTTTATAAAATTAATTTATTAAATATTTTAAATATTTTTTAAAAAATATACTGTCTAATTTACTGACGAATCACTGACTGTTTATAATAATTAAAATAATATTTTTCAATAAATTACTGACGGATTACTAACCGTTGTTACTATAAATTATTTTTTTAAAACAGTTTACTGACATATTACTAATATTTTTTTATAATATTAATTTGTAAAGTACTTTACTGACATATTACTAACCGACTGTATTATTAAATTATTTTTTCTAAAACTTTTTTTAACGGATTACTAACACTTTAATTATAAAATTATTTTTTAAAATTTTTTATCGATAGATTACTCACTGTTTAGAATAATAAAATATTAATTTTATTAAAATTATTGATGGATTAGTGATGGGTATTGATTATTTAATTTATTTTTTTGAACGAAATTACCGATGGCTTTGTAAGAAATACTAATCATATTTTCGTCAGTAAATTTACTGATGAATTGTTTCAGTTGTCGTTATAAAATTATTGACAATTGTTTTACTGACGGATTTTAGCTCTTATTGATGGAATTTTCTGTTAGTAAATGACTTATTTTTTTGTAGTGTATATTATTTGGCCATAATTCGTTTCATTCTTCTTGCCTCCTCTGCAATCTTATTTTTTTCCCATGTCAAGGCTTTATCCGTCTAAAATAGTATAAATATTGGTTTATAATGAGAAAAAAATATAAAAAGTGATATACACTTGAAATATGAATTATCATGGGCTTTCATAAGTAATATTTTCTTCTTTCTTGGGATCCAACCCTCTCTATTATATATAATGCCATGCTTTCTCTTAATAATATTATACTAAAAGAAAATACCATTTCCACCATTATGGATCTAATCTTTTAGTTTAGTATATACAAATTTAATAAAATGTTTCATTATTTTATTTGGTTGTAAATATTCTTTATACTGTTTATATAATATTTTTAAATAATTTCTGAATTTCAATTTTTTTGAGTTTATTCAACCTTTATTTGAAGAATAATAAATAATTTTTTGTAATTTTTGAATGTTAATAATGAAGTGAGTTCAAGTAATACGATGCACACTTCCAATCCTATCGTAATATTTTATTATACTTAATAGATGATTAGACCCCAACGTCCAACTGGCCTATTAGCTCAGTTGGTTAGAGCGTCGTGCTAATAACGCGAAGGTCGCAGGTTCGAAACCTGCATGGGCCATTTTTACGCTTTCTAATTTCAATTTTTTCTTTTTTTGCCAAATCTTTTTAATTTCAATTTTGTGAAAAAAAAAAAAAAGAAAATCATATTACTTTTGATTTAAAACTTTTATCAATTTGATGGTACACCTTTTTTTTTTTTTATCCTTTCATTTCCATTTCAACAAACACGCCGAGGTAATATTTTATAAAAATAAATTGAAAAATTTAGAGATTGCACATAGACAAATACTTGAATAAAACACCGAACATTCTAAGAATATATATATATATATATATATATATATATATATATATATATATATATATATATATATATATATATATATATATATATATAAAGTAGGCAAATTTTTCACAATAACTGTCAAATATATATCACATATAAGTGCCAAATGGATGCCAATTAGATACCAAATGATATATAATAAATAAGTTAAAGTGTCACATGTAATATTATTATATTTTATGCATGTAAAGATCACATATGAGAGCAAAAGAATGACCATGTTTATAAAAACATAATATGTGAAACTAATATATGATTAATTTGATATATAAAAAAATTACTACTTTAAGGGTGATTATTCTCTTTCTACTATACCGTTGTCATGCCCCATATTCGATTTGCATCTTTCTACTTGTTCACTAGCAAGCTCCTATTATCATTTATCTTTGATCAAGACGTGATAGTTCCATGGATTAAGACCATCGATCACCTTGTAGAACCTTTAAGATACTTGGCTGACTTGAAAAATTTCGACGAAACATTACACGGTGGGAGGGATGCCATCATGGGGCAGCAAGCAACAACAGCGGGCCACCATAGCGTGCGCCAAGAAGTCCCAGTGTATCGCAGCTGGGAGTCACCTACGGTCAACCAAGCTCCAGTGTCTCGCAGTGGATTCTAGCGCTCCGCAGTTGGATTTCCACAGTCAAGAAGAAAAGTTCTGCGCATAATCTAACTTCAGAAAGCCATAACTTTCAGCTACAAATGAGTTACGAGGCCTATGACATATCAAATCGAAACTCACCATATTTAACATTCCCACTCATTACAACTTCTTTATTGGCTTAGAAACCAATTTCCAATTAGAAACCTCAAATCTTTGTCTAAAATAAATCCTATACTTTCTCACTATTATTATGCCATTACACTTACTACTTACACATATCACTATGCATATTCTATAAAATCACATTTAAGTTTTTCACTTAATAACATTTAGCTATATCTCATAAACGTAAAAGAATTCAACATACCCTCATCATTATTCATACTATATGCATATTATTCAAGTCATCAATTGCACTAAGCCATGTTAATAATCAACAGTTACTTATAATAAGGAATCTATTCCTAGTAGGATATATACTCATTCATTTAAACACTTTCACATAAATAATCATTGCCTCAAATACACAATTTGCCCTTATCATCCCATTTCCACAGAACACACAATTTATTCACATATATCAATCATACTATATATCATTTTATCATTCCCGTTTTCAAGATCATTATGCACATTCCCTTTTCACAATTATTATATACATATCATATATCATAGGAGGAACTTAGACTTTTACGAGTAACGCGGATCTAGATTTATCGATATACTTCAACGACAAGAAGGAGTTCCTATGCTCCATGGTTTAACTTATAACTCATAGTACTTATAAAGTCTAAACTAGACTTAAACTTTGCTCTGATACCATCTCTGTCACGACCCACCTTTTGAGCCGCAACGGTCCTAGGGCATGGGTAGCCATAAGGGCACCAAAACCCGTAGAACCCATTCCACTCATAATCAATTGACATTCATTACATTGAACCATATCCCAAGACCGTAGCCTAATCACATTTCCTTAATATCCATTACTTGCTATCATTTCCACTTATAATATCATTCACACATATAACTTGTAAAACCTTTAAAGTTTCCTTTCATGTCATTAACTCAACGTTCAATAGTTCATATATAATCACAATAATAGTTATGATACGAATCATATTATACAAACATCCTTTAACATATTAATGCTAACCCATTAATAACCATTCATGTTACATATGGACCTTATAACTTTCAATAACCATGGAGCTCTACTTACAACACCGAAACTTATCAAAACAGTTTCCAAGCGAAGGATGGGCTTGGGACTTTTACTTTGCTAACTCATTGACTGTACCTGAAAAGTTTAAACCACTAAAATATGAGACAGAGCTCAGTGAGTACATAATAAAACTGTATAAAGTAACAAGTGATAGGTGGTTTAGTGATAATTTCTTATAGCAATGAAGTGAAACGAATAAAAAAAATCATTCTTATGGAATAGTTTTCCATATACAGTAATTATTGCATTTTTAGCAGAATATTTCCTTTATGGAAACGGTGTGTTTCCCACATTATCATTATCACTTGAGTGGCGGCTTACGCCTTGCTCACTCCCATTTCAGTCACACGTACAACTGATCGGGTCGCACGTACTGGGGGCCATAAACCCTTCCCAGCTAGGGTTCGGATACTCTTTACCCTATCCGCAGGTTCATTACCATTGTGCACAATGTCTGACGTATTGCCCCACATCAGAGGGGTATTCTGCTTACCACAGTATCATTAAAACATTTTTCCTTTTTATCCATGAAATAATTCAATGGATAATATATCAATAAATAATCAAAATTCCCATCATTAATCATATTAGGAAATGAAGCAATAAGGCTCATTTGGCCAAGTGCCATAAGGGATATTTAATTCAATAATTGGTAAAACATATCATGCATGCCAAAGAATTGCAATGCATTTTAATTAGGAAAGTAATCCAACATTTAGGCTTATACTTAAAGCACAAGAAATGTAATATTATAATGGATAATATATAATACCAATTGGGTTCTCATTATTAATCATATTATAAGATCAAACAATATAGACTCATTTGGCCAAGTGCCATAAAGAAATGTTTGGTTCACTTTGGCTCAATAATCAAGGAAGTATTATATCAACGGTTCAATATTCAATAAGCAGATTAAGCTTATCAAGAAATCAAGATTTTGGAATATCAATGAGCCATTCAACTTTTCAAGGCATAGAAACAATTCAACCATTAAGGTTGGAACAATAAAGGTTCAAGTATATGAAACAAGGAATATTATATTATTAAGTACTCACCTTTTGCTCCTTAGCTCCTATACCGATAGTTCTAGTGCAGATTATAACGAGGCTCCTCGGTATCCCGAGCAATGCCTTTACCTTTCGATTCTACAAATACACCCAAATAATCATACATTAATTCCTACTTCTTTAACTTGCTAATCTCATTCTAACTCAACTTAACATTAACTTCCTACTACTAATCACCAAACACATTCTAATACATTAAACAATAACATACATAAACACATTAATTATTTAATCATTTTATTTCAAAATCCCATGTTGTCCAAATCCTTTTATTAAAACAATTAGGTTCCTTTTCCTTCCTAATTCCTTAATTAAATTTTATGTTTATCAAACTAATGCTTAAATAATCAACATTCATTCACCCATTGAAACTATCCTCTTCCAATTCTCATAAACCCTAACTTTACCAAATTGGGATGATTTGGGGAAAACCCAAAATTACTCAATCAAATCTCAAATTGATCTTGCCAAGATAAAATTAATGTTATGCAAAGCCTACCATAACAATCAAACATCAAACATCAAACTACACTTCACATTACATACTTTCCTTATATCATGCATTATACCTTCAAGAATTTCAATTTTTGAATAAAATCTCTAAATTCAAATTTTACATTTTTAAACCACTTTTCAACATCCCAATTAACCTTAGATATTGTTAAAAAAAATTTTGGACACTTCCCCTAAAAATCCTAGTTTGGCCGAACCTTATGTAACATTCTTCCTTATTGATCTTTCATGCTTCCCTTGTTATTATTCACCTATTAAACCCCAAATCCTTAACCCCAATTCTCATATTTCATCACTTAACATGCCAAACTAACTCCTCTTCAAATCATTCCACCAAAATCCAATTATAGAAATCAAAAGAAAAGGAATAATTGCTAACAATTTATCATACTTAGGCTAAGGAAAGAAAGGAATCACTTAAGCAATAAATCTCACCTTGAAATGCTTCCAAATTTAGCTCTAAGTTGAAGAACAAGTTGAGAGGTTTTTAGTCCTTGGTGAGGGTGAAATTTTTTGGTGTAGGTTACAAATGAAATGGTTTAACACAATTTCATTTTATATACAAATAAAATCAATGGTGGTGATTTAATCACACAAGATCAATGGTCACATTTTTACTTGAAATGGAGGGCTAAGATTGATCAAGATGGATGGTTGAGATGGCCCTTAGGTGTATGGTGACTAAGCATCAAAATAATGAACACCATCATCACCAAAGTGAACATAATCATGGTGATGGAAAAGTAGGAGGCTTAGGTGTAAAGTTGGCATAAATCAACAAATATGGCTAACCAAATTCCTTTCTCATCCTAACCCCTAATTAACTTATTCTAACCATTCTTTAGTCAAGCTCCACCAAAATTTGAGGCCTTAGGGCCGGCCACTCTATGGGCTTGGGCTTTGAGTCCAAAAGCCCATTAACAAGCTCACCCGAAAACGTTTCCCGAACTTAAAATTTTTTCGTAACTTTTTCCTTTCCCTTTCACTTGGCATTTTAAATCTTACTTTCCCATATCATAATAAGCCTAAAATAAGCCATATTGCCTAAAATTAATTCAATAAAACATACAATAATTATTCCTATCTCATAAAAATACACACTCAAGCACTTAACACCAACAAGAGTCTCTGTCATTCTATCACTATGTCATTGATACTATACTCATAAAATTTATATTTTATGGTATTATTATAACTCCGATGAGCTATGGAGACCTTGGGTATTACATTCTACCCCCCTTAAAAAAATTCGTCCCCGAATTTTCAAAAACAAAATGTTCACCTTTACAAACTTGAGTAACTATATCACTTACATTATGATTATTGCCAAAAGAATTCTAATCACTTTCATTACTTTCAATTCATCACCTACCAACTTCATTTCTTATCATTAGCGGTCTATTATCCCTCTTCCATATATCTTCTTCCAATTATATATCTTATTCCTCTAAGCCCCATAATCGATCTTTAGCTCTTATCGCATTCAACCATATCTTTAAGTACATCTCTCTTCTTACCCTACCAAATCTCTTTTTTTAATCACTAACCTTCATAATAGCATTGAATCTATAACTTCAAAAATTACCAAGAAACATTTACACAACCTTTATATCTCTTCGATTTCTGATTTCATCTCAATTTAATTGCAATCTTAAATATACCTGTTCTCAAATATAGTCTTATCAATACCTAAATCACATTAACCTCTTCTCATATATAGTCTTATCAATACCTAAATCACATTAACAACTAAATCATAGCTCCTATTACACCAATTACCATACTTTGAATATACACATGCCCTTATGGTATTTCCTAATTCTGAATGACTTCCAATTTATAATTTGATAACCATGGTCTTCATATAGTTGGGATTTATTCCACTCTCATACTATCATTAACAATTTTTCTTACTCATTACCTCTTATATAAGTATATATCCATTACACTTCTTATATCTATTCATCTTTAAACAACAATCTTATCTCAACTTATCTTAAACACCTTATTACCAACTATTTTACATATTATATCGTTAAAAGAATTATACTTTCACCATTAATCCATAGTTTCTCAATCAACTCCTTACAATCACATAAATTTCAACCCAATATCCATATTCAATTCACTATCATATTAATTAATGTAATCACTCCAAAATACAATCTTCACATTATCTCTAAAATAACTTCTACCTTTCAATATCAGATGCATTCTTTATCAAAAACATATCAGTTATGATAAGAATATTTAAACTATTAAATCACAGGAATTTATTAATGCACTTCTCATTTCGTTTCCTAGAATACCATTCACTTGTACTCTATAGTTCATATGTGATATTATATTAACTATATCAACTTTAAACACAATCACAATAAGAAAACATATCAAGCACATATTTGAGTTCGTTCGAGGTAGAGTAACTCTTCCGAGATGATCTTGTCCAAATCGTAAATGAGGAGACATCGCACAAGCGAAAAATGAATAAAAGCCAAATCAAAGCACAAATTTCTAGTCTATACTTAGAGAACCAAAACATCAGCAACCAAGAATCTTATACTCCATAGTTTATTTAGTCTAATACACTCTTAACTTATCAAAACTTATCCTTTATCTTAACTTATTTAATTCTATCTCTGTATTAATTCAATCTCATCATAAAACCTTCTCTTAAATAAAATTTGCCTAATCAATTAACTTCATAAACTCTTTTACGTCATAACTTTTATTTTCCCTTAGTTCCCTTTAATTCATACTTCATATCTCCTAATATTTCCTCATACACTCTTTTTTTTTTATTCAATATTTTTACTTTTCCACATCTTCATTACTTCGTTTAAACCCATTTCGAATTATATTTCTATTTAGCACATAATCCTCTAGTTCCATACCTTTTTTTTAATCAACAATATTTCTTCTATAAAAATCTATTATGGTCCACTATCATTTATTATTTTTCAAAGTCAATCATATTTTTTTTTTTTTTACACTAATTTACTCTTAATCCAAATCTGCTTTCAGTTTCTTCTTAGAGGCTATCTCATCACTATATGTTTCTTGTAATCATCAACTTTATACATTCCTCTTTTAAAATGATTCACCATCAAGTCATGTTCCATCCCGATCCTCTATTTTCCTCATTACTGTAGTCTCGTAATGCCTTAAGAGTTTTTTATTACACATACCTAATCATGTTTCTTACAAGTCACCTTAACGTATATACGATTGATCATTTCTTTCTTTGAATATGGAATAATCTTCTTTAAATCATACTATAATAGTAGTCTTCCTTAAACTATACCCAATATTCTCATACATAACAAATCTCTAAATCTTTACCTTCTCATTTCTTGAATTTATAGGATAGCATCTAAACCACAATTTTCGATAATACCTTGTTTAGTCTATCTTACATAAACCTTAATATATAATATCCATGTGAATCATTTACAGTCCCGTTTGACCATTGTTAAATATCATCTTTTTAGCTTATCTCACATAAATCTTACTATGTAATAGCCATATAAAACATTTATGATTTCACCCAATCACTATTGAGTATTTTCCTTCATTTTATAACTTTAATGGTTCATAACTTCTAACAATTTCCTATAGTCATTTCATCCAACCATATACCCTATCATTTAATCATTTGCACATACACATCATAAATCAATTCCCTATTTCTTAGATATCTCTCATATTATAGTCAAGGAAACATATAATACTAGTGTCCCATATACCTTCTCAATAGCTTTATTACCATAACCTCCTTGTTAAATTGCTTAAATCACTTTACTATATGAAGAAAATCGAAGATACTTGGCTGACTTGAAAAATTTCGACGAAACATTACACGGTGGGAGGGATGCCATCATGGGGCAGCAAGCAACAACAGCGGGCCACCATAGCGTGCGCCAAGAAGTCCCAGTGTATCGCAGCTGGGAGTCACCTACGGTCAACCAAGCTCCAGTGTCTCGCAGTGGATTCTAGCGCTCCGCAGTTGGATTTCCACAGTCAAGAAGAAAAGTTCTGCGCATAATCTAACTTCAGAAAGCCATAACTTTCAGCTACAAATGAGTTACGAGGCCTATGACATATCAAATCGAAACTCACCATATTTAACATTCCCACTCATTACAACTTCTTTATTGGCTTAGAAACCAATTTCCAATTAGAAACCTCAAATCTTTGTCTAAAATAAATCCTATACTTTCTCACTATTATTATGCCATTACACTTACTACTTACACATATCACTATGCATATTCTATAAAATCACATTTAAGTTTTTCACTTAATAACATTTAGCTATATCTCATAAACGTAAAAGAATTCAACATACCCTCATCATTATTCATACTATATGCATATTATTCAAGTCATCAATTGCACTAAGCCATGTTAATAATCAACAGTTACTTATAATAAGGAATCTATTCCTAGTAGGATATATACTCATTCATTTAAACACTTTCACATAAATAATCATTGCCTCAAATACACAATTTGCCCTTATCATCCCATTTCCACAGAACACACAATTTATTCACATATATCAATCATACTATATATCATTTTATCATTCCCGTTTTCAAGATCATTATGCACATTCCCTTTTCACAATTATTATATACATATCATATATCATAGGAGGAACTTAGACTTTTACGAGTAACGCGGATCTAGATTTATCGATATACTTCAACGACAAGAAGGAGTTCCTATGCTCCATGGTTTAACTTATAACTCATAGTACTTATAAAGTCTAAACTAGACTTAAACTTTGCTCTGATACCATCTCTGTCACGACCCACCTTTTGAGCCGCAACGGTCCTAGGGCATGGGTAGCCATAAGGGCACCAAAACCCGTAGAACCCATTCCACTCATAATCAATTGACATTCATTACATTGAACCATATCCCAAGACCGTAGCCTAATCACATTTCCTTAATATCCATTACTTGCTATCATTTCCACTTATAATATCATTCACACATATAACTTGTAAAACCTTTAAAGTTTCCTTTCATGTCATTAACTCAACGTTCAATAGTTCATATATAATCACAATAATAGTTATGATACGAATCATATTATACAAACATCCTTTAACATATTAATGCTAACCCATTAATAACCATTCATGTTACATATGGACCTTATAACTTTCAATAACCATGGAGCTCTACTTACAACACCGAAACTTATCAAAACAGTTTCCAAGCGAAGGATGGGCTTGGGACTTTTACTTTGCTAACTCATTGACTGTACCTGAAAAGTTTAAACCACTAAAATATGAGACAGAGCTCAGTGAGTACATAATAAAACTGTATAAAGTAACAAGTGATAGGTGGTTTAGTGATAATTTCTTATAGCAATGAAGTGAAACGAATAAAAAAAATCATTCTTATGGAATAGTTTTCCATATACAGTAATTATTGCATTTTTAGCAGAATATTTCCTTTATGGAAACGGTGTGTTTCCCACATTATCATTATCACTTGAGTGGCGGCTTACGCCTTGCTCACTCCCATTTCAGTCACACGTACAACTGATCGGGTCGCACGTACTGGGGGCCATAAACCCTTCCCAGCTAGGGTTCGGATACTCTTTACCCTATCCGCAGGTTCATTACCATTGTGCACAATGTCTGACGTATTGCCCCACATCAGAGGGGTATTCTGCTTACCACAGTATCATTAAAACATTTTTCCTTTTTATCCATGAAATAATTCAATGGATAATATATCAATAAATAATCAAAATTCCCATCATTAATCATATTAGGAAATGAAGCAATAAGGCTCATTTGGCCAAGTGCCATAAGGGATATTTAATTCAATAATTGGTAAAACATATCATGCATGCCAAAGAATTGCAATGCATTTTAATTAGGAAAGTAATCCAACATTTAGGCTTATACTTAAAGCACAAGAAATGTAATATTATAATGGATAATATATAATACCAATTGGGTTCTCATTATTAATCATATTATAAGATCAAACAATATAGACTCATTTGGCCAAGTGCCATAAAGAAATGTTTGGTTCACTTTGGCTCAATAATCAAGGAAGTATTATATCAACGGTTCAATATTCAATAAGCAGATTAAGCTTATCAAGAAATCAAGATTTTGGAATATCAATGAGCCATTCAACTTTTCAAGGCATAGAAACAATTCAACCATTAAGGTTGGAACAATAAAGGTTCAAGTATATGAAACAAGGAATATTATATTATTAAGTACTCACCTTTTGCTCCTTAGCTCCTATACCGATAGTTCTAGTGCAGATTATAACGAGGCTCCTCGGTATCCCGAGCAATGCCTTTACCTTTCGATTCTACAAATACACCCAAATAATCATACATTAATTCCTACTTCTTTAACTTGCTAATCTCATTCTAACTCAACTTAACATTAACTTCCTACTACTAATCACCAAACACATTCTAATACATTAAACAATAACATACATAAACACATTAATTATTTAATCATTTTATTTCAAAATCCCATGTTGTCCAAATCCTTTTATTAAAACAATTAGGTTCCTTTTCCTTCCTAATTCCTTAATTAAATTTTATGTTTATCAAACTAATGCTTAAATAATCAACATTCATTCACCCATTGAAACTATCCTCTTCCAATTCTCATAAACCCTAACTTTACCAAATTGGGATGATTTGGGGAAAACCCAAAATTACTCAATCAAATCTCAAATTGATCTTGCCAAGATAAAATTAATGTTATGCAAAGCCTACCATAACAATCAAACATCAAACATCAAACTACACTTCACATTACATACTTTCCTTATATCATGCATTATACCTTCAAGAATTTCAATTTTTGAATAAAATCTCTAAATTCAAATTTTACATTTTTAAACCACTTTTCAACATCCCAATTAACCTTAGATATTGTTAAAAAAAATTTTGGACACTTCCCCTAAAAATCCTAGTTTGGCCGAACCTTATGTAACATTCTTCCTTATTGATCTTTCATGCTTCCCTTGTTATTATTCACCTATTAAACCCCAAATCCTTAACCCCAATTCTCATATTTCATCACTTAACATGCCAAACTAACTCCTCTTCAAATCATTCCACCAAAATCCAATTATAGAAATCAAAAGAAAAGGAATAATTGCTAACAATTTATCATACTTAGGCTAAGGAAAGAAAGGAATCACTTAAGCAATAAATCTCACCTTGAAATGCTTCCAAATTTAGCTCTAAGTTGAAGAACAAGTTGAGAGGTTTTTAGTCCTTGGTGAGGGTGAAATTTTTTGGTGTAGGTTACAAATGAAATGGTTTAACACAATTTCATTTTATATACAAATAAAATCAATGGTGGTGATTTAATCACACAAGATCAATGGTCACATTTTTACTTGAAATGGAGGGCTAAGATTGATCAAGATGGATGGTTGAGATGGCCCTTAGGTGTATGGTGACTAAGCATCAAAATAATGAACACCATCATCACCAAAGTGAACATAATCATGGTGATGGAAAAGTAGGAGGCTTAGGTGTAAAGTTGGCATAAATCAACAAATATGGCTAACCAAATTCCTTTCTCATCCTAACCCCTAATTAACTTATTCTAACCATTCTTTAGTCAAGCTCCACCAAAATTTGAGGCCTTAGGGCCGGCCACTCTATGGGCTTGGGCTTTGAGTCCAAAAGCCCATTAACAAGCTCACCCGAAAACGTTTCCCGAACTTAAAATTTTTTCGTAACTTTTTCCTTTCCCTTTCACTTGGCATTTTAAATCTTACTTTCCCATATCATAATAAGCCTAAAATAAGCCATATTGCCTAAAATTAATTCAATAAAACATACAATAATTATTCCTATCTCATAAAAATACACACTCAAGCACTTAACACCAACAAGAGTCTCTGTCATTCTATCACTATGTCATTGATACTATACTCATAAAATTTATATTTTATGGTATTATTATAACTCCGATGAGCTATGGAGACCTTGGGTATTACATTCTACCCCCCTTAAAAAAATTCGTCCCCGAATTTTCAAAAACAAAATGTTCACCTTTACAAACTTGAGTAACTATATCACTTACATTATGATTATTGCCAAAAGAATTCTAATCACTTTCATTACTTTCAATTCATCACCTACCAACTTCATTTCTTATCATTAGCGGTCTATTATCCCTCTTCCATATATCTTCTTCCAATTATATATCTTATTCCTCTAAGCCCCATAATCGATCTTTAGCTCTTATCGCATTCAACCATATCTTTAAGTACATCTCTCTTCTTACCCTACCAAATCTCTTTTTTTAATCACTAACCTTCATAATAGCATTGAATCTATAACTTCAAAAATTACCAAGAAACATTTACACAACCTTTATATCTCTTCGATTTCTGATTTCATCTCAATTTAATTGCAATCTTAAATATACCTGTTCTCAAATATAGTCTTATCAATACCTAAATCACATTAACCTCTTCTCATATATAGTCTTATCAATACCTAAATCACATTAACAACTAAATCATAGCTCCTATTACACCAATTACCATACTTTGAATATACACATGCCCTTATGGTATTTCCTAATTCTGAATGACTTCCAATTTATAATTTGATAACCATGGTCTTCATATAGTTGGGATTTATTCCACTCTCATACTATCATTAACAATTTTTCTTACTCATTACCTCTTATATAAGTATATATCCATTACACTTCTTATATCTATTCATCTTTAAACAACAATCTTATCTCAACTTATCTTAAACACCTTATTACCAACTATTTTACATATTATATCGTTAAAAGAATTATACTTTCACCATTAATCCATAGTTTCTCAATCAACTCCTTACAATCACATAAATTTCAACCCAATATCCATATTCAATTCACTATCATATTAATTAATGTAATCACTCCAAAATACAATCTTCACATTATCTCTAAAATAACTTCTACCTTTCAATATCAGATGCATTCTTTATCAAAAACATATCAGTTATGATAAGAATATTTAAACTATTAAATCACAGGAATTTATTAATGCACTTCTCATTTCGTTTCCTAGAATACCATTCACTTGTACTCTATAGTTCATATGTGATATTATATTAACTATATCAACTTTAAACACAATCACAATAAGAAAACATATCAAGCACATATTTGAGTTCGTTCGAGGTAGAGTAACTCTTCCGAGATGATCTTGTCCAAATCGTAAATGAGGAGACATCGCACAAGCGAAAAATGAATAAAAGCCAAATCAAAGCACAAATTTCTAGTCTATACTTAGAGAACCAAAACATCAGCAACCAAGAATCTTATACTCCATAGTTTATTTAGTCTAATACACTCTTAACTTATCAAAACTTATCCTTTATCTTAACTTATTTAATTCTATCTCTGTATTAATTCAATCTCATCATAAAACCTTCTCTTAAATAAAATTTGCCTAATCAATTAACTTCATAAACTCTTTTACGTCATAACTTTTATTTTCCCTTAGTTCCCTTTAATTCATACTTCATATCTCCTAATATTTCCTCATACACTCTTTTTTTTTTATTCAATATTTTTACTTTTCCACATCTTCATTACTTCGTTTAAACCCATTTCGAATTATATTTCTATTTAGCACATAATCCTCTAGTTCCATACCTTTTTTTTAATCAACAATATTTCTTCTATAAAAATCTATTATGGTCCACTATCATTTATTATTTTTCAAAGTCAATCATATTTTTTTTTTTTTTACACTAATTTACTCTTAATCCAAATCTGCTTTCAGTTTCTTCTTAGAGGCTATCTCATCACTATATGTTTCTTGTAATCATCAACTTTATACATTCCTCTTTTAAAATGATTCACCATCAAGTCATGTTCCATCCCGATCCTCTATTTTCCTCATTACTGTAGTCTCGTAATGCCTTAAGAGTTTTTTATTACACATACCTAATCATGTTTCTTACAAGTCACCTTAACGTATATACGATTGATCATTTCTTTCTTTGAATATGGAATAATCTTCTTTAAATCATACTATAATAGTAGTCTTCCTTAAACTATACCCAATATTCTCATACATAACAAATCTCTAAATCTTTACCTTCTCATTTCTTGAATTTATAGGATAGCATCTAAACCACAATTTTCGATAATACCTTGTTTAGTCTATCTTACATAAACCTTAATATATAATATCCATGTGAATCATTTACAGTCCCGTTTGACCATTGTTAAATATCATCTTTTTAGCTTATCTCACATAAATCTTACTATGTAATAGCCATATAAAACATTTATGATTTCACCCAATCACTATTGAGTATTTTCCTTCATTTTATAACTTTAATGGTTCATAACTTCTAACAATTTCCTATAGTCATTTCATCCAACCATATACCCTATCATTTAATCATTTGCACATACACATCATAAATCAATTCCCTATTTCTTAGATATCTCTCATATTATAGTCAAGGAAACATATAATACTAGTGTCCCATATACCTTCTCAATAGCTTTATTACCATAACCTCCTTGTTAAATTGCTTAAATCACTTTACTATATGAAGAAAATCGAAGATACTTGGCTGACTTGAAAAATTTCGACGAAACATTACACGGTGGGAGGGATGCCATCATGGGGCAGCAAGCAACAACAGCGGGCCACCATAGCGTGCGCCAAGAAGTCCCAGTGTATCGCAGCTGGGAGTCACCTACGGTCAACCAAGCTCCAGTGTCTCGCAGTGGATTCTAGCGCTCCGCAGTTGGATTTCCACAGTCAAGAAGAAAAGTTCTGCGCATAATCTAACTTCAGAAAGCCATAACTTTCAGCTACAAATGAGTTACGAGGCCTATGACATATCAAATCGAAACTCACCATATTTAACATTCCCACTCATTACAACTTCTTTATTGGCTTAGAAACCAATTTCCAATTAGAAACCTCAAATCTTTGTCTAAAATAAATCCTATACTTTCTCACTATTATTATGCCATTACACTTACTACTTACACATATCACTATGCATATTCTATAAAATCACATTTAAGTTTTTCACTTAATAACATTTAGCTATATCTCATAAACGTAAAAGAATTCAACATACCCTCATCATTATTCATACTATATGCATATTATTCAAGTCATCAATTGCACTAAGCCATGTTAATAATCAACAGTTACTTATAATAAGGAATCTATTCCTAGTAGGATATATACTCATTCATTTAAACACTTTCACATAAATAATCATTGCCTCAAATACACAATTTGCCCTTATCATCCCATTTCCACAGAACACACAATTTATTCACATATATCAATCATACTATATATCATTTTATCATTCCCGTTTTCAAGATCATTATGCACATTCCCTTTTCACAATTATTATATACATATCATATATCATAGGAGGAACTTAGACTTTTACGAGTAACGCGGATCTAGATTTATCGATATACTTCAACGACAAGAAGGAGTTCCTATGCTCCATGGTTTAACTTATAACTCATAGTACTTATAAAGTCTAAACTAGACTTAAACTTTGCTCTGATACCATCTCTGTCACGACCCACCTTTTGAGCCGCAACGGTCCTAGGGCATGGGTAGCCATAAGGGCACCAAAACCCGTAGAACCCATTCCACTCATAATCAATTGACATTCATTACATTGAACCATATCCCAAGACCGTAGCCTAATCACATTTCCTTAATATCCATTACTTGCTATCATTTCCACTTATAATATCATTCACACATATAACTTGTAAAACCTTTAAAGTTTCCTTTCATGTCATTAACTCAACGTTCAATAGTTCATATATAATCACAATAATAGTTATGATACGAATCATATTATACAAACATCCTTTAACATATTAATGCTAACCCATTAATAACCATTCATGTTACATATGGACCTTATAACTTTCAATAACCATGGAGCTCTACTTACAACACCGAAACTTATCAAAACAGTTTCCAAGCGAAGGATGGGCTTGGGACTTTTACTTTGCTAACTCATTGACTGTACCTGAAAAGTTTAAACCACTAAAATATGAGACAGAGCTCAGTGAGTACATAATAAAACTGTATAAAGTAACAAGTGATAGGTGGTTTAGTGATAATTTCTTATAGCAATGAAGTGAAACGAATAAAAAAAATCATTCTTATGGAATAGTTTTCCATATACAGTAATTATTGCATTTTTAGCAGAATATTTCCTTTATGGAAACGGTGTGTTTCCCACATTATCATTATCACTTGAGTGGCGGCTTACGCCTTGCTCACTCCCATTTCAGTCACACGTACAACTGATCGGGTCGCACGTACTGGGGGCCATAAACCCTTCCCAGCTAGGGTTCGGATACTCTTTACCCTATCCGCAGGTTCATTACCATTGTGCACAATGTCTGACGTATTGCCCCACATCAGAGGGGTATTCTGCTTACCACAGTATCATTAAAACATTTTTCCTTTTTATCCATGAAATAATTCAATGGATAATATATCAATAAATAATCAAAATTCCCATCATTAATCATATTAGGAAATGAAGCAATAAGGCTCATTTGGCCAAGTGCCATAAGGGATATTTAATTCAATAATTGGTAAAACATATCATGCATGCCAAAGAATTGCAATGCATTTTAATTAGGAAAGTAATCCAACATTTAGGCTTATACTTAAAGCACAAGAAATGTAATATTATAATGGATAATATATAATACCAATTGGGTTCTCATTATTAATCATATTATAAGATCAAACAATATAGACTCATTTGGCCAAGTGCCATAAAGAAATGTTTGGTTCACTTTGGCTCAATAATCAAGGAAGTATTATATCAACGGTTCAATATTCAATAAGCAGATTAAGCTTATCAAGAAATCAAGATTTTGGAATATCAATGAGCCATTCAACTTTTCAAGGCATAGAAACAATTCAACCATTAAGGTTGGAACAATAAAGGTTCAAGTATATGAAACAAGGAATATTATATTATTAAGTACTCACCTTTTGCTCCTTAGCTCCTATACCGATAGTTCTAGTGCAGATTATAACGAGGCTCCTCGGTATCCCGAGCAATGCCTTTACCTTTCGATTCTACAAATACACCCAAATAATCATACATTAATTCCTACTTCTTTAACTTGCTAATCTCATTCTAACTCAACTTAACATTAACTTCCTACTACTAATCACCAAACACATTCTAATACATTAAACAATAACATACATAAACACATTAATTATTTAATCATTTTATTTCAAAATCCCATGTTGTCCAAATCCTTTTATTAAAACAATTAGGTTCCTTTTCCTTCCTAATTCCTTAATTAAATTTTATGTTTATCAAACTAATGCTTAAATAATCAACATTCATTCACCCATTGAAACTATCCTCTTCCAATTCTCATAAACCCTAACTTTACCAAATTGGGATGATTTGGGGAAAACCCAAAATTACTCAATCAAATCTCAAATTGATCTTGCCAAGATAAAATTAATGTTATGCAAAGCCTACCATAACAATCAAACATCAAACATCAAACTACACTTCACATTACATACTTTCCTTATATCATGCATTATACCTTCAAGAATTTCAATTTTTGAATAAAATCTCTAAATTCAAATTTTACATTTTTAAACCACTTTTCAACATCCCAATTAACCTTAGATATTGTTAAAAAAAATTTTGGACACTTCCCCTAAAAATCCTAGTTTGGCCGAACCTTATGTAACATTCTTCCTTATTGATCTTTCATGCTTCCCTTGTTATTATTCACCTATTAAACCCCAAATCCTTAACCCCAATTCTCATATTTCATCACTTAACATGCCAAACTAACTCCTCTTCAAATCATTCCACCAAAATCCAATTATAGAAATCAAAAGAAAAGGAATAATTGCTAACAATTTATCATACTTAGGCTAAGGAAAGAAAGGAATCACTTAAGCAATAAATCTCACCTTGAAATGCTTCCAAATTTAGCTCTAAGTTGAAGAACAAGTTGAGAGGTTTTTAGTCCTTGGTGAGGGTGAAATTTTTTGGTGTAGGTTACAAATGAAATGGTTTAACACAATTTCATTTTATATACAAATAAAATCAATGGTGGTGATTTAATCACACAAGATCAATGGTCACATTTTTACTTGAAATGGAGGGCTAAGATTGATCAAGATGGATGGTTGAGATGGCCCTTAGGTGTATGGTGACTAAGCATCAAAATAATGAACACCATCATCACCAAAGTGAACATAATCATGGTGATGGAAAAGTAGGAGGCTTAGGTGTAAAGTTGGCATAAATCAACAAATATGGCTAACCAAATTCCTTTCTCATCCTAACCCCTAATTAACTTATTCTAACCATTCTTTAGTCAAGCTCCACCAAAATTTGAGGCCTTAGGGCCGGCCACTCTATGGGCTTGGGCTTTGAGTCCAAAAGCCCATTAACAAGCTCACCCGAAAACGTTTCCCGAACTTAAAATTTTTTCGTAACTTTTTCCTTTCCCTTTCACTTGGCATTTTAAATCTTACTTTCCCATATCATAATAAGCCTAAACTAAGCCATATTGCCTAAAATTAATTCAATAAAACATACAATAATTATTCCTATCTCATAAAAATACACACTCAAGCACTTAACACCAACAAGAGTCTCTGTCATTCTATCACTATGTCATTGATACTATACTCATAAAATTTATATTTTATGGTATTATTATAACTCCGATGAGCTATGGAGACCTTGGGTATTACAGTAATGCATTATAATAATTAAAATAAATATTATGATATCTAAAATATTAAATTAATATTTGTCATTATGCATAATCTTTGAGACTATTTATTAATTTTCTCTAATTTTTTATATTAATTTATTATGATAATTTGAATTTTAAATAAAAATATAATAATAATAATGCACTAGCTTAACTTATTTTTAATTATTATCATTTGAATAAATTAAATTTGTAACTTAAATTATAAATAAATCATTGTCACCATTATTACAATTTAAATAATAATAGTTAATGTTAATTAAAGACTATTGTCATTAACTTCCTTTGGCTATTAATTTATTTCAAACATTTTTTTTATGAGATAAACATTATTAAAAATGAAAATATTATTAATTATGTCATACAATTCTGATTATTAATTGATTTTAGCTTCAATTTTTTTTTATTAATTAAGTTTGGATTCAAACTCAAATTTACAATTCTTTTACTTGTGAAATTAATGTGTACATATATATATATAGAGTCAATGTGTAGAAATTTTATTCTATATATGTGCTTATAAATTGCAACAAAAGGAAGAGTTACCACAAACGGGGGGGAGAAATATACAGTTTAAATTAAAAAAAAAAAAAAAGAATTAGCCCATTAATTAAAAGTGCATGAAAAATCAAATATAATTTAAAGACTTTAATTTAAGATATACCCAAAAAAGCAATTAATAGCAGTAAGGGGAAATACTTAAAATAGTATATATATAATTATAGTAATTAAGATTAAACATTATTATGTGAATAGTACATAAAGAATCAAACAAGAATGCCAAAAGGTACTTCTGAGGATTTGCAGTATAAATAAGTTAAATCTTTATATGTGTGTGTGTGTTGAAATTTTATAAGGAAGTGGTCAGAAGCAAGAGGGCATTTTCTAAAGGACACACATTAAGTGACAAATCAAAAAAATCATTACTATTTTTTATTAATTATATATAAAAAAATTGATAATTATTATTATGAAGATGAAAGAAATTAATGTGGGGAAGTTATTGTAATGTTTTGGCACTTTTGAGGTGTAAGTTTTGTTTGTAGGCTATTGGAGGTATGCAACTAAGGGTATTAATTAGGATTAAATACTTTAATTATTGCACAATAAATAAATTGCTAATGTCAGCTCATTTTTTGGAATTTATGCAATTACTTGAGCTATAATCAGATCATCACTTATTATAATTAATTAAGCAGGCTCCAAAAGACTAATCTACCCACTCTATTTATTAATTAGTATTGGAGGCTTGTTAGTTGTCACTCAATGGTGAATCTTTTGTATGGATGAGATTTGTTATACAAAGAAAAAGAGAGAGATATAAAGTAATTTAATTAACATCTTTTCAAAAATTTTGCTAAATTGAAAGTAAAAAAAGGAGAGATTCAAACTTGAGTTTTGTCAGAGCGTATATTCATTTACTGTTAAATTATACTAAAGTTTAGAAAGAAAAAAAATTAAATTCTAATTATTTTACTTTTAAGTAACATGAATGTGATAAAAATGACATTTATTTTTAGGTAGTATAACTTTAAATTTTTTTTTTTTTTATCACATACATGTCTCAATCTGGAAATTAAAAAAATCAAATCATAATAATCATTTTTCTTATAAACCTACTATTAAATTTTAATTATCAGCTGGGTATTTTTTCCCAAATTATCAAATAATATGCCAAATTTGTTTCTTGTAGAGTTTTGTATCTTGTCTTAGATCATACAAAGGCTCATTTTCCAGTCAACCAAACAAACAAGTACAATAGGGTACCAAAATCCAAAAAGTTATAATGCTCAATATTCGTTTCTCTCGAGTCCCTCCAAATTAACTACAGTCAATCTGTATATCTGCATATTAAAGATACTGATTGCTGTGTAACACTGCCTTTCATATGGCTTTTTTTTTTTTTTTTTAATCAGGCAATATTTCTATATATCAGATTAATTATCTCATGTCTGCAAAAATAAATTTCATTCCTAGCTGAATGTGAATCATTTGTGAATTAAAAAATTATCTTATAGATTATGACCATAAAATTTTATTTCAAACTAGTAATTTGAGAGTAAATTCTATTAGAATTTTGAGTATTTTTCATGATGGCCATAAATATTTTTTTATTCCAAAATGTATATATACACTTTACTTTAAAGCTATTTTAATTATTTTTATTCTCTATCATATGTTAATTCCATTTTGTAGTACAGTATTAGTACAAATAATTAACCAAATCAGACAATTAACATGTCATTCTCTCCTAGTCATCATTCTTGTAGTCATTGTTACTTGTGTATATATATATATAGAGAGAGAGAGAGGGAGATAGAGAGAGAGAGACTGGAGGCTAAATCCAAACCCTTACCAACTCTCTTGGGTTACCATGGACAAGAAAGAGAGCTCAAAAGTTCCATTTCAAGAAAATAGTTCAGAAGAAGATGAGTTCAAAGAAAGAAGAAGATTAAGAAAGTTTCTTGGAGTGAGGCAGAGACCTTCTGGGAGATGGGTTGCTGAAATCAAAAACTCTCCACAAAAGCTAAGGCTATGGTTAGGGACTTTTGATTCAGCAGAAGAAGCTGCCATGGCTTATGACAGTGCAGCTAGACTTCTAAGAGGAAGAAATGCAAAAACCAACTTTGTTTATGATCATGGAAATGGAATTCTTGATATCCACCAAGAAAGTTTCAGGTTTCTTGGGAAAAATCCAAGATTGTATCAAATTCTTCAACTTGCAGTTCTGAAGAACCATGCAAGATCATCATTAGCTTTTAATAATAATGATAATAAAATTACTCCGTGGATGGATCAAAATTTTGATACCATGGTTGAAGATACTATAGTCTGTTCTTCAGATCAAGATTGTGGGACAAGTGCTAGCAGTAGCAGCAGCAAGATTTGTGGGTTATCATTTGGTAGTGCTAAGGTTTATTCTTCTGTTATTGTAACTCCTTCTTTTAGTGCTTCTTCTTCTTCTCTAAGTCATCAAGGAGAACAAAACAAATCCAAAGAGAATTAGTGTATATACAAATTTAAATCATCACTTCTTTTTTTCCCCTCTTGTCTGCGTCTCACATATGCTTTGGAAAACTTTGTGTTTAATTTAGTTCAAAATTGTTCTCCTTCAAACTTTGGGTCAAATGAATTTTGGGCCCTGAACTTTGCCTGATTTCGCTATTGAATTTTTATAGTTTTTTTTTCCAAAACAAAAATGATGAATATCATTACTATTGAGAATCAAACAAATCCAAAGATACCAGATTGTCTAAATCACTAGGAATATTACACGACCATCCAGTTTTGAAATAAAGATCTGTGCCTTTGGAAAGCCAATCATTAACTTTATTTCCTCTTTGTGAACAAAAACAAACTTACAAAGTACAAAGTTTCTAGCAATTTGTTTAACATTCTTAACAATAGATTTAATCTCTCACGGAATCTCCTATTCGTTACAATTTATATCAGAAACAGTGATTAAGGAGTCAGATTCACAGACTACTTTCTCAATTGCTAAATTGTTTATATATCTGAATGCATTCCGAAGAGTTAAAACTGCAACAACTAAAGGGGAATTACAAAAAAAAAAAAAAAAAAATTCTTCTAACTTTAGGATCAATCAAAGCACCTTGATTATTTCTGCAAACAAACGCCAACTGCCCAAAACCTTTACTTTTGATGAAAGAAGCATCAATATTAAATTTTAAAACTTTTGGGGGAGGGGAGCCCAATTAGCAAAATGGGTTGAATTGTTCAAATGAGATAGATCTGTTGCCTTAATCTTCTTTAAGTCATTTAAGGCTATCGCATTTAACTCCCAATATTTGGTGGCATTCATCATCACTTGCTGTTGAAGAATTTGCACATTATTGTACAACTTCTCATTTCTGGCTTTCCAGATTACCCATCACAGGTGCAACGCAAAAGTAATGAGTTTCTCTTCATTCCTCCCTATGAGATAAATTCACCAATTAAAAACATCAATCACTGAGAGAAAAAAAAGTTTGATTAGTGCGAAAACCAAGATGAGAACTAAACCAGGTTACCAGGCCATATCACAAAAAAATAATTCATACAACGGTTAACTTGTCTTCTCTCCCACAAAGAGGACAAGCAGCTTTTGAAATATATTTATGGTGCCAAAGATTTTGTTTAACAGGAAGAACTTCTTTGCAACACTGCCAGAGAAAAAATTTTAGCTTGGGAGGCACATGAAGAGACTATACATCTTTCAAATTCACCCTTGAATTCGACTGCAAATTGTCAGGTTCCATATGCTAGTGTTTTTTGCCAATAAAAATATGTATCCTTTCCGCACATTGTACAGACCATTAGAAGCATATTGCCCAATAAGCTCATCTTGCTGATCCCTAGAACCCAAGGGGATGCTTCGAAACCCCTGCCTTTCATCTTCACTGAAGTATAAACAAGGTTTCTCATTATTCCACTCTCGAGAATCCTCATCAATGAGATTACAAACTAAGTGATCTTCAGTAATAATGGGTTTTGGGGACACAATTTTTTTATTATCTCCACTTGGCAACCATTTGTCTTCCCATATCCATGTTGACTTACCATTACCAACATTCCATCTACACCCATTTTCAATAACCTCTTTCCCTTTCAATATACTAATCCATATTCATGATGGAGTTGAACCTTTCTTTGCATTCAAAAAATCAATATATGGGTAGTAAATACCCTTCAAAATTCGAGCTGCCAATGGTTGAGGCTGAGCAATAAGCTTCCAATATAAGTTAGCTATCAAAGCTTCATTAAATAATTTTAGATTTTTTAAAATCCAAATTACCCATAAATTTTGGAGTTGCAACATCCTCCCATCTGATCGAATGGATACCCTTATATGAAATATTATGATTCCACCAAAAACAGGCGATCAAACTCTCAACCTTCTTTAACACATACATAGGTAGCATGAAACACCGACATCAAGTACATTGGAATTGCTTGTAATAGCTATTAGGAGAACTTTTCGCCCTACAGCTATGAATAACTTCCCCTTCCAAGATTTTAGTAAGCCACAAATTTTATCAAGTGAAGAGTTAAATAATTGCTTCTTGGACCATCCCTACGCTGAAGGAACACCCAAATATTTTTTAACAGCCTGAGTAACCCTCATTTGCAAAATATTTATCACTGCATTCTTGACATCATCACTTATAATAAGAGTGAATACAACTTCCGATTATTATAATTGATGGCTTGGCCTGATGCTTTAGCATAGTAGTTCAAAATACCCATTAAAATATGTGCCTCCCTCCTAGACGCTTCTCCAAAAACTACTGTATCATCAGCAAAAGGACCATACAGATTGGGATAATGGGAATTAATGTTATAGCCATGAATAACACCATCGTTTAACCCTTTCTATAAATCTAAGTTGACCCATCTACCTATTATTTTTCTACACAATAAAGACTTATTTATCTACACATTAAAGACTTATTTATGGTCAATTAAAGAGTGTATACATGTTTACACTCTAAAATTATAATAATTTTAAAAAGATGGATAATTTTTATATCCCATATGCACTTAAATAAATAAATAACTATTATTTCTTTTCCTTTTGATCTTAACACAAAATCAATAATGGAAACGAAGGGGTTTCAAGAATTTTGATAATTGAAATATTAAGAAACTATGGGAACCCATTTGATTTTTTTTTTTTTTTCGGTTACCCACAAGACTAAGAAAAAAAATCATTTTTAGAATAATTCATTATGCCAAATACCAAAAGTTTAAATTTTTGGTATCAAATATAGAAAATAAAGATTTGGACAAACTCAAATCCAAAAAGTATAAAATATAAATTAATTTCTAAGATTACAAAAACGATATTTCCCTTTCTCAAATCACCAACCTCAAAATTGTCTGGCAATAAAAGAGAAAGTGAGGCATTATGTATGGTTATGAGAGGATGGGGATCACAAAAAGTTAGGAAAGGGGAATGAACTTCAACCATCGATAATGACTTTAGACAGTGACGAATTGCTACTTTGTAGATATCATAATAATAATAATAAAAAGTTTGTTTCATCAAATAGATATTGAGGTGAGAGTTTGCATTGTAGCTAATCATCGTGAAAAATAATTATTTTTTATTATTAATAAGTCTGATGTGGCTAGTCATTAATGACAGATTACTACCTTTCCTGACAAATGTGAAGTAAGTGCTTAGTGTCTAGAAAAACAATAATTTGATGCTTAAACGTCATAGTCCGTTTAATTTAATTTTTTTGAGATTAATTTGAATTTTAGATTTAATTAAATTAATAAATAAAGTAAAAAATATGTTATTTTAAAAAATAAAATGTCCTAAATAATAAAATTAGTAATTTTATTATATGAGAATTACTAAATCTATGAAGAATTAGATTTTAGATAATATTTTTCATATATAAATTAGCTAAGCCTTTGAATTATTAAGTCTAACTTGAAATCAATAAAAAATGATCTGATTGAATTTCTCATCTTATTTAAAAGGGTGAGAAATAAAAAATCTCGAATTCAAATCTTTCAAATTACAAGAGAGTTATCATCAATTTGATAAGAGATATTAAATGAGAGGGTTACCTCCTGTTTTGTAATCTGTTGCAGTGTTATTTCAATTATTAACCTCCAATAAATTAAAAATTAAGTTTAACGTGAATCATATATATCAAACATAGTATTATTTAATAATTTTACCTCTCATTTAAGCAATTTTACCTACCAAAAGACTGCAACAATTCAAAATCTAGATCAAATAAAATTTAGGGCCCAAAATGCGTTTAGCCTCAAACTTTGATGGTATAAACCATATACAATAAGAGATCCATAGCTTGCATGCATGAATAACATTGAATATGCCGTTACGGATGGTAATTTTGTTGGTTGATGGAATAAAGAAATTCTAAAATAAATTGAGATTGGTTTATTTTCAATTCGAACTAGTTAAATTAATTGATCAGGCTTGATCAATATGAAAGGGAATGGGCTGGATCTTCTTTTCTTAGACTTGGGCCTGATGCCTGAGACTGATGCCTGCGAAGAAGAAGAGAAAGGATCAGAGAGGTGTCAGGCCTTTTGCCTGACTTTAACCCTCCGACGGTCAAGTTAAGCCTTTCTTCAGAGAATTTTAGTGAAAGAAAATGGATGAGAGAATGCAGAGTTTCAACTACCTGTGCTTAGGCTTTTCTTTCCCCTTTTGTATGATTTTTGGGTTAGGTACGTCTGACACCTTTCTTTTGAGGAATGACATTTTCTGTCATTCGACCATGCTGATTGGTGAAAGTTGGTGGCAGGCGCATGTCCCCTGACCCATCCCTAGGGATGTCTGGTAATGGGGGTGTCAGGGTGGTGCAGATTGTCTAAGGACTGATCCTCCTGCTGGATGACTGGACATGTCATCAGAGGGCTTCGGTCCTTACTTGCTCAGCAAGTCATTCGGCTGGCGAAGGAAGGGAGCAGCATCTAGACCGAAAGCCTTTGGACTTGGATCGTTCGAGGATCCGGCTAATAGGCCCTGTTTCTGTTTATGATAGTCTCTGAAGGCTTTGCGATGAGCTTGGGCTTCAGGAGGGTCCAAGCCTCTCTTGAGAGTCACTTTCATCCCTCATCATTAATCAACCAAAATCCATACGAATCGGCCGATTAAGAATTAAATTAGTTGATCCGGAGTCGGTTCAACAAGTACGCTGGTTCAATGAATTATTTGGTCTTAGCCAAGAGCCCAAAAGGTCTTGAATTTGAAAGGTATGCTTTGTTTGGTCTTCAAAACCATCTTATATAGTTATATTTCCTGCTCCTATTTATTCTAATGTCTTTCGATGTGAGATTTTATATTGAGTTTTATCTCTTAGTTTTGGACAACTCTTGGACATGAGCAACAGTGAAGTCTTCTTATTGAGTGCTTATATATATATATATATATATATATATATATATACACCAAGCAACGTATTTCTTATTAATATAAATATTGTTATTAATTGAAAATTTATTTCAAAATTATTTGATAAATTTATTAACTAATATTTACTTAATTAATTTATTTTATTTAGATGTATTTTTATTTATCATATTTTTAATAGGTAGTGTAAAAAATAGAAATTTACATATAAAGAAATACTTAAAGATTTGTTTGGTGTACCTTTTAAAATCGAATTCAAGTAGAATAGAATTCTAAAACTTTAACCATTTATTTTTAAATTTATTTTTTTAAATAATTAAATAGAATTTATTGATTATATTAAAAATTATATTAAAAATTTACAAATTAATAGAAATTTAAGTTATTCAAATGTAAAAAAGATATTAAAAAAAATTAGATCATTTGTGAATTCTAGGAAAGCATAGAATTATATTCCAAGAATTAGACTCTATTCTTAATTTTGAATTTTATAAAAAGTCATAACAAATTTAAAAGGCAAATAATATATTCTTACTTAACTTCCATAGAATTCGATTCAATTTTATTTTATCAATTTTCATATTTGAAAGGTGCAAGTAATAGAATTCGATCCTATTGAATTTAAAGAAAAAAAAAAAAGAGTCATTTTCAAATGAATAAAATTATACATAAATGAAAGAATTTTGCAATAATCCAATACAAAAATGAAAAAATTTTGAATAATTCAATTCATGTAATGAAAATCATTATTAAGAATCTAAAATGTTTTCATTTAAATTAAATATGGCCTTTTGTATATAAATGTAAAATGAGAAAATAATTATATTTTTTTAATTATTCTAAACAATGTAATTCAAATGAATTTGAACACTTTAAAATATATTTAAAACATATAAATTCTATCATTAATTATATTAAATATTATTGAATAATTATTCTAAACAATATTTACCCATTATTATTATTATTAAGTTTTGGGTTGTTTAGATTTTCATAGTCAAAATTTTAATTTTAAAGAAGAATCAATTCAATTTTTAAAGGTCTGTGGCTATAGGTCTGGACTTCCATAAACGTCGAAGCTATTGTAGCTTTCAAATGCTCAAACAAAACTACGGCCCATCGTTACAATGCATCGATTCCTTGTAATGAGTTCATGCTTATCTAAAAATTAAAAAAGCACACTGCATCTTTAAATCCCTACTAGACTTTTAAACATTTATTTGTCTATATTAAACTCATTAAGCCATCAAATTTTTATTTTATATATCGAAAGACTTTTAAATGACTGATAACGAGATTGAGTTTCATGTACATCAAAAACACGTAATAACGGTTTAATATAAATAAATAAATTTTTAAGAACTCAATATATAAATACGTGGAAGTTCGAGTGTTTGAAAATACTTTTTGTCTAAAAATAAATATAATTTTAAATCTAAATATTTTTTGTTTATTAAAATTTGCATTTTCAACAAATGATAGCTCGTATTCATTTAATTAAAATGAAGGATCAAACCTTACTTTAAATATTAATATTAAGCAATTATGTCACTTTAACCACTTCGATTATACAAAAATGATAACATAATTATCATGGGTTATGTTAATCGTCAAACCAAAATTAATCTGATTGACAAATAAATATTTTTTTTTTCACTTCATTCATGAAAATTTTAAACTTAAGAATGGATCACAAATAAAATACATTTTCTTATTTGCAAATTCTTAATTAATATTAATGAAGATGAATTGCTTTTGTGAGATTAAAAATATAATATAATACACGAATAAAAGTGCAAATTGACTTTTTCTTTTTTAATTGAACTCATCAAACTAAGCTTATGGTCAAATTGACTATTCACTTTTATTTTGAAGGCAATTAGATTCATTATTTTTAATAAAAGAATAAAAAGTAGATTTTTATATTTTAAATAACAAAATATATTTTAATAAAGAGTAAAAATTATTTTTACTATTCAAAAATTATAAAAATTTTACAAAATATTATTTTTTTTCAACTTTCCTAATCACCAAATATTTTTGTGATTCATTGATTTTGATTTTTCTTTTTTAGATGAGGGATAATGATTATTTATTAATTTTAGGATTAATGGGTTTTTATAATAAAGAAAAAAATTAGTTTCCAAATTATTTAATAATTTTATTAAAATTATTTCTAAAATTATCATTTTATTATTTAATCTGACACATTTTATTTTTTGATAAAAATTGAAATTCAAAATGTAAATTGTGGAATGAATTCAGCATACTTTTAATTTTTTTATATTTGATTGAATGATCAGTCAATCATCAGTCATGGGTAAACTCCTGTTTTTTTTTTTTTTTTTTTTTGCCAAACAGCCATGGATAAACTCCATGACTGGAAAGATGTATAGGTGTAATATTAAAAAAAATGGACAACATAAAATAAAATTAAAACTTTGTATCTTCTGCCTAATAATTAATTTAAGAACGATCCCTAAGAAGCGTTCAAAACTGAATAACTCTTGTTAAAATTTGTCCGAAGTGAGTAATTTAAAAAGCTTTCTTCTGTCTGGAAAGACATTTCATTGGTATTAGGGATACGAGGCGTTGGTTTAAACTATGATACCGTGAATTTGTGATCCTTTTTTTTTTTTTTTTTGTCAAGGGTGAATTTGTGATCTCATATATTAGTAGTTCGGATTTTTTTGCTAAATTGTTTTTGTTGTTTCTGAACTTAGGGCCTACCATTATCATTGTCCCCATATTCTATATTTTAATTTGGGATGATAAAGTTCGATAACTTTAATTTAATTACAACTATTATTTCTTACACAGACCACCAATTTGTCGGAAAGCTCATATAGAGTTCTAGTGAACATTGTTTCATGTTATTTCACTTTTTCCTACCATTCACATGAGCCTGACTTTCTCTCCTCTCTCCATTCTTTCTACTCCCCATTTATTTATTCTATCTCCATTCTCTCTCGGTTACCTGTATTTTTTTTTCTCCGTGTTCCTCTTTTCTGTAATTTTTTTCTTTTTCTTAAAAAAATTCACATATTAAGATTAAAAAAAAAATGTCATATTTTGTCATCTACATTGTCGTTTTCTGGCATCAATTGAACTGTTGCTCCAATCAATTTAACAAAGTGATCAACATAAGTTGGTAACTGATGATTCAATTTAGATAGGAATTTTGGTTTTTGGAGAATTTTGACTTCAATCAAGGAATACAAAATTCCTTCTCGATTAATATTTGCTGTAGAGCATCCTAATGTTTCGAAAACGACAACCAAGCAACAAATACAAAGATTATGCCCTAAATTCTTTGCTTTCGAGATTCAGCCACTTGAACAGCCAAGATGATCACATAAGCAATGACTTCAATTTGGAACATGTACTGAAAGGACCTTAATACAGATTTAAAAAAAAAAAAATTCATAGCACAAAATAATACAGATACAGAAAAATACAAAGATAAAATCGAATGTTAGTGAACAGTTAAAGAGGGAATCAAAATACAAAAGCAAGTACTTGAACCAGTCTTTCAATTGATTAACTCATCCAAGTTGAGCCATAGTAACAAAACAAAGACACTAAAAGCCAAAACATGAAAAGGGGAATGAGCATCCTTGATTAGTCAAATTTTAATCAACTATAATGGAATTAAGAAGAGATGAAGGAAATGGAAAACCCTGAAATTTAAGAATCCCACTTTAATCTTTTCACATGAAAGAAAATATGGAAGAACGAAAACATGGAAAAACAAGTTCCGTAAAGTAAATAGGGAATAACATGTCAGCAGAAAATTCTGGACCAATAATTCAGAAAAAAAAAAAGCCACAAAACTGCAGAATATCCTCAGCTCGATTACGTTTCCCAGGAATCTTTCTTTTCTATCCCGTGTTGAAAGTTAAGTCCCCAAACAAAATTTTCTTAAATTTTGGTTGGTCCACATGGATAGACTATAGAATTAGAATTAATTTCATGTACACTCTAGTTTGGCTGGCACAAGGAACATGATACCACCAGACTCAGATTCCATGAGTACACATCAATGTAGCAGATTCTCTAACAAGTTGGTACTCAATAACTGTATTTTTTTTTTCCCCTTCACTTTCAAGCAGCAATGACGATAGTTTGTCTCCCACTTGGAAACTTCTTCCAACGCTGGTACTTTTTTTTTTCTTTAAAGAAAGAAACAAGCAAACTACTTTTTGACCGCCAGCTTAAGAAAATGACACATAATTGGCAGCCAATTAACTCTTCCATTACTTCCATGTCTACAGAAACATGCTGACACCATTTCTTTCTATTTTCCAGTAAGAACAATGCATTCAGGCAGTCATCAACTCTTAAGAAATAAATGCATAGTGATACTTTCACATATATACAATCTCATATAGAAAAAAAGATCTAGTTTAAAATGAGAGTTGGTTCATGCCCATACATGTCAAGGGCTAAAGGCTTGAGCTGTTGATCATTCATTAGAAAGGAGCATGTCAAGCTCGCAGAGATAAGTTTTTCCGCAAAATCAAGTTATGATTGGGATAAAAAGCCATATCCCATAACAGATGTATATTACAAAAACAAGGGAAAAAAACAAATTGAATATTTTGAGGGACACCAAACCTATAATTCAAACAAACTCAATTGTTAAGCAAGATAACAACGCATTTGAGCAAACTACAGAAAAAGAAATATAATCTCCATCATGATAAATTTACGAAGAACTAGTTCTATATTAACTCTACCAAGAAATCCTTCTCACAACTGCTTCAAATGAGGGAATACAATATTGAGATTAAAAATAAAAATTGGCAACTTGGAACAGTAAAAACACTGCAACTAAAGATGAACCCATATTCAAAGTCCAATCAAAGTATTGTAGGTTCTCAAAATCTAAGGAGAAAATAAAAATTCACAGTTTTTAGTCATGGGTGGTAACAGAAATGGCAGCTTTAATCAAGCATGACCAGAATAAAAATATCAAATTTGATGGAAACATCCGCCGATAAAGCATCAAAGATAAATGAAGTGGTTAGAACGAATGATCAAGCATTTTGCATAACACATATTATTAGCATGACAACATAAACTAACATAAGTTCTCACAAAAGCTATGAGCCATTCATATTTCTTTCAAGCTTATAAATGCACGGAATGACTATGAAGATAATTCTTATTTTTCTTTCGCCCAAAATTTGTAAGAAAAAGTTTTTTGAGCTAAACTTGAACAAATTTTGATTAACAAAGCATCAAAATCACAACTATATTATTGCTAACCAATTAAAATAAAAATCCATACCGTACTAATTGCATTTAGTAAACATGTAATAGTCGAGTCTAAACAATTCATCCAGCTCAAATCTAAGTAGTCATTTTAAATTAAGACCAATGCCTTCCATATCAACAAATCTATATTAACATATCTAGGTTGCACGGAAATGGAAATGGGGCACAACATGATATGGCACAAGGATACATCAATCTCTAAAAAATAGGACACAAAACACTAAGGAAACTTAATATTTTGTATCTAAAAAGACATAAATATTTCAACATCTTTCAGCTCCTATATTACTAATTACATTCATAGGATATACAGAGTGATAATAAAAATTAATAATTACATATGTAGGTGTAGAATGAAAAAAGAACAAAAATATATTAGGATTTATTTTTTATTCCTCTTTTATTTTTGTTCTTTTCCTATTATGATTAATTTTTTTTATTTACTAAAATATCATATTAAAATTTATGACATTAAAATATCATATTATGCTTTAAGTTTCCTAAAAGTGTCCTATAAGTTTCCTGGAGTTTACTAGAGTTTCAGTGTCCGAAAGTTGTCCATCACGGGACCTTGTAGAAGCTTATGTGCAACCTTGTACAACAGAATTTGCTTAATATAAATGAATTTTAAAACAACAAAGAAAAATTAGCATATATAAGGAATATTATAGCCTAATAGAAGGACAGCAACCTCAAATCCAACACAAACACACCTAAAAAAAAAAAAAAAAAGAGGAAATTACTAATTATCAAAATCAAACCACCATAATCAATTAGTTAACACTAGATGGATAGAAAAAGGGATGCTACCAGTATGGGTCCACAGCATGACCACGGTACATTTGCTTTCCTGCAACCAACTTAAATTAATCCATCAAATTTGAAACTCATAAAAATTGCAAAAAATAAAACGAACAAAATGATGAGATGAAGGAAAAGCGTATTTCAGCCAAAATTAGTAAGTTTCTCTTCATTTTCTAAGAATTTCTCAGGAACCAAACAAAAAGCAGAGTAAGTAATAAATTTGTTAGTTAGAGAGATACAATAGAAAATAATAATGAAAAAGAGGAGGTAAGCGCTGGATGCAGAGGTTTATCGATCAATTCATGTGTTTGTGTTAATTTCACAACAAAATCCACCAGGAAGAGATCGATGAACCGCTGCCTCCAGTGACTTCACCTCCTAACCAACCACCAAAAATAGCTAATAAGCCAATTTCTGAAACAGATCAAAACAAAAACAACAATGAAAAATTTTTCACTCAAAAATTGAATCAAAAGTGCCAAACAAACACAGATCTGAAAATAAACTGTATCTATATAGAAACAAACAACAGCTTCTTCTTGTTCTGCCATGTTTAGGTTCAATGTTTACACATAAAAGATGCATGCATTTATATATATATATATAGTTATATACAGTGAGAGTCTGAGAGAGAATTTGGAATTGAAAGAGAGAGAGAAAGGAAACCAGAGGAATTTAACAAGTGCAGAGTCACCATTTCCGTACTTTCTCTCTCTGTCTTTGTCTCTCTTTCTTTCTCTCTGTGTGTTTTGGTGAGAGAAAAGGCAAAAGAAAGTGAACTCGCGAGTCATTAAACAAGACACCAAGAAGTGATTTTCATAGGTGGGGCAATTTGGTATTTTCAGATGAATATAGCATGTGTTTAACACTTTTCTTCTAAATTTACAGTTTTACCCCTCCGCTTAATGATACCAAACTAGTGAAAACCATTTTAATAAATAATTGGAAGATTAAGGGCATATTTAGGTTAATTACTAATTAATTCTGGCCGATAATTAGTAATGATGATTGATAAGTTTTTTTTTTTTTTTTTATTGAATGATGATGATTGATAGTTGATGGCTGCAAATACGATCATTTCATAAAATTTTATTAGTTGTTATTGTTGAGATGTTAAATAATTATTAAGAATATGGTTTATTTTTAATATATTATTTATATTTTAGTTATTTTTATTTTTGAAGTGTGATATAAATTGTAAAAATAATAAATTAGCAACTGAAAAATTATAAATAATTATTTTTTATATATTTGTATTTTTATCATTTAAACATGTATGTTACTTTTTATATATATTATTTATAATATTTTAATAATTATTTACTTTTATTATTATTATTATATAAAAATATTTTATTAGAAATAATTTTTTTTATAGGAGTACGATGAGCTAAATTTAAAACAGCTATCAACTTATCAGAAAAAAAAAACTTCAAAATGATGTTTTTGAAATCAAT
Organism: Reutealis trisperma; assembly: GCA_947687605.1. Classification (NCBI taxonomy): domain Eukaryota; kingdom Viridiplantae; phylum Streptophyta; class Magnoliopsida; order Malpighiales; family Euphorbiaceae; genus Reutealis; species Reutealis trisperma. The sequence goes on along the minus strand of CANTUT010000033.1, from coordinate 15,020,954 downwards.
AATTGTTTGAACTCCCAACAACCAATAACTGTTTTTTTTTTTTTTTTAAACGGGTTTGACTCAGCTATTATGTGCAAATGAACTATCAGTTGTATCTAATAATTGTACTAAATGCCTCCTGAAATGTGATTTAACTTTTTTTTACTTTAGAACACTTAAAATTTTTTTTAACAAAATCAGGTATAAAGTTTGCACCATTAATGGTTTCGGATCCACAGTACTAATGCTGTTAAAATCTGTTGATGAGACGCTTACGTGAGAGGTGTGGATTTTACCTTTTATCTTTTACGTGGCAGATGTGCAAAATTGAAAAAGAAAAAGAAAAATTCAAAATTAATAAAAAAAAAATGGAAACTGAGAAAATCTCTAATATAAACAAAGAAATTAAGAATCTTGATTGTCAATAAAAGATCTAATAAATTTTCCATCAGTTTTTCGATATTGTCCAAAAATTAAAAAAAAATTCTTTATTTCTTCTTCAATCAAGCCTCCCTCTACCAATGGTCACTTCTGTCCTTATGACCTTCTCTTGCTCTTAATTCTATCAACAACGAGCTTGTTGTTGCTATCAATTCTCCAACATCTAGGCCCGCGCACAAAAACTTAGCATCACTGGCCGCCATCATTATGGATATCAGCCCCGATCAAAGCTCATGTGAACTCACGAATGCAGCTCATATCGCTACAGCATCACTGGCCATCGTCAGTGCAGTTGTAGGTCAAGCCCACTTGCCGTTTATCAATTCAAATCTCACTATCGACTTCTACTTTTGCTGCTCCTTCGCTTGTCGTCTCCTGCATTGATCTAGATATGTCAATCTGCAATTTTTTTTTTCTTTTTAAATTTTTATATAATTTAATCATATTCAAGATTAAATTTTTTTATCTTTTAATATATTTCTTAGTTGAGTTAAGATATAAATTTTAATATGCAAATTAACGTTCTCATGATTAAATATACACATTATTCAATCATATAGATTTAGTAATAATAATAATAATATTTTTTCATTATTACTCAAAAATTATATTGAATAGAAATAGAAATAAACCAAAAATACTTGAAATCAATTTAATATTTAGTAGTATTGTAATTTTTTAATCAATTTAATATGTAGGGGGAAAAATTAGAGAGAGCATGATTTTCTTCTTTTTTTTTAATTTGTGATAAAATTCACATGAAAAAGTTGGTATTTTTAATGATTACTTTGTTTTTAAAAGTTTTCCTAAAATTAAAAATTTTTTCGTAATTAAAAAAATTATGAAAAAATAATTTAATTTAAAAAAATACGAATAAAATTATTATTTTTTGTAAAAAAAAATTCACAAATAAAATAAGTTATTTTATTTAAAAATAAAATAACCATAAAAAACACCGAAAAAATTATAATCTATATGTATTTTAATTATATTAAAATTATGAATCTCAAATTATTAACAGTGCAAACTTGAGAGCTAGTTTTGTCAAAAGAGATTTCACATACCCCAAAGTAAAAATAAGTTACTTTTTTATATTTTTGCAAAAGAAAATTAACTGTTTTTGGATAAAAATGAAATGAAGATTTTAAAATCAAGGTTTTAGTGAAAATTTAAATTTCAGGTATTAATATATAATAAAAATTACAATAACTGGAGTTTTTTTTTTTTTTTTTTTGTTCCTTTAACTGTACAGTTATTATTTCATGAATTAGAAAAATAGATAAAAATAAAATTTTCCAAAATTTGATATTCCTAACATATTTTATTTTGGATTAATTATAAAAAAATTCTAAATTATTTCTTAAATCTCAAATTTAAAAATTGATTTTTAAATAAAAATCTTTAAAATATTAATCCTGAATTTTATAAATTATTTATTTAAATTTTTCTAAAAAATATTAATATTAAAAAATTCTATAAGCATTTAAAGGGATAACTCAAGCTTAAATGCTAAATTAAAAATCATGAATATTACAATAATAATAATAATTTTTTTTTATTTTAGTATCGAGAGGGGAAGGTTGTTATTAATTAGTTAGATTTTAACCCCATTGAGATTCTAAACTAATTTAATTCACTTTTAATGTATTAGTTGATATACTATTAAATTTAAATTCTTAGTTAAGATATGTTTGGTTTAATGGGATAATTATAAATTTCATGTCTGACTTTGGTAAAGTTAGACGATTAAGTGTCTCAATTTTTAAAAATATCAATGAAATATTTAAACCTATAAAAGAATTATAAATTAGTGTTATAAGCAGGTTATTAGCTAGTAATCAGTAATTTTATACATAAAAGGTAATTTATTTTACTAGAAAAGGAAAAAATAAAAAGAAGCTTTTACCCTCATAGGAAGACCTTCTCCACAAATGTATGACTTTTGAGTACCTAAAAACTCTGGAAATTATTAGCTAAGTATTAAGGAGCAAATTTGAACAACTTAGCATCACCAGAAGCATCACCACCATCAATCCCATTGGCTGGCCTCATATTGTCATTAGAGGAAGCAACACTCATGGGTACATAGCTTCCTTCCACCATGGACTCAAATCACCCCCTTCAAATCTACTTTTCTCTTCACCAAGCCCTTCATCATCTCTCTTCCATGATTTCCCAAACCCAATCTCCTCTTTTCCCTCATCCACCCTTTGAACTTGCCGCCCTTGAGAATTCTCTTTCCTCCTCCACTGGAGTTGGTATGGCTATTATTGAGAAAGATGGAGATGACCCGATGCTAGTTGGTGGTGATGATTATGAAGTTGTAATTGAAGAAAATTCTAAGGCAACGATTGACAAGTTGGAGGAAAAGATGAGGGATTAATTTATCTCGAATAAGAGGGCCAAACGGCCATTTTCTTCGTCATTTGTGGTGAAAGAAGGGAGATTGGTCAGTGAAGTAGACAGTGTAGCAGTAAAGGGTTTTGATCCTAATAGACTAGATTGAGGGTTTTATATCTTATCTATCAGTTTCATGGCTAAAAATTATTCATATCAATCAATTTTTCAGAGAATAATTAATCCCTAATACCCAATTTGAATGAATAATAATACCTTACTTTCAATATGTTCATATAACTGGGAAAGTAATTGATAAATTAGTCATTTCTCCTCTCTCTTTCAATTTCACATATAACTTATTTTCCAGCTAAAAACATCTCAAAATTTTAAGTACGTCAGCAAAAATACTTTAGTAACTGGCTATTGTTGATTTGTAAAATTCTCACATCGGGAATTTGAGAAAATAGGGGAGGAGTCTTTAGTTATAAATAGACTCCTTCTCCTTTTAGTTTTTTTCATCCCAAAATTGCCTCATCTCCTATATTTAGGTAATTTTATTCTATCTCTCTTTTGTAATATTTCTTCAATTAGTGAAATATTATTTTGATAGTGTCCGAGGACGTAGGCAAAATTAGCCGAATCTCGTTAAATTTCTGATATTCTTTTTATGTTATTTTATTTCTATTTAATAGCTATTGTCGGGTATAGTTGTTGTAAATTATTGTGTTATTAAAATTACTTGTCTTGGTAAAATTCTGTCTAAAAAGCATGGTTTTTAACTGGGACTATTATGACCCCACCATTCTTTCCTAGGAATTTATCTTGAGGTAATTTTTAGTATAATCATTTTCACTTTAGTCATCTGGATAATAGTTTTCAAGGTGAATTTTGCTATTATTAGTGAAAATTAACCTGAATTCCACAACAATTGGTATCAGAGCTCTTGGTTTATTTTAGCATGCTCTGTGGTTGTGGTTTAGGCTGATCTTCCACGTCAGAAAAAAATTTCTTGGGCTAATTGGCATTCCACATTGACAGCTATTAAATAGAGTTTATAGTATAAATGGCAGACAATACAAAATTATCCACATCTACGTCAACAACTTCTTCATCTTCAATTTTGGCAAGAAATGCTGTGACAAATGCTAGATTTATAGTGGAGATTTTTTATAGCACCGGTCATTTCAGCATATGGCAAAGTGAGGTTCTAGATACTCTTTTTCAGCAGGGTCTAGATATTGCCATTGAAAGAGAGAAACCAAATGATGTTGAGGAGAAAGAATGGAAGATGATTAATAAATTAACATGTGGTATTATTCGATCGTGTCTTTTTACAGAGTAGAAGTATGTATTTTCTAAAAAAACTTCTGCAAGCAAATTATGGAAGGCACTGGAGGAGAAATTCCTAAAGAAAAGTAGTCAGAATAAGCTTTATATGAAAAAGAGATTGTTTCGCTTCAACTATATTCCAGGTACCACTATGAATGATCACATTACTAGTTTTAATTAGCTGGTGATTAATTTGATAAATATGGAGGTGACTTTTAATGATGAAGATCTGGCTTTGATATTAGTGGGATCACTTCCTGATGAGTTTGAGTACCTTGAAACTATTTAACTTATGGGAAGGTTGTTGTGTCTCTCAGTGACGTAACTGCTGTCTTGTATAGTTACGAATTGTGAAAGAAAGAAAAGTAAGAAAATACAAGTGTAGAAGCAGAAACTCTTATTGTTAGAGGTCGTTCGAAGAGCTAGAATAAAGGAAGGAGACGGAGATCAAAGTCGAAATCTATACTAAGTAAAGATGAATGTGCCTTTTGTCTAGAAAAAGGGCATTGGAAGAAAAATTGTCCCAAGCTAAAGAATAAAGGCAAACCTGAAAAGGGAAAGGCTATCTTAGAGTTAAATGTAGCTGAGTACGATGATGCAGATTCAGACTTCTCATTTGCTGCTACACCATCAACCAGCAATTCTAGCTCATGGTTGTTAGATTCAACTTGTAGCCACCATATGACCCCAAATAGAGAATGATTCTTTGATTTTAAAGAACTAAAAGTTGGAGTTATCTACAAAGTAAATAATTCCCCTCTTGACACACATGGGATTGGTTCAATTTGCTTGAGGAATCAGGATGGATCAATCAGAACCTTAACAGGTATTCATTATGTGCCGAATTTGATGAGAAATCTCATCCTTGTGGGAACCTTAGAGTCAAAAAGTTTTGAAGTAAGGGCGAAGGATGGGATAATGAGGATCATCTCCAGGGTACTTGTGATAATGAAGGAAATTCGAAAAAGAAACAATGTGTATTGCTTTCTGGGTAGTACAATTATTGGGACAGCAGCAGTAACAGCTTTTACTAATGATCAGGAGTCAGGAGCAACCAGATTATGGCATATGCATTTAGGGCATGCTGAATAAAAATCCTTGAAATTGCTGACAGATCAAGGATTATTGAAAGGGCACAGGCTTGCAAATTGAATTTTTGTGAGCATTGCTTCAAAGGGAAGAAGACAATGGTGAAATTTGGAACAACAATCCATGATACTGAGAGTATTTTGGATTATATTCATTCAGATGTATGAAGGCTTTTCAAGACAACTTCTTTAGGAGGAAAACACTATTATATTACCTTTGTTGATGATTTTCCTTAGAGAGTTTATGTGTATACAATGAAGACGAAGGATGAGGTGTTGGAAATTTTCCTTAAATGGAAAAAGATGGTGGAGACTCAAACAAGTAGAAAAGTCAAACATTTTCGTACAGATAATCGTTACCTTTCTAAGCAATTTTTGTTTATTTCGATAACTAATATGGGTGTTCTTGTCATTCACATTTTCGTCTTAACAAAAGTTTCAACTCACCATCTGAAAATCTACAAAAAGAAAGATTATAGTTCACATTTAAGTATAATTTCATTTGTTGTTTGGTTGTTGAGAAACCATAGAAAATCTGAATAAGAAATACCAAAAATCTCACAACTCTAATCTTCTATCTTTTTTCCTTATTTTCAATAATTTCTCCACACTTTCTTGCCAAAACTTTACAGATCAGTTTCTCTATATCCACCAACAAGTACTCAAACTTATTCTCATATTTTTTTTTAATTCTTTTTTCTTCTATTTTTTTTCAAGAAGTGAATTATCAAATAATTTATTAATTGAATGGGTTACTGCATAGCTTGAAAACTCAATGCTTTTAGATTTATAGTTTTATCTTGTGGGATTTCAAGAGTTTGATGTAAATTAGAGGGAAAAAAGAAGAAAGAGGGATGAATATATATATATATATATATATATATATATATATATATATATATATATATATATATATATATATATATATTTATTTATTTTTATTTTTTAATATTAAAAATATTATATTTGTTTAAACAGCCAACAGTTAGCCATTTTCTGTTAAATGTGTATTTTAAAAAAATATTAAATCTTAATATCATCAAATCAATGTACATAGATTTAATGTCAAAAACACACAAAGTACAAGAGTTTAATAATACCTTTTGCTTATTTTTAATCGTATTCTTGTAAGCCTATTTGAGATTGAGTTTTTCAAAAGTATTTTTTAATAAAAATTTTTATGCTTTGTCTAAAATTGCATTTAAATAGAAATAGATAAATTGATACTTTTTTCATAAATAAGTTTAAAAAAGCAATTTATAAAAAATAATAATAATTAATCAATGAAATTAAAAAAAAAAATAAAAATATTTTTTTAACATCTAATTGTAATCTCAAACACACTCATAATATGTTAACATATATAATTTAAAAAAAAAAGTATATTTATACATATTTATATTATCATGCATTTTTGTATAATTTTGAACTTTGATATATTTTTATAAAATTCGTTTTGGAATCTAAAAATTAGAAATTTTAACTTTATGAAAAAAATAAAATTTTAATTATCAAATTTAAGTTAGTAGTTAATTTCATTTTATCAAACGCGTTATATTGGTTGTTGGATACCAAAACATATGGGTACTTATTCTAATTTGGAAAAATTATGTCAATGGTGTTCAAACTTTTTAATTTTTATTATTTTTGTATTTAAACTTATTTTTTATTCAATTAAGTGTTCCAACTTGCTAATTCTTATATAATATAGTGTATTTAACAGGTTTTACAAGTGAAATTAATTATATGTCTTATTTTGAGCAATAAATTTACTTAAATATCCTCTTTTTAAAATGTTATTATTTTTATTTCTCTTCTTTCTTCATTATTTTTTTAATTTATGTTTGCCTTCTAAGAAACAAAATTATAAATAAAAAAATTTTATAATTATTTTTCTCATTAAAAATAAATAATATTTTTCACTATTTTTAAAAAATAAAATAAAAATTCAATCATTAAATTAAATTTGTTTCTTTTTTTTTATAATCATCAAATAAATTTAAAAAATAAAATTAAGTATTTGAAAAAAATACAATAAAGAACAAAGAGAGAAAAAAGAAAGAAAAAGGAAAAACATAAATTAAGTGATGAGAAATAAGAGTATTTAAGTTATTTACCATATAAAATGAGTACTATAATTTTTTTGACTTGTAAAACTGGTTCTAAATATTAAAATATTAAAGAAAATCACTAATTCAGGCACTTAATTGAACAAAAAACTAATTTAAAAATCAAAATAGCAAAAATTTAAAACAATCATACAAGATTTACTATGGTTAGTAGTTTGAAGGGAAGTGAACAGTTAGAAGAGGCTAAAATTAAAAAGTTTAGGTACCATTTATATAATTTTTCCCTTCTAACTTATTATCAATTATTTGAATAAAAAATAAATAAATTTTAACTTTGGCAAAAAAGTATCATTGAGTTTATGAACTTTCACATATTCATTTATTGAGTTTCTAAAAATTTATTTATCTATGTTGAACTTTCAAACTTTTATTCTTTTATACATTAAATGACTTTTTTATAACTATTAGTGAGATTGAGCTAAACATGTATTAAAAATACGTGATGCCTCTCAGAATACTTATCAAAATGCATCTTTAGACCCCTAAATTTTCATAAATATATCTATTGAGCACCTAAAAATTTATTTGTTTATATTGAATCGTTAAACTTTTATTTTTTTTCATATTCATTAAAAAAATTTTCGATAATTGTTTGTGAGGATACACGAAATGCGCATTAAAAGCGCATGATGTCTCTCAGAATACTTATTTCCTAATATAAATCAATACTATAGCTTATGTTGTTTGCTTTTCTGTACATAGCTCCCTCTCAATCATTTTCTAATTGATAAAAATAAATTTTTAACTAACAAATATAAGATTCTAGATCAGGAAATGACCTTGGATACAAATCATTCGGGGAATCAAATTTGAACCTATCATAGAGTGATTGCTTCAAGCCTGTGAATGCTTCCATGAAAGAAAAATCCCAAACAAAAACAACAATAATCCAAACATTAAATTTTTTTTTTTTTTGCCCAATAAATTAAATTTCATATCATTAAAAGAGCAAATTAAATAAGCCCAAATCACTACGATGAAAAATACAACAACGATAATAAAAATACAATAACAATAACCCAAACATTAAAAAATACAACAAAAATCCAATTTGATTATCAATCACCAATCATCAATTCAAGACCACACAAATTAGCTAATAAATTTTCCCACAATATAAAACCAAACAGCAATCACAAATCAAACTCCGAAATTTCACAATGAGCGACAAAAATACATAGAAGGAAGAGCACACACAGAGAGTCACGTCAAAATAAAAAACAAAAAAAAAAATTAATAGAAATAATTCTTCACTTACCTAGAATTAAAAGAGTATATTTAAATCAACCACGAATGCTTAAGGATTAAACTGTTCTATTCTTAGCGATCTCACCCATAAATCCCACACGCAAGAAAAGGTTAGGCAAGTGGGTTTCTTTCGTCGAGATAAATACAAACATTTGTTATTTATGAATAATCGTGCCTCTTTATGTCAATTTATTGCAAAAATATTATCATTTTTATATTATTAATTTTTTTTAAAATATAATATAAAGTCAAATAAAAAATTTATATTTCATGAAATTTATATACAAACTAAATACACAATTAAATATATTTTTTAAAAAATAAATTATATGATGCAAACAATAATTAAATTTTTTAGGGATTGAGCGGATAAATATATGAAAATTGAGGGGGTTCGATGATATGTTGTACCTCTAACTTTCAATGTCTTTTATGTGAAGTGATTGAAAAACAAATAATGGGTTAACAGGTGGCGTGGCGCCTAATAAATTAACCAAGGGTCATGGTACTGGGTGCGAGGGTGGCGGTCCATAGCTTCATGTCTCCTAAATAACGAACAAGTGGCAAAAGGCAAAATAACATAATTGTCAATTTCTTTTCTTTTTCTTTTCACTTTCAAAAAAAATTCTTTTCTTCTTTTTCAATTTTTTTTATTTATCTGTTTATTTTTTTACAAAGTAAAAAAGAAGGTAACTTTTTTTTTTTTTTTATCCTTTTCCTTTTCTTTTCTCCCATTTTTACCCTTTCTAACTAGTAAAGGTTAAAAAATAGTTACAATATATATGGTTCTCACCAAATAGTGCCCCTAATTTAACATCCATTCCATCTTTGTATATATATATATTAAAATTCAATTAACAATATTAATCATATCTAATATGATTGATTTTCTCATTTTCTTTAAAAATTATTATTAATTTGATAAAATATATTAAAAAGATTTGACTGCCCTAAATTATATATAGCTCATAAAGTTATTTTCATTTATTAAACTTTGAAAATAAAAAAAAAATGATAATCCCTCTTAATTGTATTATCCCACCTCATCACAATGTACACCACACATTTCTTAATTTATCTAAATTAATTAGATTTAATTATTTGATACATAATGTTCAATTGATCAAGATAGAAATTCAAGGACTAGACAGTTTTTTGCCATAAACTTCAGGACTTCAATCAATGGTTTTTCATTTTTTTAATATAAAAAACCTCAAATAAATCAAGCCTTTGAATATTTTTTTTTATTTCAAAATATAGGCATATTAATTTGAAAACTAAAATTTTGCAAAAATTCAATTTATTTAAATTATATTTTATCAATTCTTATATTTAAAGAAATATAACTAATGGAATCATAACTTTTGAGTTAATGAAATAGAATTCAATTTATTTAATGAAATTCATAACTAAAAATTTAAAATAATCTCATTTAAATTAAATATAACTTTTTTTATATAAGATAATACGAGAAAAAATTACGTTTTTTACTTTTTAATTATTCTACATAATAAAATTTAAATAAATTTTTATCACTTTAAAATCTATTCAAAATACGATAATTTTATCATTAATTAAATTAAATTAATAACATGATTATTTATTTCAAGCATGGGATATATCATAAGTTGTTTTATAATTCCTACTCTAAAATAACTCCTTATATAATTTGATGATTGTCTCTTCACCATGTTTAAAAAAAAAAAATAAATAAAATTATATGTCTATTGTTGACTATTGGCTCATTAATATGGACTTTGGCATTAATCCCATAATCCCACATCGTAAAATTATAAGGAATGGGGTGGGTTTTTTGGCTATAAAAGGAAGCCTAGTTTTCTTTGTAAAATCATCCCAAAACACAAGTCTTCTCTCTTTTTTGACTTTGTTTTCTTCTCTCTCTCTCTTTTGTAATATTTATTCAAGTTAGTGAAATATTATTTTCGTAGTGTTCGAGGACGTAGGCAAAATTGGCGGAACCTCGTTAAATTTTTGGTGTTCTCTTTATGTTATTTTGTGTGTATTTAATAGCTATTGTCGGGTATAGTTGTAGTGAATTATTGTGCTATTAAAATTACTTGTATTGGTTAAATTCTGTCTAGGAAAGTGGTTTTTAAGTTGGACCGTTGTGATCTCACCACTTACCTGGGAATTTTTCCTTTGGGTGATTTTTAGTTCAATTGTTCACACTCTAGTCACCTGGATAATAGTTCTCAAGGTGAATATTATTGTTATTGGTGAAAAATAACCCGAATTCCACAACAATTGGTATCAGAGCTCTTGGTTTATTTTAGTATGCTCTGTGGTTGCGGCTTAGACTGATCTTCCACATCAGAAAAAAATTCCTTAGGCTAATTAGCATTCCGCATTAACAGCTATTAAATAGAATTTGCAACAGAAATGGCAGATAGTACAAAAGCATCCACATTTTCATCATCGTCAATTTTGGCAAGAACTACCGTAACAAATACCAGATTTGCAGTGGAGATTTTTTATGGGACCGGTCATTTCGGCATGTGGCAAAGTGAGGTTCTAGATGCTCTTTTTTAGCAAGGTCTAGATATTGCCATTGAAGAAGAGAAACCAGAGGAAGTTGAGGAGAAAGAATGGAAGACTATTAATAGATTGGCATGTGGTACAATTCGATCGTGTCTTTCTAGAGAGCAGAAGTATGCAATTTCGAAAGAAATTTCTGCAAATAAATTGTGGAAGGCACTGAAGGAGAAGTTCTTGAAAAAAAGTAATCAGAACAAGCTCTATATGAAGAAGAGATTGTTCCACTTTAATTATGTACCCGGTACCACTATGAATGATCACATTACCAGCTTTAATCAGCTGGTGACTGATTTGATGAATATGGATGTGACTTTTAATGATGAAGATCTGGCTCTGATGTTGGTGGAATTGCTTCCTGATGAGTTTGAGTACCTTGAAACTACTCTACTTCATGGGAAGGTTGCTGTATCTCTCAGGGAAGTAACTGCTGCCTTGTATAGTTATGAATTGAGAAAGAAAGAAAAGCAAGAAAATACAAGTGTAGAAACTGAAGCTCTTGTTGTTAGAGGCCGTTTGCAGAGCAAGAATAAAGGAAGGAGAGGGAGATCAAAGTCAAAATCCAGACTGAGTAAAGATGAATGTGCCTTTTGTCCAGTTAAGGGGCACTGGAAGAAAGATTGTCCCAAGCTAAAGAATAAAGGCAAACCTGAAAAGGGAAAGGCTGTCTCAGAGTCAAATGTAGCCGAGTATGATGAAGCAGATTCAGACTTCTCATTTGCTGCTACACCATCAACCAGTAGTTCTAGCTCATGGTTGCTAGATTCAGCTTGTAGCTACTATATGACCCCAAATAGAGAATGGTTCTTTGATTTTAAAGAACTAAAAGGTGGAGTTGTCTACACAGCAAATAATTCCCCTCTTGACACACATGGGATTGGTTCAATTCGCTTGAGGAATTAGGATGGATCAATCAAAACCTTAACAGGTGTTCATTATGTGCCAGATTTAATGAGAAATCTCATCTTTGTGGGAACCTTAGAGTCAAAAGGTTTAGAAGTAAGAGCGAAGGATGGGATAGTGAGGATTATCTCTGGAGCACTTGTGATAATGAAGGGAATTCGAAAGAGAAACAATGTGTATTACTTTCTGGGTAGTATAATTGTTGGGACAGTAGCAGTAACAGCTTCTACTAATGATCAGGAGTCAGAAGTAACCAGGTTATGGCATATGCATTTGGGGCATGCTGGAGAAAAATTCTTGAAATTACTAACAGATCAAGGATTATTGAAAGGAGCACGGGCTTGCAAATTGAATTTTTGTGAGCATTGCATCAAAGGGAAGAAGACAAGGGTGAAATTTGGAACAGCAATCCATGATACTGAGGTTATTTTGGATTATTTTCATTCAGATGTATGGGAGCCTTCCAAGACAACTTCTTTGGGAGGAAAACACTATTATGTTACCTTTGTTGATGATTTTTCCCGAAGAGTTTGGGTGTATACGATGAAGACGAAGGATGAGATGTTGGGAATTTTCCTTAAATGGAAAAAGATGATAGAGACTCAAACAGGTAGAAAAGTCAAACGTCTACGAACAGACAATGGTGGAGAGTTCAAAAATGATCCTTTTTTGAAAGTCTGTGAAGATGAAGGTATTGTCAGGCACTTCACCATCAAAAATACACCACAACAGAATGGAGTGGCTGAGCATATGAACCGGACATTGCTGGAGAAGGTTTGGTGTATGTTGTCCAATGCTAGGTTGGGCAAAAAATTTTGGGCTGAGGCTTTGGTATATGCTTGTCACCTTGTCAACCGTTTACCATCGACTGCTATTGGTGGTAAGACACTATTAGAGAAATGGTTTGAAAAACCTGCTACAGATTATGATTTCTTACATGTATTTGGTTCCACTGCATATTATCATGTTAAGGAGTCAAAACTGGATCCAAGAGCAAAGAAGGCAATATTTATGGGGATCACATCTGGTGTAAAAGGCTATCGTCTTTGGTGTCCAGAGACAAAGAAAGTAATCTTCAGCAGGGATGTTACCTTTGATGAATCTACCATGTTGAGAAAGGTAACTGATGAACAGACAGATGGTCCTCCACAGCACGTGGAGGGTACTTCCAAACAGGTGGAGTTTGATAGTAACAAAATTATCCCAGCCAATAAAGAAACTGATGTTGACTCTCCTATGGTAGAAGAAGAGTCAAATAAAGAAGAGGTTCAGACCCAATAACCTCCACAGCAACATGAATCAATTGCACTAAGAAAAGAAAAGAGGACCATTAGACAACCTGCTCGTTATGCTGATATGGTCTCTTCTGCATCACCAATTGCAATCGATGATGTTCCTACCACTTTTAATGAAGTAGTTCAAAGTTTAGAGCAGAAAAAGTGGAAGATCGCCATGAATGAAGAAATGTAGTCCCTTCAAAAGAATCAGACATGGAAACTAGCTAGTCTTCCGAAGGGAAAGAAGGCAATTGGGTGCAAATGGGTATATGTAAAGAAAGATGGATTTCCTGACAAGAATAATGTTCGCTACAAAGCAAGATTGGTGGTTAAAGGCTACGCTCAGACGGAGGGAGTTGATTATAATGAAGTATTTTCTCCAGTTGTAAAGCATTCCTCCATCAGAATCTTGTTGGCTTTGGTAGCACAGTTGGATTTGGAACTAGTTCATATGGATGTAAAAACTGCATTTTTACATGGAGACTTGGATGAGGAAATCTACATGACTCAGCCAGATGGATTCAAAGTTGCTGCAAAGGAAAAGATGGTATGCAAATTGAAAAAATCACTGTATGGATTGAAGCAATCTCCAAGGCAGTGGTACAAGCGATTTGATAAGTTTATGATAGGGCAGAAGTATATGAGAAGCAAATATGATCATTGTGTGTACTTACGCAAGCTACAAGATGGATCCTATATATATCTTCTTCTTTATGTTGATGATATGTTGATAACTTCCAGGAGTCAGACAGAAATTGAGAAATTAAAGACTCAATTGAACAGGGAGTTTGAGATGAAGGATCTCGGTGAAGCAAAGAAGATTCTCGGCATGGAGATTTCAAGAGATAGGAAATTGGGAAGGCTTTGTTTGTCTCAAAAAGAATATTTGAGGAAGGTACTAAAACGTTTTGGCATGAATGAGAAGTCAAAACCAGTTAGTACACCACTTGCTCCTCATTTCAAGCTTAGTGCATCCATGTCACTAAAGAATGATGCAAAATGAGAATACATGTCAAAAGTACCGTATGCAAGTGCTGTTGGTAGCTTGATGTATGCAATGGTGTGTACGAGGCCCGATATTTCACAAGCAGTTGGGGTTGTAAGCAGGTATATGCATGATCCTGGAAATGAGCATTGGCAAGCTGTGAAATGGATTCTACGGTATATTCTGAATACCGTAGATGTTGGTTTGGTATTTCAGCAGGACAAGCAAGAAGGTCAGTGTGTAGTTGGGTATTGTGATTTTGACTATGCAGGTGATTTGGACAAGCGTCGATCAACTACTGGTTATGTGTTTACTTTTACAAAAGTACCAGTTAGTTGGAAGTCTACTTTACAGTCAACAGTGGCTTTGTCTACTACAGAGGTAGAGTATATGGCAGTTACAGAAGCTGTGAAGGAGGCAATTTGGCTTCAAGGGTTACTTGGTGAACTGAGAATTGAACAGAAGCACATCAAAGTGCATTGTGATAGTCAGAGTGCTATTCACTTAGCAAAGAACCAGGTTTATCATGCAAGGACGAAGCACATTGATGTTCGATATTACTTTGTACGAGAGATTCTAGAAGAAGGTGGAGTCATAATCCAGAAGATTCGGACCACTGAGAATCCTGCTGATATGATGACAAAAGTGGTGACTGCGGTCAAGTTTCAATATTGTTTAGACTTGATCAATATTGGTAAAAATTAAAATTGAGAGTTGCTGACACTACTGAAGGTAGCAATTTTGTGAGAAATTGAAGAATTTGGAATTCGCCAAGGTGGAGATTTGTTGACTATTGGCTCATTATTTGACTATTGGCTCATTAATATGGACTTTGGCATTAATCCCATAATCCCACATCGTAAAATTATAAGGAATGGGGTGGGTTTTTTGGCTATAAAAAGAAGCTTAGTTTCCTTTGTAAAACCATCCCAAAACACAAGTCTTCTCTCTTCTTTGACTTTGTTTTCTTCTCTCTCTCTCTTTTGTAATATTTCTTCAAATTAGTGAAATATTATTTTGGTAGTGTCCGAGAACGTAGGCAAAATTGGCTGAACCTCGTTAAATTTCTGGTGTTCTCTTTATGTTATTTTGTGTCTATTTAATAGCTATTGTCGAGTATAGTTGTAGTGAATTATTGTGCTATTAAAATTACTTGTATTGGTTAAATTGTGTTTAGGAAAGTGGTTTTTAAGTTGGACCGTTGTGACCTCACCACTTACCTAGGAATTTTTCTTTTGAGTGATTTTTAGTTCAATCGTTCACACTCTAGTCACCTGGATAATAATTTTCAAAGTGAATATTGTTGTTATTGGTGAAAATTAACCCGAATTCCACAATATCTATAACTATTGGTGAGTTGTGCAGGTATTTATATGGTAAGTTGTAAGGTTTTTACTTGATTAGTAATTTTGCTTTCAATTGAATAATAAAATAAAATAGAAAAATAAAAGAAAAATAAAAAAGCTTTTGTTTCCTTCCACCAATAAATGATTTTTATATGGGGCCAAAGACTTTAGTGAGGATAGATCCACAATTGTTTTGGCATTTTGCCAACAAAGCCTACAATTGATTTTTTATTACCATCTAACATTGCATCCTAGGATAGCTACATTATTCTTTTGGCCAACACTCATCCCTTCTTCTAAGTCTTCTTTTAACTCATTATCTTTTGGATCTTTACATCAATCACCTCACTTTTCTCATTTTTCCCAATCTTATCCTACTTTTCCTTTGCCATATTAATTATTTCTTCAATTTTTTTTTCCAAATTTTAATGCATTTCCTCGTTAATATATATATATAATATGCATTAAAATATCAATCGTTTAAATTTTAATATATAAATTAAAAAATATTAAATTATTATAATTTAAAAGTAAATATACTAAAATATCTTTCTTTAATTTTAGTATATAAAAATAAAAATAATTAATATAAATATTTATTAGAGTAATAATGAGAAGATAGAATTAAAAAAATAAATATTTTATTAAAATTTTAAAATGATATATATTTAAAAAAATTAAAATGATAGATATTTTAAATGGGAAGAGTAGTTTTTTTTTTTTTTTTGGTTTGGCACATGCTAATGCCACTGTCATTTCTTTTGTTGGGTAGTGGTATGCTCATTATTTGTTTTGTATTATTTGTCATATTATATATAAAGAACTTTCAGAAAATGTTGTCAAATACTCAAAAGGTTTGTGACTCAAATTGCCAGTGGAAATTAATTTTTTTTTAATTTTATAAAAAATTGAAAAATATTTCTCAATTAAATAAAAATTAATTTCTAATTATATTTTTTAAAATTATTTCATATTTTAAAATTTTTAAATAGAGTTGATCAATAAATAAAACTAACAATTAAATTAAATTTCTTATATTTTTATAAAAATATGTTTGAGAGTGATTAATTTTAAATGTAATTATAATCACATATTGTGATATGTAATTTATTGACATTGTCGTTTGATTTGATAAAGGGTTAATTGACAATGACATGCTCAAATGGACATAGCATTAAAGGTGAAAGGGGTAAATTTAGTGTACGATTTGATTTTTGTTTTTTTGTATTATTTACGAACAAATAGTTTTGATCTATCACATGTATCATCAACAACTGATTTGATAACCAATTAAGATTATATTAGAAATTGGCAAAAAATATATATATTAGAAATTAATTTTGAATTTTCATGAAATAAATAATTATTTATTAGATAATTGATTCTTAACTTGTCATTGTCAAATCAATAATTGAGGTTGTATAAATATATATAAAAGATCATATGATTGTATAAATATTGAAAATTTTAATCACTTATAAAATTAAAAAAAAAAGTTAAAAAAGAAAACTTATTAATACTTGAATATATGATCTTTAATTAAATATTAATTTAAAAAGAAAAACTAATATTTGACTCTTAATGTTTAATTTTAGCCTATTCAATCCTTGCATTTTTATTTTGATCTATCATATTCTTTATCACAGTATAGTTTGAATTAAAAAGATAAATTCACTAATAAGAGTTTTTTTATTTATTAGATATTTATTAGAAATTTATAATTTTAGAAATGATTCCAGTATTATTAAATAAAAAATTTGGGCTATCCCATGGAAAGGGAAAAAGTTAATAGTTTAATTATATATATATATATATATATATATATATATATATATATGTGAAGATGGAATAAGTTGAAATAGATTAAAAGTGTATTTGTGATTGTTGTTAGACGTTAAAAAATGTTTTTAGAATTTTATTTATTTAATTGATTGATTTTTATAATTTTTTTTAAATCTGCTTTTATAAAAACAATAATTTATTTGTTTCTAAAAAAAATATTTTACTAAAAAATGCTTTTGTGAAATTTAGCCCCAAATCACCCTAACAGTAAAAAGATTAATTTTGTGTTTTGCCATAAAAATATAAGTTTACTCCCAAAAACAAGGACACCACTGATTTTTTTTTTTCCTGTCTGTTTCTCTCTGTCTTCAGAAGGCTTCTTAACTATTAAGCAAATATTTAGTCAGCAGTTTTTTTCCCCTATAATATTTTACACATTTTATCCTTTTAAGAAGGATAAATCAAATTAAAAAACAAAAGCATTTGTAGACAAAAGGACATAAGAAAGTTTTTTTTTTTTTTTTATCTCTTTAATTAATTATTGAAGTGGTAATTAAATGAGAGTCAAACATTTACACCATATAAAAAACCATGTCATAAAGTGTTAATTTGCAAATCTAAAGGCTGTTAATAATATTTATTCATTCTCAATAAAATAAAAATAATTATTCAAATAGTCCAAACCATACTACACTGTACTCTATATAATATATCTGTCTATAATTATCACATGGTTGTAAAATAATCATATAATTTAAAAAAAAAATTATTTCACCCTGACTGTAACTTAAATTAAATTCTTTCTATTCTATAAAAGATTTAATACTAGTCTTTACTAAATTAAAGACTTATTGATGATAAATTTATAATTTTAAATTTTTTTTTAGCATGAAAAAAGATGAATCGAACTATTATTTAGATTATATATACTATTTAAATTTTGTTTTGGTGTGTTAATTTTAATATCTAAATAAATATGAAAAATATATATTTATTATCACTTAATAATTTATGTCTTATTTTATTAAAAAATTAATTTAAATTTAATTTACAAATTGAGATTGGCATCTTAATTCACCAAAAACACACTATGTATGGTGGAAAAGAATCCTGCAACTTCCAGGGCAAGGTGCTGATGAAAGGGTGCCGAAGCTTGCCATTATGTTATGTTGGTCAATTTGGAAGACTCGCAATGAATACATCTTCAATAGGAAGAATCCCAATCCTAAGGTTACAGCTGACAAGGCTATGAAATATTGTAGAGATTATTTTGCAGCACAACAAATCCATTCTATTTCTTCAAGGACACTCATATCTCATCGCATGTCATCTTGGTCTAGACCCCCTACAGGAGTTCTCAAGCTCAGTACTGATGCTAGCTATGATAGTCAATCTGGTATGGCTAGAATAGCAGTAATCTGCAGGAACTCTGAAGCTAGAATGGTAGATGGACTGGCCATGAAGAAGAGAGCTCGGTGTTAGTAGCAGAAACAGAGGCTGTGCTATTGGCCATCAAACGAGCAGCTCAATCCAACTTTAAGAGCATTATTATTGAGTCTGACTGTAAAGAATTAATTTCTGCTTGCAATGCTGGATTGGAAGATGGTCCTTGGGAGATTAAAGCTCTATTATCTGTAATTCTCAAACTTAAAAGTGTTTTTGACTATATTTCTTTTGTTTGGGTGAACAGATCTGCTAATTGTGCAGCAGATTGGGTAGCTACTCATAAGCTTAGGAGTTATTTTCCTCTTACTTGGGTCTCTATCCCACCTGAAAGGTTGCTTTGTATTTTGATCTCAGATGCTATTGCTTCTGTTTAATGAATGATGCCCATATTTTTCTGGCTAAAAAAAAAAAAAAACACACCATGTATAAATCACATGGGACTCACTTTTTTTTTTTCCTTTTCTTCTACTTTTATTTTACAATATAATATAAGTGATAAGATCTCTTTGAACTTTGTAATTTGAAAAGGAAAAAAGGGCAGCTTTCTACTAAAGTCATGCATCATATTATCATATACAAGCTACTTTAACTTTGTATATGCATTCAAAGAAAACTTAATTTCCATATCCATCACACGCAGCTTTAGGCCTTTAGCCCTTTCCATGTCGTCTTCCACTCATACACTTGCGTGGTCGGTTAAAGCAACAGCTCTTTTACTGCTTTGCCCTTCTACATATATGTTCAACTAATTCATTTGGAGATGCCATTAATTTTAGCTTTAATTTTAATTAATTGTATCTCTTCATGGCATCTGTTATTCAATCTTTGCCTGGTCAGCAACCTCCGGCCGCCGGAGAAATAGAGCAACCAGCAGCTGTGTCATCATCTACTAGTAGTACTAGTGCTTGGGAATCTTCAGGGTCTATTGGGCCATTCTTTGGAGTTATTTCTGTTCTTGCTGTTCTTGCTATTCTTTCTTGTATTTTGGGCCGTGTATGCAGCCATAGGAGGGCAGTGGCGCAGCCGCAGCCACCCTCATTAGACACATTCAAGCATAGAGGCTGCAATTTGGGGTGGTGGGAGAAATGGAAGAGCCGGTGCCGGTGGTGTAGTGGTGGAGATATTGAGTTGGGTGCTAATAAAGTGATGGCTCTTGGTGATCAAGATTGTAACACTAATAAAAATGGTGAAGTTGATCAACAACCCGCTGCTCAAGCTTGACATCAATTTTTTATTTGCTGCTGTTCCAACTCGTAATCAGATGATTTAATTTGGCTTTTAATAATTAGTTTGAAGCCTTTCTTTCTTAATAGAAGAAAAATATATTTGTATACCTTAAAGAGTAGGTGAATCCATCCCTTCTAATTATGAATGTATAAGATATATGTATCGGTTACATGAATTTTTTCTTTTTTCCTCTGAGATTATTTTTATTTCTTTTCATTTTATTTTTATTCTTATTCTTAAGATAATTAATGTGTCTAATTTGAGTATTTTTAAAAAAAAATAATATTTTTTTAATCTTTGTAAAACAATAAAAAACATCAATTGTTAATTATCTAACCGAATTGTGGAATAATCCAATACTATCCCATATGAATTTTCAAAAAAATAATATATAAAAAAAATAAAATAAAATGAGAAAATCCACACAATCTCAGGCCGTTTCATGCTATTTAAAAATACCAAATATAATTAAAAAATTAAAAATTAAAATTGCCCACTAAACAGGCAAAACACAAATTTAATCTCATCCTCATAACAAACCCTAACAGAAACAAAAAAAAAAAAAAAAAAAAAAAAGCCTCCTTTCTACAACACCCTCCCCTCAAAAACCACCAATTATTTTTCCTCCTCCTCCACCACCACCGCCAGAACCGCCGCCATTATCACCCCAGCAACAGCAACATTTCTTATTACCATTATCATCATTATCTCTATAAATATTATAGCATTTTTATTTTATTTTTTTTTTTTTTGGGGGCACGGTCGATTTGTGCTCGGAAAAATATATAATATATTTAGCACATTGAAAAAATGGCAGCTTCTTCAGATGCAATACAAATTGAACAATTCGAGCAATTAAAGGAAATATTTGCTCGATTCGACATGGATTCCGATGGAAGTCTCACAGTTTTAGAGCTTGCAGCATTATTAAGATCATTAGGGCTAAAGCCTTCAGGTGACCAAATTCATGCTCTATTAGCTAACACGGATTCTAATGGTAATGGGTCAATAGAATTTGATGAACTGGTCAACGCAATTTTGCCATGTATGAATGAACAAATTTTTGTAAATCAAGAACAACTTTTAGATGTTTTTCAATTGTTTGATAGAGATGGTAATGGCTATATTAGCGCCGCGGAGCTTGCAGGCGCCATGGCTAAAATGGGGCAACCATTGACATATAAAGAGCTTACAGAAATGATCAAGGAGGCAGATACAGATGGTGATGGTGCTATTAGCTTCAATGAATTTACTTCTGTAATGGCAAAGTCAGCTATGGAATTTCTAGGCCTTTCATTGTGATGAGTTTATATGATGGTATGTTGTTTTTGGCCACCATCATCATTTTTATCATTCTTAATTTCATTAATTAATCTGCTCACTAATAGATGGTGGTGGGGGAAATTATTAATTTGTTGGGTGTAAAACTGTAAATTCCTAATGCTGCATTCATTGTAAAGAAGTTTTTCTAATTTTCTTATGTTCTCTATCATTGATTTCTTTCTGTGTTGGTAATCATTTTGTTTATATCTTTTTTTTTTTTCCGAGTAGGGAAAGGAAAATCGAATCTAATCTATTACCCAGATCATATATACATTTACTATTAAGCTATACTTTGATATGCAAATTTTTCTTATATCTCAAGAAGCTGAAATAACTTTCATGAAACAAACATGGAAAAAATAAAAAAGAAGAAAAAGTACAACATTTTATTTAATCTTCTTAAAAACTAACTGGGATCTCATTACTGATGAAGCTACATTGAAGACGGGCACTGCCACTGATATTCCCAAAAATTTCTAAACGAGGAAGATGTATTATTGTACATTTGATACACAAAATACTATCGGGAAGATGTATTATTGTACATTTGATCAACAAAAATACCATCTAGCACTCTAAAATTTCGGCACAAAGCTGCCAATGCGTCAAAATTATTTTTGGCGCCTTTTAGAACAAAAGAAAAATAATAGTAAGCTGATAAAAAAAAAAAATTCTTCTAAACTAGCTACATTGCAGATCTTTCTTGTCAAGCAGCATAACTAAAAACCTATTCTCCGTGTCGCATTATGTACAGCGAGAGGAAGTTTTCCTTTGCAGAAAAAATCTACAAGCATATTTTGACAGGAATCTGTGCAATGTATTTCATCAATGGCTCTGAGGCCTCTCACGTTGAGATTTGGCTTCAATACGGGCCGTATAACCTACTGTTGTTGGCCGAATTGACCTTTGCCGTACCACATGACAGTATTCAGGGTCTTCTGTTTGCCCGTCATTTCTTAGCCACTGTATCATCTGATGATACAGAGGGAAAAATCGCATTTGAATGGCCGAATAAGTGAAATATGGGAGGAGACAGGAGATCAATACAAAGAGTGTGATGAGCCAATAAGATGGGGCTGGCGCACAAGCTTCAACGAAAACCTGATAGGCAGTAGTTGATATGTTAGGGTCTATTGCACCATATGCCAAGAGGAAAATATACCAGAATATGATGCCACCCCAGATGAAGAGATGCTGTATGTATGTGAAATAGCTGACAGATAGTGCCATCTGGCAGTTAACCACCCACACAACACATGTGTACATGGTGGCTCCGAGGATCTCTAAGCCAGCAACTTTCCCATTTTTGAGAAAGGCTTGATCTTCCATCGAAGAGATGCAGAAGAAGAAGATTAAGGTAGCACTCAACACCCCATTAAATGCCCAGCCAAATATTCGAAGCCAGCTAAACAGGACATTTTGCACACCTTCTTGGTATAAAAGTGGGAACTGTAAATTAAAAGAACAAAATATCACAACAATGGCATCTATTCTTGGCTTCCAGAAACAGATAAAATTTTATATGTTTAACCACACTATATGGAGCAATTCTGTATCAAATTATTAAGCAAATGAAAAAGCATTAGAATGTGAAACAATACCTTCAGGCAAAATCGTGCAGATACATCTTGGTCGAATACTCCTAGGGCAATCACGGGAAGTGATGTGAAGAAGACATTATAAAGAGACAAAAACCAATCATTGTATGCAGGTTGGCCTGAGAATGACGCATATGCCTCGTAGAAGAAGAGAGTGACACCGAATGCAATGTTTTTGTAAAAGAAATAGCATATCTGCCAAACAACAAAGAATAAATGTGTCAAGCACTTCAAATTGATTGGCTAGGTTGGTTTATATTTCAAGAAGCAGCATACACAGGCTTTGAATTATATTCTTTCTGATCAACCACAATAGAAGAGAAGAAGGGGTGCATATCATTTTGATTTAAAGTAATTTCCAAGATTTTAGCCAGATGCAAATATGAACATTTCATAAAAGTATTATGAGCATTATGATGCATGAGGAAAACATCCTCCAGAGTAAATCAAAGGAAGATACCATTAAAAACTTCTCATGGGACACATTTATGATAAAATAGTACCATTGATGATATCCTTCTGTAACACCAATGTCCATGAACAAGTAGCAAGCGCTCCAAATATCGGAATTGTGCAATTGCAAAATCACTTGACATGACTGCCTGAAATTTTGGAAAGTCCCCAAAGTGTAGATTTGAGAATTTATGAAGTGAAACTGTTAACAAATTGGATATACATATACAAAAAAGACAAAAAATAAACATTAGAGCAATCTGTTTATCACTTACCTGCATTCCTTCAACCCCACTGATACCAACACCAATATCTGCTTCCTGAAGCATTCCAACATCATTTGCCCCATCACCAATTGCTAATGTTGTGTTACCTGTTTTTGTTTTAACTAATCTTGTAACCTGCATTTTTTTTTAAAAACGCCTTTTAGTTCAATTTGTATTTCAAGATGCAAGAACCAAGTAAATGTTATGATTGGCCTTTCCCATTTCTAGATCTATGCAAGGAAACAAACTCCTTCCACATAGATTAATCACAAAAACACTTGTTATAAAGCACATTTTTATGTGCCATTTGTAAACTAGGTCATTTTAGTTAATGGAAGAAAAAAAAATGTATGTCAGAGAAGTTAATGTGACTTACCAGAGCTTTCTGTTTAGGAGATGAACGGCAGCAAATGACCGATGCACATCCAATGGCAAGCTCTAGAAACTTGTCCTTGACATCTTCGTGAAGAGCATAGGTGAGACAATTGCCATCAATGATCAAAGCCAATGCCTCAGGACTTTCACTTGATGCAGTTAGCAGCGCCTTCCCCTCGCTTATCTGACGGAGGACACTTGCCTTGGTAGCCTACAGAGTCAATGAGATCCTGTCAAGCTCTCTTGAGTTGCATTAACTAGAATCCTATGTGCAATAAGTTGGAAATTCAAAAACAATAATACTTGTAGCATTTAAACCTAGGTCAAACTACATTTTGTTTGACAGTAGGTATTCTACTTGTCTAAATGTCACAAAAACAGTACAGCATTTAATATTGAGATTACCGCAGCAGCAGCATCCTTGTCCTCCATTTTCTGCAGGGCTTTGTTTTCTGAGGTCTCCGAGCTGATTATTACCTGTTGCATTCCTTGTCTAAGTAAACTACAGGCAAAACTGCAAGATTGAGCATCAAGTCAGAAAGGCTAGTGTTGAAGTTCAACATCTATTAACATGGAACTGACAATCCATTGATCATACCCAATATTAATTGCTGTCTCCATCTTATCTCCTGTCAAAACCCATATTTTAATTCCAGCTTGGGCAAGCTTGTCGATACATTCAGGAACCTGTCCAGAATGAAAGGACAGAAAATTTTGATTTCAAACACTACAGTTAGTCTCTAAAGAAGTTAAGAAAGTTTTGATTTCAAACACTACAGTTAGTCTCTAAAGAAGTTATTTAATTTGCAGGTACATTTGCATGTGACAGGAAAGTGAACCGGTCCTTTTGTTCCTTTGGCTTGAAGCAGTTTTTGACATGTGAAAAGAATTGATGTGGTAGATAACAAAATACTGATTTCTAGGGTTTGGAAAGAAATTGATGTTAGGTGATAACAGATGCTTTTTGGATGATAAAAGCCAAGTGATTTATTTTGCAGAACATGAAAGTACTCCATCTCAACATACTGACACTGAATGTTCAATGTTTTGAGATTTTTTTTTGAAACTCACCCCATTTTGAAGTTTGTCTTCAACTGCTGTAGCACCGAGAAGAATCAAATCAGCCTCAATCTTGGCTGCCACTTCTTCAATCATTTCCTCACGCTCTGCACTTACTGAGGTCTTGGCCTCAGTAAATTCCCGATTGAACTCACTGTATTCTTTCTCATCAAGTTCACGATATGCAAGTACCAAAGTCCTCAAACCAGCATCAGCATAATGGTTAATGTGCTCTTTGGTTTGCTCTTCAAACTCTCTTCCATTCTCTGCAAGTCTTTCAAACATGACACTGCACATCGAAGACAACTAATTTATAAAATACGTTAAAAGAATATGAACAATAAAAATATGAAATCATCAATCAACATGACAGAAGCAATATCTTTCATCTGCATTGACTCTGAATATGAAGAATATGGGGGTCCATTGCATCCTTTCCTTATTTGTGATGGGCCAATGGAGGTATCCCTCTTTGAGGGAAGATACGAAGTGAGATCTCTGGTTATCACTCTTGAGAGCAAGGTAGTTTATCATCTAAGCAATTCTCCACAAGAGAATTCAAAAATCCAGTGAGTTGTTGGTCAGTGATCACTAGGGCCTATTTGGCATTTTTTTTGGTATAGGAGCTTTATTGATAGAACCATCACCTTCAATATGTTAACAGAGGTCACTCAATTTTGTTTTTATTGTGAATTTGACATGTTTTATTGATAAGAAGAACAAAACAAACATGCCAAATTCACAATAAAAACAAACAGTAAAATGCTATTGCAACGTCTAAAAGAGTGTTGTGTCATATTACCAACCTGTCAGCGCCTTTGCAAAGCAACAGCAATTTTCCCTCCTCATCTCTTACGATTACAGACATCCGCTTTCTAGAGCTACTAAACTCGATAATGTTCAAAAGTTGATAATATCTGCAGAAATGAGGAAAAATAATAAGCTGGCATACTTGAGCAAAATAATGACATACTAACTAGTAACAGCTAAAAAAAGTGAGCAAAAGACTCAAATGTTTAACAGTGAAAATGGAAAAAAGGTGGCTTGTCAATAAGCAAAGGAAACACCTGTCCTGTAAGATTGTACCTCACGTTCAGATCATCTGTTTTTAGATGGACATGTTGCAAATAAGTTGAACAGAACTATGTATGCAGACTAGCCCTTTCTAAGTGAAAAATATGTAAGCCCTGAAAAAAATATGCAACGATAAGAATTAGAAACAACCTTTCAACTTTTCTGCCAGATACTGGATCTAACTCATTAAGTGAGATACTTGTTTGTGTTCTTTCATAAAATTCAAATCCAAGTTCTCTTGCTGCAATCACAAATGCTGCCTCATCAGGTGATTCAGCTTCATATGTTATTGTCCCAGTTTCTTCATCAATTTCAGGTATTGCAGTGTGGCAGATAGCCAGTAATCTTAGAAACCTTTGGATTACATCAGCACGAGGTTCGCGTGCCCAATGACCAGCAGTAATTCTTTCATCTGCAAAATTGAATCCTTTTATGGATGGTTTGTGTTCAGTTTGCTCCTGAACAATGGCCTCTTCTTCTATCTCCTCTTGAGGTAAAGGTGACCCCTTTCTCCTAGCCATAGCTCTCTCAACTTCAGTCACTCCGCGACCATAGGATGTCCCAGCCACAGAACACTTGATAAACTCCATTGAGTTGCAAGTTAATGTTCCTGTTTTATCAGAAAGTATAGTGTCAACTTGGCCAAGTTCTTCATTCAAATTTGAGGTCCGTGCTCGTGCTGGCTTATCAGCTTCCTCATAGTACATTTGCCGATCTTGGTTGATGAAAATGCTCTGAAGAACTTTGACAATTTCTATTGACACATACAAGGAAATGGGAATCAAATAGCTATACAACATGAGTGCAGTCAAAAAATGCAAAATAGCAGCTGCTGGTGCTCTCTTTGGGTCATAATAAACAGTAGTATCATCTGGTCTGAGATACCATCTTTTCATCCTCCCATCTTCAAGATCTTCCCTTGTTGCAATCCCAAAGAAGATTGACCCAATAAAAGACATTATGACCAACATAAAGAACAAGAGGTAAACAATCTTATCTGTCCTCCTCTCAATTTTGCTTCTCTTGGAAGGTGGTTCTGTTGAATTCTGCATAACCTTTGTGTCATGACCTGTGAAAATAACTACTCCATAAATATAATCGGTGTTTCGTAACTTTGAGTCTCTAAGCAGAAGCTGCTGAGGTGAAAGAGGGAGCTGTTGCTCTCCAAGCTCCAAACTGCCAATGAAAGAATACAAATTTGCATTTGGATCTTCACATCTTATTAAAGCCTTGAAATCTTGAAAGCTAGAGTCATCGTGAAGATTTGAAGTTGCATCTAGTGCTTGTTTTAGTTTCAAATTGGTTTCCCCATCAAGATTCATGGTCTCAACATAGCAAATTGCTTCCTCATAACTTGATGAAAGTAAGATAAGATCAGCAGGGAAAAACTCATCCTTTTCCACCTTTACAATGTCTCCAACTTTCAAATCCCTCCATTTACTATGATGAAAAACACCATCCCCGCGATGCACTTTTACGTTGCGATTGTTCACTTCAATATCCTGATAACATTTTAACAGACAAGTTACACATCCAGACTTCCAGTGTAAGAAATTAATCAAATACCGGTGAGCATATGGATATTGCAATTGAAAAGAATAATAAATAAAGAGGTCTAAAACCAAACCTGAACCCCCAAGTGAATAAAGAAAATAGCTAATAATGAGACATTGAAAATAAAACATCATGCAAAGCCTTAAAAAGATTCAATTTCAATCTAAATGGAACATCGTCTGTATCGACCATGGAAAATGTTGAACAAACCAATTGTGAGACAGGTTGGCAATGTCACAGTGGAATTCACTCAAATCCAATCTATCTTTCCAGCATTAAATTGCACTAGACAAAAGGAAGAAAAACTAATCCGAAAACAACCAAACTCTTCATTGTAGATTAAGAACCAACAGGGAATCACCAAAAAATCGTAAAACCTCCTCAGCTTTCTTCAAATTTCTGTTAAAGAATTATGCCTCAAATTTGAGCCCGACTACCATCTTAAACACCTTTTTTATGCATATATATATATATATATATATATATATATATATAACAACATGAAGGCCAAAAATTTGAATTTAATTTAGAATTAGTAACATGAAGAAACCTACCTGTCGTTTTCTCCTCCAATCTTCAAGCGCCTCTTTCCCCATGGTTGCTCCAATAACAACAACAAGAGGAACAACATTACTGACTGCTGAATAAGGCGATAGCGGAGTGAAAGATAATATGGCACACACAAGGAAATAAAAATTGGCTACTCTCCTGAATTGCTCAAATAATGACTTAGGGAAAAACGTTGCAAGAGTATACTTAGTAGTTCTAACATAGTTACTGCCATAATCGAGCACACCAGCCTCAAAGCATTCAGGGTCATTGCAATAGATTACCCTTGAGAAGCCAGGCCCTCCAATTAGTGAATGATCCCCTTTGAAAGATGCCTTCCCACATGAGAAGGCATGAATTCTGCTAAAATGTTGCTTCTTTCTTCTACCTCCAACCATTATATGCAATTAACAGCTGTTTTTTTCCAAATTAATCAAACACACAACTCACCAACTGGAATTAATTTACTTGTCAAAGGGTAACTTTGCCTTTCAAGAAAATTTCGATATCCAATAAGTTAAAGAGCTAGATTCCAAGATAGTAGCTTGACAGAAACAAATCCCTGATGATCAACAGCCAAAACAATAATCTTTTAAAATTCATGATGATAATAATAAAAATATAAATAGGTAAAAGGAAAAGTATCAAATTCCAACAAGCTCAAACTAAAGACTAACCAAAAATAGTATAAATTCTGAAAAGAAATACTAGACAAGAAGTATTGGATTGAAGTATGGTAAAAATTCTTAATCTAGAAAAACAAAACAAAATAAGAAAAACCCAAAAGGCAAAAGGAAAGACCCTTTTAAACCAAAAGGCACTAAAGAAAAAAAAAAAAAAAAAAAAAAAAAAAAAAAGGAGCAAAAATATTCCTGATCACATATTAAGATCCCCCTGGAACAAGACAAAAGCAAAGAAATTTTCGTTCCTACAGAACTTTTTGTTTGCAAGCTAAGAACCGAGCCTTCCATGTCTTACTTTGACTAATAGCTACAGAACATAAACCAAAAAAAAAAAAAAACTTGAAAACGTGCATTTGAGTGTCTCACCTAAAAATTACATAATAACAAAACTCAACCCACTTCATCAACTAGGAAGAAGAAGAAGAACTTGAAACTTTTAGCTTAATCAAAAAAATTAAAAAGTTCCACAGCTGTTAATCAACTGCTAAAAAAAGGGTACCAAGAAATTAAGAAAATGGAACAGCTAAGCAAGGAAAGATAAAATTGGAGTGGAGAACAAGGGCTCTAGAAGGTCAAAGGAAAAACCTAAAAATAAATAAATAAATAAAAGCTGTAAAAAGACATTAAACTTACAGAATCATAGAAACAGCAGAATTCTTGCATGACAGGCAAATTTTATGCTGTGGGTCAACTGGGATTTTTCTTTATTCTCTTTTTTTTGAATCTTTTTGTTTCTTGAATCTTGGTACATGCTCTGTAAAGCTTCACATGATCTAAAGAAAGTGAAGTAACAAGATTGTAGGCGATCTTGGTGGATAATTGGAGTGCGTAAGCCAATACGCCAATGCTGTTTCAAATTATTCAATGAATATAAATATATTATATGAAAAAATTAATACAGAAAGATGAAGAGAGAGATCAAAGATTGAAGACAAGAAAAAAAAAAAAAAACAAGATTTTGAAAGACAGTTGAGGCCGAGAGAGAGAGGGTTTAGTAATAATTTAATTAATTAATGGAAAATGAAAAATATTTTGCAAATAAAAGAATTTTTAGGCAGAGCAGACAGCAGATGTGGTAAGGATGAGGCAGCGCAGCTTGTTTGAAGGGTCAAACAAAGACCAATGATAGTTTTGTAGAGTAACAATTCACGTGGCCAACCTTTATTTTTATTTATAATAATATATTGTTTAGAAAATAGGGGTATAATATTGTTAGGATTTATTTTATTTTATTTTTAATTTGATTAAGATGGGAATTGTCTGTAAATAATTTCATTATCATTAGACTAAGTTGCAGTTTAAATTAGTAGTTAGAACTTTTAAAATTAAGCTTTTCAATTCTCAACTACTTGTATGAATTGTTTAATACATTTAGCATTTGATAGATCGTTTTAAAATCTATTCTCTTTATTTTGAAAAAAGTGACTATTAAAAAAAATTAGTTTTATTTATAAATAAGTGGTCATTTAGTAACCCAATAAAAAAATATATGGTAAAATAGTTAATTTATCCTTTTTTTGCCCAAGTATGAAAGATGTTTTCCTAATTTATACTATAATTAATATAGGTCTTTTTGACAACTTATGAAAAATTATTACTATTTTAAAAATAATAATTTTTTTTTAATGGCCTTTTTTTTTTAATGGAGGAAGTAATAATTAATAATTCAAAATTATAATCCAAATACTGAAAACTAAAATTTTTTGTTATTAGCATTTAACATTTAATTGCTAGCTGGCTAGTTATTAATTTTTAGTCGTTGACCATTAATTGTCAATTGCTGATAGTTAATGGCTATCGCTTAACTAAATATGCTCTAAGTTTTTTATGTTTATTTTGGTTATTTATATTAGGGATTTATGCTTTATTAAGGTTCATAATTTTTATTTTATTAAGGTTCAGAATTTTTTTTTTTTTTTATGTGTTTTTAGTATAGAATATCATTAAGTTCAGTGTAGTTATCTAAAGTATTGTAAAAATAATTAAAAAGGGATAATTTCTCGAATTATGTATTAGGTATAACTATCCCAAATTAAAAAATAAATAAGTAAATTTAGATTTTTTTTATTTTCTTATTTTTATCATTGTGATCTTTATCATTAACTAAATTAGAATTTGACAGTATAAAATGATATTTCTTAATTTATATTTTTTCTAAATATTTATTTATTTATTTAAGAGAATTTTTAAAAGATTGCATTGTAGCATGCTAGTTTAATTAAAATAAGTGAGTCAAACCTATAAATTTTGATTTATTCATATTATAATTGTGTCTTAGAAGTTGAAAACCCAATTGAAATTTAATTAAAATAAATAAATATATGAATCGAATTATCTGGATATTGTTCCAATAAATTATAAAATTAAAGATAGATATTTAAAAAGGAGATCTTATTCATCAAATAATGTAGGCTTCGTTTGACTTAAAAAAATTTTAAATTTATGAATTTAATAAAATCTATGAATTGTTAAATCCATAAATTTTAAAAATTTCACCATTTAGATTGATTATGAAATTAATAAATTGTTAGGGACAATCTTGAAATAAAAAAAAATTATCATAATCTCTCATACATAAAAAATGGTGGATTTTAAATTTTTCCACCTAGGAGATGGGAAATTAAAATTTTCAAAAATTAAAGATTTTAAAAGATAGAATATTTTCAAAATCTATGAATTCTAACCATTTTTTGGATTACCAAACGATAAATTTAGTTTACATTTATAAATTTTATAAAATTTTTCATTTGAAATCCCTCATATAAAACGATGCCATAATGTCATTTCTTTTTAGTGGTGATGTTGCCAGAGCGAAAATTATTATTATCAGAACAATTAATTTTCTTAATTTATAAACAGACATAGATATCCTTCCATTAATTTTAAAAGTACTTTCCTTTTATTTTTTATTTTATAAGATGTTATCATGAATTATATTATTATACTTTCATTTTCCTAATATTTTCCATGTATAGAAATATTCTTGCTTTTAAAGAAAAATAAAAAAAATTCTATTATACTATAATTAGGATTCTAATTCTAATGGACATATTAGGAGGGTTAAATCCAATTATGATTGGGTCTTCTATTTGAATTATATTTAATTAAATAGAAATCCCAATCATAATTAGGACAATTTAGGAGAGATTATCCTTTTGTAACGTTTTCTTATTGTTCTAGTAAAAATCTACACAGCAAGTGAACGTAGCTCAAGTTTGAGTAAACCACTGTAAAATCTGTTTGTTCTTTACTCCCCATCTAGTTTATTTCTTAACATATTATTCTTAAAAAATTATTATATGCATGAATACATTATATTTTTATTAGGATCCAATAAGAAAATTATGGCTTTGCATGTAAATATTGAAGAAAATTTTTTTAATTTATTTTTTTTTTCTAATTGGTCCTTGTTTTTCTTTTCTCTCATTGTTTATAACTTAAAATATTATGAAAAATTAACAATTTATATAAAGTGAATTATTCATATTTTATTACATCTTGAATCATATAAAAATATGAAATATCATTTTGATTAGTGATTTAGATAAGATTGTTGGTGTCATTATTTAACAATTTATTGATCAATCATTCAAAAAAAAAATTATAAATCAATCAATGTACATGAATTTTTTGTTTGATGGATTCCAATTGTACATAATTTTTTAAAACCAAAATCAAAATAAAAATAATTTAAATAAATTTTAAGAATTAACTATTTATATTTATAAAAAATAAGTATTTCTTTTTATGGAATTTAGTTCGATAAAAAAGAAAGAAAGAATAGTCAATGATTTTATTTCAATAAATATAAAAGGAAATTACTTTTGAAGCTAATAAAAGGATAATTATATCAATTTAATTATAAATTAAGAAAGTTAACTGCTTTTTTCATATTGTTCTGGCAATATCATCACCCTTCTTTTTTATCAAGACTATTAATATTTTCGAGTTAAGTTATATATCAACTAAGATTAATGTGATATTTGATAAAATTGAAAATCAAATGATATAAATATTATAATTTTTAAATTATAAAAATATTTAAAATTTTAATTTATCATTTTAAGTAATTTTTAATTTAATTGAGAATTTTAAAATAAAATGATTAAATATTAAAAATTTTAATTTGCATTAATAAAAATATTATCAAATGCCATCAAGTTTTCTTTTTCACATGAGTATAAGAGTGCGTCTCTTGCATTTTATCTATATATTTAGAAATTACTTGTTTGAGTTTTGATTCCAAAAACCGAATTTTATTGAATAAGCAAAGAAATGAATTTTTTTACCAATTAAACTAATATAGAGATTAAGTTTAAAAAAAAAAAAAAAAACCTTAAACCAACATTTAATTGTAAAAATTTAAAATATTCATTAAAATTACCCTGATGCAATTCTTCACTCTTAGGCTACATGATTAAGACATTAATCTACTTTAGAGAATTCTTCAAGTGACCTAATCAATTGACGGCAAAAAAAAAAAAAAAAAATTGATAATTTCCTTGTTAGCGCATTCACAACTTAAAGCATTCTCAATGTATTATTTATATATATTAAATTTTTTGTTATAAAAAGTTATTTCAAAAAATAGAGTTTCAATTAATTTTTTATCTTTAAAAAATGAATAAAAAAGTTATTTTAATTTTTCACATCTAAATAGTCAAATATCATAATCTATTTTAATTTTAATTAATGTAATACAAATTTCTATATATTTTATTAAAAATAATTATAGTATTGTTTTTTTATTAAATAAATTTAAATAATTAATATTTATAGGATAAAATAAAATAAATAGTAAAATATAAAGAGATTATTTGATTTAAATAAAATTTTTTATTTTTTATAATTAAATACTTTATATTAAATAAAATATATTATTTAAAATAAATAATACAATTAGAAATGCTCTTAGCAAGTGTACGGTGATCCAACCTGAGTTTAATAAGATAGAGCAATTATAGCACAAATTAAATTGGACTTAGTTTGGTAACCTCTTTTGTCTCTTGTGGCATTAAATAACAATTAAAAATAATTAAGACGGGATATGCCCTAAAACCTACTAACTAGTACTAAAGTTGAAATCTAATTAATAAAATTAAGTAATTTATTAAATTTGATTTGATTATTCAAAGAGGAGTACAATCTTGGCCGCAATTTCGTATTGGACCAGAATTGGACTAGTAATTTTAATTTAATGTTTTATGAAATTAACATTAGACTATAAATAAACAATACAGTTTTGATTTTTATCGTATATTCTTTATTCTAGTTTCAAACATGACCTAAACTAATTTATTAATTTTATAAAAGTTGTTCTTAAAACTCAAAGACGAAGCCTTTGGGTGGGAGTTTGAATAGAAATCAAACTATCAATTTTAGTTTAGGTTCAAGATTTTATGAAATTATAATCAAACGATAAATAGTTACAGGCTAAGATTAAACCAGAACAGTAACTATGGTTTTGATTTCAATTCGATTTCTAGCAAGTTCGAGTCTTATTTTGAACCTGTCCATGATTAAGGTTAGATAAGTATGTGTGTGTGTATATATATAAATATATATAATTACAATTGAAAATGTTTTTGCTTTTGTCATGTATCATATTACTTAAAAAGTAATTTACAAAATGTATTTGATTTTTGATAAATTTTATTATCTCTTATTACAAATAAGTGTATATATATTTAGGTATTATTTGGTATAGAATAAGTAAATTAAGGAAGTAAAATTTCTTGAAAAATGAAAAATTTTGCTTTATTTGGTAGCATTATTGAAAAAAAAATTCAAAAAATAAGATGTTTACTTACTGAGTTTAAGGATAATACATTCCCTTTAGAAAAGTTAAGGAAGTTTGATTTTCTAATTGAAATAGATATAAATTGATATATCTATTATCTATTAAACAAAATTAAATAAATGGGGTAAAATATTATTGTATTTTTTATTATTAAATCAAATAAAAAAATGACTGTCCAGAGAATTATATACAAATTAAATATACAATTATTTCTCGAAAAATTTTCTTCTTAAAAAATAACTCTCTGAGAAATCTATTTATCAAAAAGTATACCAAACAATACTAATTATGCGTATTATCATCAACAAAACCACAACACTTGCAATAATACTTACATGTCATTTGTAGTGTTTAATAAATAAATAATTTTTTTTCGAAAATATGTAAGTAAAGATTCCAAAAATACATATATATAAATAAAATAGATTAAATGAAAAACATGAAAATTACAACATATGTGGCAGATTCCTATTGGAGTTAAAATTAGGGGGAAAAAAGAAAGAAAAAGAAGAGGGGTAGGTGAGTTGCAAGTTACAAATAGGAGAAAGATTAGGAATGAGGTGAGTTTGCTGAGGACTAGTTTTGTGGCACCGGGCGAATTGCTTGCTCCTCAATTCTTTTGTGCAGCGAAAAGTCATACCAAATGGCAATACACACATGCTTCTTTTAATTATTTTCCATGGGCTCCCATTCTTTACGCTAATTATCTAAAAAAATCTAAATACTTTTTGCCCCTAATTATATGAAAATAAAAGATCAATCATAGCATGTAAGTTACGGAATAGAAATAATCTTTTCTTTTCATAAATCTCATCAAATTGTTTGTTGTTTATGAATGGAATGAAAAAACATATACGATTAGATTTAATAATTTATTTTATGAGTTAATCATGTGCGATTTAAATAGTTTTATCCTTCTCCTTAAGGGTGTAGGAAATGAGAAATTTTAAATTTGAATTTCTCAATTTATAAATAATTATTATTAATTTTGTGAAAAATATTAAATGATATAATTATCTCTATTGTATAATCTATTATTTTTCTTTCAGGTGTGCCCCTCTTATATATATATATATATATATATATATATATATATATATATATATATATATATATATATATATATATGTATGTATTACGAATTTTAATTCAAATAAAAATGATCAACATTATTATATATTTGTGTGTTATTCCTTATATTATTTTATGATTCTACAATGTCAAGGGAAAATTTTCTTTTAGAAATATATTGTTTTAAATAAAATAACATCATAACAAGTAAAGCAATTTAAATTTATTAAAAAAGAGACAAATAATATTTTATTATAAGAATAAATATATTGCATGAACTTTCAATAGTTTTTTTTTTTTTAAACAGGAGGAGAAATTGAACTTGAATTTATTGTCTAAATCATATATGTATTTATTATTAGGTTATGTCTTAGTGTGTATCAATTTTTCATAGTTGATTATATAATTTAGGCTTAATTCCAAAAAATTTCCTTTGAAGTATACCGTTTACTAGTGAAAATTTTGATTTGATGGTCTAATTCTTTGTATGTATATATATATATATATATATATATATATATATATATATATATATATATATATATATATATATATATATATATATGTGCGAGGATTTTTCTCCTTCAAATTAATCAAAAGTGATGAGTTGCCAAAAGCAGAAGCATCATTGTATTTTTGCATTTCTGTCCAATTTTGACTATGGCCTAACACATTATTTATTTAGCATATTAAATTAGCATTTCAATTGGAAATGTTAAAAAATAAGCATTAGACAAACTTATTTTAAATTAGTGATGTAAAAAAAAAAAAAAATTATTTCCCCAAAATATAAGCAAAATAAATTCATTTCGAATTATTCTGGCATTTTTATTACAAATACTAGTAGTTATTTTATCCAAAAATAAAATACTTTTATATCAATGAATAAAAAGCTGCTTGTCATTTAATTTATTTTTAGCCTAAAACTAATTTAGAAAATAAAAATTTAATTGTAAGTAATTATTTTTTATTGATTCATAAAAATTCCTAGTTATTTTTTTATTGAAAAAGTTACTATTTGACGCAATAATATCAAACACTAATAATTTTATAATTGTTTTTTATTGTTTCACTAAATATAGCATCATTTTATTTGTAACAATTTATAATTACTATTATTCAGAAAATTTTATAATTAATTATAAATTTTTAGCACCAAGTATTAACATTATACCATACTATAATATGTCATGGTAAGTGGTAGTGGTAGACTATTTGAATGGGTCAACTTACACAACTATAATGTGAAAATATGAAAAAAAAAATAAAAAAAAATCACTAATAAGTAATAACAATAAGTATAAAATTAAACACAATATACATAAATTTTGTATTAAAATCAAAATTAAAATATATGATTAACTATGACTGATAATATGTTTACTCTTGTACAATAATTAATTTTTAAATTTTAGTTAATTAATTAGTTGGCATTAAAAAGAGAGAGAGAGTAGGAAGTTTGAATCAAATCAAAACCAGTACTCAACATTTGGCATGGAATGATGACTTGGGTGAGTTTTGGTCCTTCATCGCCATTCATATTGGTTGACAAAGAAGAAATTTAAGTTTACCGTTTGTTCTCATTATAAAATGATGGAGGAGCTAATTTTTCATAATTTGTATTCAAAATTTCAAATTTAATTAGGATAGAGCGGCGAAATTTTTATGAAGCAAAGATAGAGAATAATTACCTTTTTCTATTTTATATTTTCATAAGAAAAAGGAATTTTCCAATAGACTTACTAGATTCTCTTTTATTCTTCCTTTCACATGCTAATCTATGAGAATGTACTTCATAACAAATGATCCATTATGGAAGGCTGAAAAATTGCATTAGTGTTCATGTTAAACAAAATATATAAAATCTTGAGTTAATTAAAGCTCTAATGTTTGGTTAGTATTATTAAATTCATTTTTAGGATAGAAAAATTTAAAGTTTAAGTCCCAACCAAAGTCGAATTTACTTTAAAAAAATATAAAATAAAAATCTGTATCATATCCTCAATAATGTTAAAGAAAAAAATTTACATCCATAGTATATTTTATATATATACTTATTTTATTTATACCATAATCAAATTTTAAAATATTTTTGAGATGAAATAATAAGAGATAAAAATTTTAATATTAAATTACGATAAAAAAATTTTTGATTCTTACTTTTTGAAATATTTAATTTTAAAAATTTTCTATAAATCACTTAATAGTATTATTAGTGGAATAAGCATAAAATAATAAAATATTTAATGTCGCAGAAATTGATTTTTCATATCATCACAAGAGATTAAAGTACTAATTTGTTTAATTTATAATTTATCTATGCATAAAAGAAAATTGTTACAGAATTTTTTTTAACAAATGTTTTTGGATTTTTGCGGGAAAATATTGAAAGCCAAAAATTAAATTGTAGGTTGAAATGACAATTTAATTATGTGGAATCATAAATGCAACAACATATATATTATAGGAATTTTAATTTATTCTAAATCTGTTGTGTATGTAAAGTTCATGTCAATTGCTCACCATCAAAGTTGATTTTCTTAATTTTCCTAAAAAAAAATTATCTTAATTAAGAATCCTAATCACCTAGCAGTTCGTTTAATATGTAGAATTGTTTAACTAAACAGCAGTACTAGTAAATAACTCATATTAAGCTTAATATATAATCCCAAAAATGTTATCTAAAATTTAGCCCTATATTTTGGTATAACGATCCGAACCTGAGAGCACGTGATGGTATTAGAACACAGATGATATACGTGGCTACTAGTGCTAATAGTAAGCCTCATAACTTACTAAATGACAAAACTATAATAAAATAGGACTATGGACTTACATATTAAGCAGAACCAACTAAACATCACATCAATTTAATACCACACTGAGCTAACGTTTCAATCATCTCAAAATATCAAATGTCATCTAACTGGGTTCTGCTTAACAGTACAATTTACCAACTCATAGAGATTATACAACTGACAATTATCATAAAATACAGAGAACATATATAATATTGCGGAGTTCTAGAATAATAATACAAATATCATTTACATAACTCAATGCTTAAATACAAAATACTGCTGAAAGATAAAAGGCAATATAGGTCAATTTAAAATATTTTCATAAGCTCATTATACCACCTGGAAAAATAAATTGAATAGGAATGAATATTTAACTCAGTGAATGATACTAGCTAATATAATAACATGGTATCTTATAGACAAATTTTTAATGTTTATATTATGCACCATGTCACAAAAACAGACAATTCACACAAACAAATAAAGAAGAGATATAGTCTATAGTATCACACTAATCCTTAATATGGGGAGTCGATCTCCCTATCATGGCTCTCTTGGTCTAATACATTCTCTCAATCCAATAAGAGTTGCAATGGTCCCAGCAGTGCTGACCTGACTGGTCGTAGCGAGGCGATGAACATGCCTCCAGCCATCATCCATTAGTCCTGGCTCATCTTATCCAAACATCACAATCCAATTCACATTCCTAAGTGGCACTATGTCATTCCAATCTCATCCGACAAGCATAAATATTATGCAACAATATTTATTAATGCATCAATCACAATCAAATGTTAACATACGTCTATGTGATAATAATGCATAATTATACATATATAAATACATATAATAAATGCAAATGCATGAAAGGAAAGGAGAATATATTAGAGAATATCACTTACCTATTTGACAATGCTTCTAACCAACTTTCCCCTTGAAGTGTGATATTTGATGACAGAATGACGTCGAATATATCGACTCTAAATAACAGACGAGATTATTAAAAAAGAACAACTTGCCTTTAAAGATATAACTAAATGACTACTGAGACTCTACCAAAATTTCGATAGAGTTTTCCCTATAACTAGGACATTTTCCAATTATAGTAAAGGAATAAACAATTCTAAATAACCTCAACAGCCCAACTGCAACAATAATGACCCCTTATGGGTCCTCCCAATTCACAATCAATAATACAACTAAAATCCAATTCTAATATAAATTCATAAAATTATCAATTACTAATTAAATTTAATAAACATAACTTAAAGCAATCCATAACTCAAAAGTAATTGAAATTCAAGAGTTTGAATATACCCACGAAAAATTTGATCGAACAAATATCGAAAATCACACTGAAATGGCGGGACAGAGCTATTGGATGTGGGTCCGCACGTTGTTCTATGTGCCGTTGCTATCGGTGGCAAACCGAAGCGATCTTCATGCCATTTTGCTCGTCTCAATGCTAAGAGCTCGAAAATCATCGCCATTAGTCGGAATCGGCCTCAAAAGTTTCAGTGTTGCATTTTTCAATCTCCACTTTCGGCGAGCTTCAAATGATGAGATAGATACTAATCAAAAGCTCTTGAAATAAGGATTCAACCGGCACCAGTCTCGCTCAATTTGGTAGCTAGAATTGGTCGGAAACTTGATTTGAAGTTTTAGCACTGGAGAGATTTCTCTCCTCCCCTGCGCTGCGCTTTGGTGACGATCTCCATTGTTGTTGCTTCCATGTAGCTCACTGGTTCATGGGCTTCAACTTGGGGGTGCCACTCGGAGAACCCCCAATCTCTCCTTCCTCTCACGGTCTCTCTCTCTCACATAGACTCCCTCTTCCTCCTTATGTCTTAAAATTTTGCTCCCTTTCATAGCCATATGATTGGTTGCTCTTTGCCAAACAGATGCACTCAAACTGTCTCTTTTTTTTTAAATAATAATAATAATAATAATAAACAAAATTCCAAAACTTCCAAATAAATTTTCTTAAGTAGAATTTTCTTTAAATTCATATATTACAATTATCCGAATAAAATTTTATAACTAACAATATATATTTTAAATTAATTGAACATAACGTTAATTTCTAAAAATTCTTAAAATTTAATATTCAAATATCAAAATATAAAATTTTATTATTTTTACATTTAATTTTTGCAAATATAAATTCTCAAAAATAACCACTATAATATTTTCATAATAAAATATGTAAATATTTTCTTCAATTATATTCACATATCTAACATTTAAATATAATTACCATTAAAAATACATTTTTCAAATTATAAAATATATAAAATTAAATAAAAATGAAAATTTCAATTACACTTTAATAAAAAAATAATTAAATAATATATTTTCATACAAAATAAGAATTATAAAATAATTAAAAATTTAAGTTGTTACATTTAATAATTCTTATCCAACGAGATTATTAATCTCATTATTTATGACATATCATTTTATAAAATAGTTTCACTTTTTATTTCATTTATTAATCTAACCTATTCAATATAAGATTATTTAATACTATATATTAAATTTTTGTACTAAAAAGTATTCCCATCATTTAAAAGATTTAAATTAATTTTAAATATTACGAATCCGAGTGTAATTGCCTAATTATGTTCCTATATCCTAAATGGTCTTCCCTAATCTATCCTTGTTTGGTACTTTACCTAATATTGATAGATTCTATGCTTAAATGCCTAATAAAAAATATGGGATATTTCAGTAATAAATATTCTAGAATCACTATTCGAGATTAATTAAGGATAAAATAAAAAATTTATGAGAACGAATGAGTTATTCTATTTGTATATTTCTAAATTAAGAAACTGTACAAGTTATACTATTTCTTTTTAACATTTTTTATATTAATTTATTAATATTTTCTATAGTA
Organism: Reutealis trisperma; assembly: GCA_947687605.1. Classification (NCBI taxonomy): domain Eukaryota; kingdom Viridiplantae; phylum Streptophyta; class Magnoliopsida; order Malpighiales; family Euphorbiaceae; genus Reutealis; species Reutealis trisperma. The sequence continues at coordinate 14,979,376 of CANTUT010000033.1, read as the reverse complement.
CTTTGTTAAAAATCAAAGTAAATATATTTTATTTTATTGTAGGAAAAAATAATTATTTTATAAAAAATATAATTTTCTTATATTTTTAGTAAATTTAATTATTTTTTCATAATTCTTTTTAGTTTTCAAAAAAAATTTAATTTTATAAAAATATGACTTATTTTATATAAAATAAGAAATTTATGAAAAAATTATAAATTAACAAAAAATAATTTCATTAATTTACTTTACAAAATTAATGAAATTAACTTATGAAATTAACAAAATAAAATAAAAAATAGTTTCGATAATTAAATTTACAAAATTAACAAGTAATTCATTATTCGGTAATTAAATTTATAAAATTGATAAAATAATTTCATTAATTAACTTTATGAAATTAACAAAATAAAATAAAATTAATGAAATTATTTTCTTTTTCATTAATTTATAAACTTATTCTTAAATTTATTGTTTTGTACAAAATAAGTCACATTTTAATAAAATTAAATTTTTTCAATTAAAAAGAATTATGAAAAGATAATTTTACTTATAAAAAATATAAGAAATTTGTGATTTTTCATAAGAAAGCTATTTTTCATAATTATGAAATTATTTTTATTTTTTGTTAATTTATAAATTTTTTCGTAAAGTTATTGTTTTATATAAAATAAATCATATTTTTTGTAAAATTAATTTTTTTTATAACTAAAAAAATTATAAAAAAAATTTGTGATTTTTTATAAGAGAGTATTTTTTTAATTATGAAAATTTTTTATTAATTTAGAAATTTTTTCATAAAATTATTATTTTGTACAAAATAAGCCATATTTTAATAAAATTAAAACTTTTTTTTATAACCAAGAAGAATTATAAAAATAATTTAATTTATAAAAAAATATAAAATAACAATTTTTCATAAAAAAATTATTTTTTTATAATGACTAATAAAATAAAATAAATTTACTTTGATTAACACGGTGTCATATAAAACACCTTAGTTTATTATATGTGTAGTGCGGCGGCATTAGCGGAGCCTAAAATTTCGTTTAGGGGTACGTGTACGTGTCTGTTCACCAAAGCTTTGTTTTTTGTTTTTTTTTTTTTTTGAAAGACCAAAGCTTTGTTTTATTATTATTATTATTTTTTGGTTAATTAGATTTTCCATTTAAAATATGATTTTAGTTATTTTTTTTGAAGAGGAAAAATATAAAATAAAATGTATATATCTGACTTGTCCCTCCTCTGCCTCTGTTCAGTCTGACTTGATCCAAAACGAGAGGAGTGATGGATCAAATATTTTATATTTTAAGCAAATTAAATTTAAATTCAAAGTTAGTTTAAAAAAAATTTAAATTTAAAATTCATTTCAAGTTCGGCCGTTGTCATCTCTAATTTTAATTTAGTTATAAAAAATCGTAAACACTATTTATATAAAGCATTTAATTTAACGGTAACATATGTACGTGTATGCTTGTAAGCATGGATAAAACTAGAATTTTTTAATTAAAAGAGACAAAATTATTCTCACACAAGCATTATTCCGATATTCTCTCATGATTATGCACTCACCAAATAGTATGTTTTATTCTTTTTAAGAGAATAAATAAAAATATAATCACATTTCGTTAAAATCATGGTATTAATTTTACATAATAAATAAAAATTATTATTTACATAATAATTTAACTGAAATAATGCTTCTTTTTTTTTATCTATTTAATATTTTAATAATCTTTTTTTATAAAAAAGCATTTTTTATTTCTCATTTTATCTTTTAGCTTTTCATAGAAAATGAGTAACAAATTTTATTTTTTAAGGGAGTAAATTGAAATTTAAAAATTATAATTTTTCATTAAAAAAAAAAAGAAAAAAGGGTCCCCCCTAAGCTATCGTGTGACTTGGTCCATGTTTATAAAAAAGAAATTAATTAATAAATCTAGGAAAATCTTTTAAAAAAATCTAGAAAAACAAGATAAACAGATAAAATATGAATCATGCTTATAGCATGATAAAAATTGGCAAAAATAAACTATTTTATTATGTAAAAAGCTCAAAATAAATAAAGTAAAAATGTTCAATTAATTTTTCGTATGACAAGCAAAAATAACATAATTATGAACTATCAAATTATTAATAATTGCAACAAGCAATGGGTATAAGAGAAATTAGAAAAAAAAAATTTAGTATTAAAATTTTTTCGATGAAATTGAATTTCAATTTAAAATATATTAATTATTTTTTAAAAAAGATTGGGCTCATCTAAGCTGTAATTTTTTAATAAATGGAGATCCGGCATCGATTCACCGACGTTCCGCCCAGCATTGAATAATACGAGCAATATGAGTAAAGAGTCCACCGACACATTGCAGGCCATATGTATCAATCAAAGCTGAAGTCATGGCCACAACTGCCCAATTGTGGGACATTTTTGAGGCCACGTATTGATTTTGCCCCATAAAGGCGGACCAAGGCTTCTTAAAAACTAGCCATATACTAAAAAATATCAAATAATAATAATAATAAGGAAAAAATATTTTGTGTGAAATAACATACTCTACTTATTATTATTATTATTATTATAAATAATCGTATAATATATTTATAATTTTCTAAAAGAATCTTTTTAAATAAGTTCAAAAACATTATTTAAAAATATCACAACTAATTTATAAAGGAAAAAAAAAAAAAAAAGGAGAGGCAATTAATGAGTATATAAATATAGGCATGAGGCGGCTGTAATTTGCCAAGACTTAAAATTAGAGTTTAATTAGGTATGTCAATTTCAAACTACAAACCACCTTTTTGTCACATTCTGTTGATTTTTAATATATTTTGTTTGATGTGAGGTTGTCAGCTAATATATATATGGATACGATTTTATTTGGAATAATAATAATAAAATATTAATTAGTTTTGGCCTTTCTTAAAATAGACGGCAAATCAGTAATCCAATAATCTATTCCATTGCCAAATCCAACCTTTGTAGAAGCCCCCTTTTTTCTAAAGGCTATGTATATAAACAAAAATGACTGCTAAAAATCTGAACGACTCTGTCACCTCTTTATTGGCTATCAGAATAAACAAATACATAAGAGAAATTTTAAATAAATTAGATTTATCACATTATTTATAAATTAATTCAATTAAAATATAATATATTAATTAATAATATTAAATTATTTATAAATTATAATATCATTAAATAATATAATTTATTTTTATTATATTAGTTTACGGATAATTTGATATCATTGGTTAATATATCATATTTTTATTGATTTAATTTATAAATAACGTGGTAAATTTATTTTATTTATAAATTTTTCACTTGAGAATTAAGAGTTCTGCTGTTAGCAAACGTTAAATTAAAAAAAGTAATTCAACAATGAAAGAAAAATTGAAAATCTGACCTATCCATCACTTGATAAAGTAATAACATAAAGTTGTAATTGTTACTTAAAATTACTCGTATATTTATGCATATTTTAATAACAATAATAAATAAAGACGTTGACAGTGAACAATGATACTAATTACAACACATAATTTTCAATTATCCTCTCCACAAATCTTACGGCAAATCCCTCAAAAATTGTAGTAATAACTAGCAACCTGATAAACAAAACAAAATCAATTAAATATTGAAGAAACTGGGCTAGGAATTGTCATGGAGTGAAGTGGGATGAGAATTCATTCTCCATCAATCCCGGCAAATTATATCTTAGACTTGGGAATATTATGCAATATAGTTTCAAGGTATAAGTTAATTACTATATATGTAGCAAAAATAACTAAAAGACTAGTTGGTGTAGTTGGTAATCAATTAGTGTCACACACTCTCAGCTATGGGTTTTTTTGATTCCTTGTGGTCAAATATGTTTTTTTTTACTTTTTTATTTGTTTGTAATATTTGCAATTAAAATTATATTTATTTTATTTTATTTCTCTAAGAAAAAAAAATTATATTAATGGTTATTTTTTATTTAGTTCTTATAATGATAATTAATTTTAGTGTCATGAATATAGATAAAAAATAAAGAATTAAATTTTTATTTATAAATTTTAACATTTTATGGGTAATTTTTTGAAATGATTTTTAAGGATAATTTTACATTTTTATAAAATATCATATTTATCTTTTATATGACAATAAATTTTTGCTATTATATAAGTTCATATATGATAAGTTGTAAGTTCATTAAAGTGAAAATGTAAATTATTTAGTAGTATGGTGTAGGTTTATTAAAAATTCACTGTTTAATATAGTTATAAACAATATTATTATTAAGTATTATTTATAAGTTTATCAAATATAATGTGTAAGTTCATCATTCGTGAATTGTAAATTTATCAGTTAATATATGAATTTATGAATTGTAATATATGAGTTTTTTTTTAGTTAATATATGGAAATATTATTATGTTAATATGGAGAAGAGAGAAAATTATAAATGGAGGCTAACCCTAATCCTAATATCACTTACATATAATGGAATAATGGTATTTATGGAATTATATATTAACAAATTCCCACGGGCTCGAAGATGGAATTCCTATAGGGCAGACAACATAAGCTCTGTCCTCACTTCGTTCTTGCTAATAGGAAAAAATTACACCCCTGCTCTTTGTCATACCCCAAATTTGAGGGTACATGACTGGCACTAGGACACGGAAAATGCACGTGGTTACCAGTGTTCATAGTAAGCTCGACCTCACACTAAATAACAAAATACCACATAATAGGGCTAGGGGCCCAATGTTAACCAGTTCCAATTAAATAACATTTTCAAATAAAGTCACACCGAGCTATCAACTCAAATATCTCATAAATATCAATTTACATATCATTGGACTCTGCTTAATATACAATGTCTCAACTCGAAATATACATTGCAATTAATAATTACACAAAATACATGTAGTAGAGGTAACATTGCGGAGTTCTAGAATTATGATACAATTATGCATATTATTTACATAACTCAGTACTTATATACAAAATACTGCTAAAGGACACTTGGCATTTCTACTCAACCACAATCCGTTCACAAGCTCATCCCTCGATTTGAAAAGTATAATTTGAACAGGAATGAGCGTCCAACTCAGTGAATGATACTAGCTAATATATTAAACTGGTATCCTACACACATATTTTTAATACTCGTGCTATACACCATGTCACAAAGACAGACAAATCACATCATCAATCAAGGTTGGGATACAGTCCACAGCACCACACTAATACTCAATATGGGGAGCCGATCCCCCAATCTTGGCTCTCTGAATATAATAATCTGTCTCTTATATCTAATGGGCCAGGCCGTCATTGGTCTGTATTATGCAGCCCTGACCCGACTGATAGCAGCCCTGGCTATGAGCAGGCCTGGCCAGCATCCACTAATCATAGCTCATCTTTTCAATCTCATCATAATCACAATCATAACCATAGTCATAATCATACTCATAATTCCTAGGTGGTACTGTATTTTTCCGATCTCTATCCGTCAATCACAATCATTATGTAACATAGAATATCAATTCATCAATCACAATCAAATGTTAACATGCATCTATGCAATAATATATATATATATATATATATATACACAATAAATGCAGATGTATATGAAAACAGAATAACATATTAGGGAGTATCACTCACCTAATTGATGACGCGTCTGACTGACTTTCCTTGGAAGTGTGACTCTTGGAACTAGGAAGACGCCAAAATATCGACACTGGACAACAAAGGATATTATCAGAAATGACGATTCGTCTAATAAGACATAATTATATGACTCTTGAGATTTTTGTCAGAATCTACTAGAATCTCTCTAAAACAATAGAGACAACAATGGTATTTGTGGGTAAAAAATAAAGAATTAAATTTTTATTTATAAATTTTAACATTTTATGGGTAATTTTTAAAAATAATTTTTAAGGTTAATTTTATATTTTTATAAAATATCATATTTATCTTTTATATGACAATGAATTTTACTATTACACAGGTTCATATATGATAAGTTGTAAGTTCATTAAAGTGAAAATATAAATTATTTAGTAGTACGGTGCAGGTTCATTAAAAATTCATTGTCTAATATAGTTATAAACAACAATATCATTAAGTATTATTATTTATATATAATGGAATAATGGTATTTATGGAATTATATATGAACAAATTCTCACGGGTTCAAAGATGGAATTCCTATAGGGTGGACAACATAAGCTCTGTCCTCACTTTGTTCTTGCTAATAGGGAAAAATTACACCCCAGCACACTAGGAAAGAATATGGGAATTTCTCATCCTACTTGGGCGGATCCCCACTGGAAATAAGAAATTTCTGCCTATGTATATCTCAATAAATAACAAAAAGTGTCTCTCTTTTTTAAAATCTCTCATCAAATTATTAATAATTTTTCATGGTTTGGAAGATTTTACACTTATTATTTCCCACTTTGATAATTTATGTGTATTTTCTTTAGAGATATTTGACATATTGCAAATGGAAATTTGACTTTCATCACTGATTTATAGAGATGAAATTGCATGAATATTCATATGTTTACCACATATCATGAATATTCTGTTGATAAGACTCTTTTCCCCTCTTCCACACCACCCACCCACCCACCCCCCGCCTTATTTTTTTAGCTATTCCATTTCCCAAATGATAGCAGATCGTCACGATTTATTTTTTATTTTTTTACACTCGATCGAGAAGGGGAAATCAAATTATTATTCAAGGTGGAAGCACATATATATTATTCCTAAACCACATATTACTATTTGAATTATGGAAGCACCCCTTTGAGTTCATTTTCTATATTTTTATTGAATGATCAAATTTATAATTTTTTTCTCTGTTGTGTTTGATTTTTTGTTAATTAATCAGTTTTATAGTTCTAAAATATTTTTTAATTAATAATTGAATCCCGCAAAACACGTCTTTTTTTAGTTTTTCAGCAAACACACGTACCTTAATAAAACTATACAATAATATTAATATGCAGAGTAAATATACTTTGCATTTTGACTCGTTCAACAATGATTTTAAGTTGCTTTTGGTTGGCATTTAGGGACTGGACATGATTATACTAAAATAACTAGTATAATATTTGAAATATTTTTAATATCATAATAACTAGACAAAAACTAAATTTTGTCCAGTCCTACCATTAAATTTGAGTCCTCCACATATAGGGAGAATAAACTTGTCCCTCATTAGAAATTGAAATTTAGCACTTTATTTTCAAAACTATCCTCATATGAATACAAAATTATTTTTTTAGTTTTATTTTTTAACTTATTTTTTTAGTTTTATTTCCTTTTTAATATTTTTTTATGAATTTTTTTATTATAGTTATGTAGAATGAATAATTTTTTCTTTTAAATACCTTTTTGTAATGCTCAATTGCTAAATATAAAAAGAAAATATTTTTTTAATAGGCTTGCAAAATTCATTTTTCTAAAAATCTTAAACCAAATAATAGAATAAATATGTATATTTCATTTTTAATTTTTTTATTTAATGAGTATTAATCAATTTTTTATTTTTATATTTTATTTCTAATTTCTTATAATTATTTATATTTTATTTAAAAATATGATGTTTGATAATAATATTTGATATTTTTATAATTTAATGTGTTTATTCATTAAATAACATATATAAATATTTAATACATTAAAATATTTTTATTTTTAGCATTTTTAAATATTTATTAGACTGATTTTTTATTAAAAATTTAAATATTTAGTCATAGGGGATCTTTATAGCATATCCAATCCTAGTTTTAATTGTTTTAAATATTAGACAGGATAAAATTTTTTTCTGTCTTGTCTTGTAATGTTTTATCTTATCCAGTTCTTAATTGTTCTGTCATGCCAACCAAACGCAATCTTAGATTCATCGGCACAATGAAAACGACACATTACTATGTATTATTAATATTAATATTAATCCAATTGATAAGTGCTTAATCAAATAAGATTTAATGGGCATGATATTTCTATGATGGGCCTTAGGAATAAACCCTGCAAAGAGAAAAAAATGGTTAGGAGGGTCAGTTTTTGTGCATGGCCAAGAGTCTCCAACGCTTAAATTAGTATTGTGCTTTGTCGATGACAAGAGAGGAGAGTTTCTTCTCTGGTATGAAATATCTTAGTGAGAGAAAGGATGTAAGAGAAAGGATGTAAGAGAGTATAGAGTTCTATCTATTTGAGTTATATGTTGATTTATTTTTTTTGTATGGCTCTGCATGGAACAAAATTGAACATCTTTCCATAAGAGAGAGAGAGAGTATTCCCTGACAGGGTATGTCTCTGATTGAATTGGTAGGTACAAAGATAGCGGACATATGGAAACTTGTCTTATTCTTAGGGGTATATTAGATGAAAGACTGTGTCAAAATATGGGATGAGTCGCATGGGATGTTTATATCATAAATTTTGAACTACATGAAAAATAAATTGCCTAGGAAGTTACTTGTAATTGAAGTAAGGTTGAGACATTAGGGAGGCTTTGCTGTCTTGTGGAGCGAATTGGCCATCAAAGCATATTGTGATATAAGCTTTTATTATTGGGTTTCGACCTCTAGTGCTAAGTCTCTGGACTCAGGGTCCATGTGAATTTTCATATCAAAGAGTTCATTAAATTAATGAGCCATTTTTGTTTCTCATTAGTGAGATTGGCTAATTACAATAAGTTATAAATTTGTATCATCAAGGAAAAACAAACAACAGCACGTTATTTGACATCTTCTCAAATATGTTCCTTCTATCGCCAGCATCTACCTCTCCATTGTCGTTACGACATGGTTATTTCAATGTCACCACCAAAACAAGTACAAGGATAATGCACCAGCAGCCAATTAACGTCGTAAGCATGGCAAAAGAGACCAGTGAAGGTGGCAACGGCGTGGTAGAGATAGCTGCAATAGCCGGTGGGTTAGTGTCAACTCCAGTAATAGGGTGGTCTCTTTACACCCTGAAAACAACTGGGTGTGGTCTTCCGCCGGGACCTGGTGGCTCAATAGGCGCATTAGAAGGGATCAGTTACTTAATAGCTATTGGAATCATAGGCTGGTCATTGTACACAAAAGTTAAAACTGGGTCTGGTTTGCCCAATGGTCCTTTTGGTTTGTTGGGAGCTGTTGAAGGGTTGTCATACTTGTCATTGCTTGCCATTTTTGTTGTCTTTGGATTACAGTTCTTTGAGAAAGGTTACATTCCTGGACCTCTCCCTGGTGATCAGTGTTTTGGCTGAGGTACATAGAAGATAAGGTGGTGTTATGAGTCACTAGAGTTCTATCTAAAATTTGTGGCCATGGTTCATCCTATTTCTGTATTATTTAATTTTCATGGATAATTATGTTCTAATTTAATTTTAAATTTTAATCCCTAGATTTTTTTTTAACATCTAAACTTCTTTAGAGGATATGGGATCTTTATAATTCAAATCCTCTAACTTCCTACACTATATGACCGATAATTATTGAGCTATAAATTTTTTTTTTCAAAAAAGTTTGAACTTTAATAATCATAAAAAAATTAGATCTTTTTTTGTTAATTAGAGTTTAATTTTTGTTATTATCATTTGAATATATATACCAAATGTGCAGATATCTCTAACCATTGCAAATAATTTTTTGTAATATCTAATTATTGAATATCAGTACTTAAAGTGCCTATTTTATAAATAATTGAAGAGATTAACATTAATTAGTATAAAGAAGACATTTGTTTTAATTGGAGCTAAAGAAAAGCAATATGAAATAGAATATTAAATTGTGTAAATTAAATCAAATAAATATGAACTCAACAGATATGGATTAACAATGAATTATATGTTTACACCATTTTCTAATGAACTATAAAGATGGGTAGAAGGAATTATTATTATTATATATATTTCCTCAATTAATGAGCTTTAGCCCCTTAACACAGTATCCAAACTTACAACAAGGAACAATTGGGTTTGTTACTGGGCCAGGCCCACTTCATGTCCCTTTGTTTTTTTTCTTTTTTTTTGTTCGCCAAGTTCATTTCTCTTTGTTGATTGGCCTAAAAAAGACACGAAACGACAAACGAATCATCAATATCATGAAAGAAGAAAGAAAGAAAGAGAGAAAAAAAAATTACAAATAATTTTATCTAACTCGCGATCATTTTCGTGTACGACACGCACCAATAAGTTCAATGGGTCCTACATAATACTTATTTTTTAACAATATATCAACACGCTCAACTAGGCGCGTGAATCTATGACAAGGGGAACTGTTTTTGGGTGCTTTGGCCTCTGCCTGGTAGCCCTAATCGCCTGCGAGCGAGACCTGGATCTCTTATTGTGAACAAGAAACAAGAACGACCCAAATCATGCCCTTCTCTGATAAATCCATATATCAACGATGCCCCTCTTCTTCATCCTCTTGTGCTTGATCTATACCACTGCAACATCTCGGATCGTCAATCGGTTGGCTCGTTTTCACAGGCCGTAGATTCCCGCAAATCGCTCCCCCCCCCCGGGTTGCGACTCGGTAAGTCAATTTTCTCCGGTTTTGGTTGTTAGGGTTTCAGATCTATTGTTTTGTTCGATTCCGTTCACATACGAATACATAGTTTTCATTGTATAAATATTCTGTTGATTTTATTTATTTATTTATTCAATTTAATTAGGTTTTGAATATTAAAGATGGAACCCATGGATATTGTTGGCAAATCGAAAGAAGATGCATCGCTACCTAAAGGTAAAAAAGTTTTGATTTTGTTTTGATTAATTTTTTCCACTATGAATTATGTGGTCGATTTTATTGATTTTTTATCCTCTTTGCCCTAGTTGTATCAATTTATTGATTTCATGGATTAACCGGATTTTTCTTTAAAAAAAAAAAAGGAAAAATTGGGCTGCTTTTAAAGTTACAATGATGTCAAAATTATAAGAAACTTGAATTTTGTATTGCTAATAGTAATATTATCGTGCTAATTGAACTAAAATTATCTAATTTGAAATAGTTTAGTAACTAGATGAAAGGTTATTACAATTGTGCTTTCTCATTCATGGTATGCTAGGTAAGGGAGATTATATTCATTTTTAGATGTTCTATGTGAATGATTTTACTGTTACTTTTGATTTAGCAGCTGAAAGAATAAATTTTGCATTTCTATTACTTTAGGAGGTTTTGATTCAGTTGGTTTTAGGAGACTGTAATTTGAGCAAAAAATGATGCTATTTTAATGTTCAATTTAACTGTACATGCCCTTACTTGACTTATTTAAGTAAAAGTTATCATGTCTGGCTAGTTCTTTCTGGACAGTGTTTACCCTAATTTGACTGGAGTCTACTGTTTAATGCTTATATTTTTCTGATTGTATTCTAACATGACTCTAGTCATTGCGAGGTTAACTACCATCAGTTCATCCAATCAATGATGTTAGTTGCCCTTGTTTGGTTGAAACACATCATAAACATGTATAAATTTACATGCATCAGCTTTTATATTGCTTTTAACTTTTCTAGGCTCATGTTTTTGTTCCTTGCATTATTGAATTTGTTGACTTTTTTTATTGACTAAACATTTTGCTCCTTTTTCCAATCTATCTTTTCAAGGTCAGTTTGTGATCATTTTGAATTGGCATAAGCATTTTTTAATGTGGATGAGTTTTAGATCAGTTTTAATGCAATTCTGTGTTGATGGATACCTCGGCATGACATAGAGTCATCTCTATTTTCATAATTTTTATACTCAAAACGCAATTAATTTAGGATTCAGGAGTATAGTTGGTTTATCTTATGTTGAAGATTAGACTTGTGTGGAAAGAAATGCAAACTGTTTTCAAATTTAGTGGCATGTTATGAAATAATGTAATTAGGATAAATCTTTAAGCACATCATTGCATATTTGCATAGGTTGCTGGCTGGAAAGCAAATTAACTTAGGTTGGGAAATTAAATGAGCATTCTAAAAGATTTCTTTGCTTAAGATGTACTTCTGAATAGATTTCCAACTTCTCTGATTTGGTTTGTAGCATAGTGAGAATGCAGCCTTTACATTTTCAGTCATTGTGTGTTTTGGGGTGGAGAAATAGCATCTACTTGTTTTTTGGCACTCAGTTATGCTGAATTGGTCTTTACTTGGTGGTACATTTATTTGGTTGTAGTGCATTTAACCTCTACATTGCAAAAATGCATGGACATATGCATGCTCGCAGGGATATAATATTCTGTTGGTTATTGATAGATTCTGCTAATGCTTGGTTGTAAACCATGCTTGTTGCCTGGCAAATAATGTTCAGCTTTGTTTTTTTTTTCCCCTCTCAATTGATTGCTTTTCTGACTCGTTATAATTTTCCTTTCCAGCAACCATGACCAAAATTATTAAAGAGATGTTACCCCCAGATGTTCGTGTCGCAAGAGATGCGCAGGATCTTTTGATAGAGTGTTGTGTAGGTGAGCATTTTTTTTTTCTTAAAACAAATTTTGTGCCTGTGTATCAAGCTTGAGTTTTTTCAATTTTTATAACATGTATCTATCAACATCCATGAATTTGTGGCTTCAAAATGTTATTTTGTTTGGTGATTTGTTTTGGTTCCATACATCTTTCCTTTTCTACTTATGTGCATATGATATTGTGAAGGTTTCACTATCATGTACCATGTTAGTGATATATTAACTTGTCATTAGGAACAATTGCTTTCACATTATTTTTGTGTATTGATATATATGCCTCGAGATTTTTAGTAGATTTTCTTTGCAGGAATATGTCTTTTGGGTGGTTTTGTTTTGGGGGGGAGTGAATGTTTTATCTCCAATGTCCTGATGATTAAGAAAAACAGGTCCATAAGTTATTTTTCTATATCTTGTTTTAGTGATTTCAAATCTATTCATGACCAGATGCTTTAACATACACATGTGCACATCCCAAGAGAAAGAGGCAGGAGAATAAACTTCCCAGGTCAAAGAGGGGGAGTGGCCATTTAGAAATTTGTTTTGTGGCTTTTTTCCCCTAGAGAATTAGGACTGCTAGAGATCCTGTCTGAAAACATATCTCCTTTATAACTATGATGAGAGTCACTTATTCTCTAATTTATCAGCTTAAACCAGCACTGCATCATCCCTGGGTTTGCTATTTGTAATTTGTTTTGGAGTTATTTTTATAATCTCTCTAATTTATCAGCATAAACCACCCACTTGCTGCATCATCATTGGTTTTGCTGTTTGTAACTTGTTTTGGAGTCATTTTATTTTTCATCTTTACATGATAGCAACTCATACAATCTCTTATAATCAAAGAAACTTCAGCAAAAGTTTAATGATCCATTCTAAGTTGTATAACTGTTTGGGCTTCTATTTCTGTGTGGGAAAATTATAGAGAACTCATAGGGACTTGGTTTTTTACTTGTTTTGGTTTCCTATTCTCTTCTATTTGAATTTTGGTTTTTTACTCTTTGATATCTGAACTTTGTAAGAATTATACTTAAGTCTTTTATTGGGCAAAAATTGGATAAATAAGTATTTTTTCTATTAAAGAACTCTCATTGATTTGATCAATAAAAATTGGACTAGATTGTTGACTTCTCAAAATTAATGAATCAAATTGTTGAATTGCTTAAAAAAAGGAGGATCAAAATGCATTTGAGTTTGAACTTTTGGGAGATGATATTGAAGAAAGCACATACTGTGGAAGATAATTTGTGACCGCTCATGTTATATTGGTTTTCTCCAACAATGTGCAGCATTCAGTTTTTGGCTTATTTCATCATTGGTCTTTTGATGCTACTAAATTTGGAATCCATAAGAGGGAGCCAATTAAATGGTTCATGCAAGTGCGTTACATCTATTTACTTGAAATATCTGTTTTGTTTGATATTGTTCTGATCGGTTGCTGAGATACTTATAGTTTTGTGATTATTATTTATTCTTACAATCTTCAATATATTCTGTCGCTCTTCATACTTTTCTTAATTACTGGTTTTCTAATATATTTGGATACTTAATAGACTGGAGTTTTTATTGTGGATATGAAATTATTCTTTTACTAATACTGAGTAACTTATATTTTCAGAATTTATAAACCTTGTATCGTCAGAGTCCAACGAAGTATGCAGTAGAGAGGAGAAACGGACGATTGCACCTGAGCATGTACTCAAGGCTTTAGAGGTATTCCATTCTATTCTTACAAAATTACTGCCAAAACAAAGGGGGAAAGAAAAAAGCAAATTTGTGTGTGTTCTTCTAATTTTATTATAATTAATGCACTGTGACTTTTTCATTGGCAAGAATCTAATCTATATTAGGATGTGCCTAACCCCTATCATACTTTTACCACTTGTTAGCACAGGAGCACTGTCTGAGAACTTCAATTATAGTAACCTGAGATATGCAGGATTTCTGTGATATATTAGTTTAGGTTAAATACACATTTCAATGACAAGAATTTTCCTCTGCTGGGATGATTTTATGACTTTTAGAATGATTTGACAGTTCTTGTCTTTCTGCTATCATCATGTTGGGGTGGGGAATTGGGATGGTGTGTGTTTGTGTCGGGGTTGGGGTTTTCCAGTTGTTGGTTTTCCATCTTGATGTTATAAATTTACAAATTGCAAGTTTAATCTGATTCCTTCCTGATCTATCAGGTTCTTGGGTTTGGAGAGTATATAGAAGAGGTTTATGCTGCATATGAGCAACACAAGCTTGAAACTATGGTAATTCATCATTTTCTTATGGTCCTGTTGATGTTAGACTTTGACACTAGGAATGGCTGGTTCAATCTTCCTTCTCTGAGATTATCAGAGCATTTATGGAGCTTTCTTCATTTTATGTTCAATTTTTTTTCCCCTCTTTCAAACCATTAACTGAACTAGCCATTTGAAAATTAAGCTTTGCAAGTGCAGCTTGAAATTTATTTCCTGACAATATTTATGGGAATGCCTTCCAGCAGGATACTTTAAAAGGTGGTAAATGGAGCAATGGAGCGGAGATGACCGAGGAAGAAGCAGTAGCAGAGCAGCAAAGGATGTTTGCTGAGGCACGTGCGAGAATGAATGGAGGGGCCATTGCCCCTAAGCAACCAGAGACTGACCGGAGTTTAGAGAGCTAACCTTTAGGGGCTTTAATTTTATTATTATTAAATCATAGGCAAGCATCCTTGACTCTTCATTTTGTGCTTCTAATCTTTTCTTAATATAGTGTACAAAATGTCATTGGCAAAGTGCACTGGCCTATGTGGATATGCACTTCCGATTTGTACTTGTACCTCCACCAACTTATGGATCATGTCTATAACTTAATGTAATTAGTGCAATTTGGTCCAAATTCATCTCTATTTTTAGAACTACAATAACAATTATATAGTAACCTTTTACCATATTTAAATAAACCTACTAGATATAACTAAGCATAGGTAAGGTTTAAGGTATAAACTATAAAATGCTTTTTCTATGTGGGAATGTCATATCATGTTGGTGAACTTTACAGCATGATTTTGAAAGAAAAATTAATCTTACCCAACAATTTGTGGTAATGTGACATTCAATTGAAGCAAGCCCGCAACTAAATAGATTTCAACTCGGCTTTGATATCGTCATTAATGTGATCGGTCTATGACTATGAAGAAGGGTATTGGGATTGGGAAACGCTAGTAATCTGGACCCCCAACAACAACAGGTTAATGATGTGTCAATTTTTGCTGAAACCCTAATCCCATCCAGACAAATGGTAGAGCAGGAACAGAGCAGGTTTCTGCTTTTTTATTTTTTAATTTTTTTGGAGGGTCGCAAAGGGTAATGAGGTGTCAGTTCCTAGGTTGGTGAAATGTAGACTGATCAACTAAATTACTGTGTTGAAGCCAACATTGGGGTGAAGCACGTTTATCCTGGCCTGGAATGGAAGACAACGTGTTGTGAGCATGTCATGAATTTTGTTGGATTAGGTTCTCTTAGTAGTTTGCCACTCTTTTTTACTGCTTTTGGATTTAAGTCAAAAGAGTCAGTCAAGCATGGCAAAGCTAAACAAAGCAAATCCCTCTCTATCTCTACCCCACAAGAAAGTGAAATTACACACTAATTGTCCCCCTTTGATTCCTTTTCTTTTTTTTTTTTTTTTTAATTTTTATTTCAAATCTTTCTTATACCCTAAATAAATCAGTTTGGTGGGGCAACCTATGTTTCTTTTGTCAGGATTCTCTTGCTCAATAACAAGTGCTAGAAACAAAGAATTACACACAAGTCCCACAAATCAACAAAAAATTAAAACAAAAACAAAAACAAAACACAGAATCTGCCTTCTCTGTTCTTTCTCTAATCCCCCTGTTCACCCTTGCCCACCTTACTCACCCACCATCTATAAGGAGAAGCCTTCCTTTGTTAATTTTTGCTTTTCTCAAATTAAATCCATTAGTCATGGCTAGAACCTCCTCTCAAGACTCTTCTTCCTCCAAAAGACACTTCCATTGGACTAAAAAGATTGGAACTTCTGAAAATTATGACTCTGTTCCAACCTTCAAATCCTCTGTCTCTTATTCTTCTTCAATCTCAACTAATGAAGAAGACAAAAAAGAAAATAATATTAGAACCCATAGCCATAGCCACAACCATAACCATTCTGCTTTGCTTACTCCAAAGAAAAAGCTACCAGCAGTAGCAGTTGCTAGGCTTCGCTCTGTTCTTAATGCCTTCGGCAAGAACAGAACAAACCTACCATTGGGGCTTGGCCCTAGAGTAGTAGGTACTCTGTTCGGCTACCGTCGTGGCCATGTCCATTTTGCATTTCAAAGAGATGCCAATTCACCTCCAGCTTTTCTTATAGAACTTGCAACTCCAATTAGTGGACTGGTTAGAGAAATGGCATCTGGGTTAGTCAGAATTGCATTGGAATGTGATAAAGAAGATCATCCCCATCAAGAAAAGAAATCTTCCTCTGTTCCTTCTTCTACTTTGAAATTGCTGGAAGAGCCAATGTGGAGGACTTACTGTAATGGGAAAAAATGTGGTTTTGCTACAAGAAGAGAATGTGGGGCTAAAGAATGGAAGATTTTGAAAGCTGTAGAGCCTATTTCAATGGGTGCTGGTGTTTTACCAGGAACTGAAACAGAGCCTGGAGCAGCTGAAAATGGTGAACTTATGTATATGAGAGCTAAATTTGAAAGAATTGTCGGCTCTAGAGATTCTGAAGCTTTCTATATGATGAATCCTGATAGCAATGGAGCTCCTGAACTCAGTATCTATTTACTTAGAGTCTAATTTCCATATTTATTTCCTTTCTCTCTCTTTTTCTATAATGATTTTGGAATAGTAATTAATTAGTTAAGCTAGTCATATATAATATAAATATATATAAATACTTGTTTAATTAGCTCTTGAAGAATCAAGAAAATGGAGGTTTAGCAATTTCCAAGTATTTTCCATATTTCTTTTTTATGAGAAAATTATGGGAGAGGGTAAGTGGGGGATTCCATAATTACTTGTATTTTGTTAGTTTGTAGTTGAAGGGGGCAAATACATTAGAAAATGATGGATAGGTGGGGATCAGAATCATGAAGGTGTATATGTATATATATATATATTTTTCTTTAAATCTTTTTAGTGTAAGTGATGAGACAAGGAGGCCAAATGCAATCATGAATGTTTTCTCATTTTGTTTATTTTCTTTCTTATATATATATATATATAATTTTTTTCTATGCCATACTCATTTCATTGTGGAATTTTGTTTTTCTTTTTCATTTAAGAAAAGAAAGAAGACTAGCCAAAAAAACAGGACTATCAACAATGACATCAAAGTGTGATTTTGGGAGTCTACCTGCTTATTTGGTGGGATTCTATCATCTTGGAATCATTTGAATATTTTCTCAATCTTACTTGAAAACCAGGCCATCAAGAATTGAATTAGTAGTATTATAAAAATTCTTTATCTACACTAAGCATTTAGATCTATTTTTTAGTTAATATTTTTTTTGTTTATTTTTATTCAATTAAAAAATATTGATATTCTTTTTTTATTTATGTGTTCTTATCTTATCCAATTAAAAAACATCGATATTCTTTTTTAATTTATGTGTTCTTATCTTATTGAATTAATGTATATATTTTATACAGACAACTCTCAATTAAGATTTTTTTAGAATAAGTGTAATAAAATTAATTTCATGAATAGTTTGATCTTTATTTATATACAGTCAAAATATTCAAGAAATTGAAATGTATTGATTACTATATCATTTTCTATTAACACTTTTTTTTTTTTGGTATTTAGTTAATTGTTGATGGGTAAGAAAAATGGCCATTGAGTTCATCAATGATAAGTCTAGCTCAACTTTTGCTTCTTTAAATCTTAAAATGTTTGGCTAGGATACTTTGGCAATTATATTCACATATATTTCTAATAATAAAATTTTCAGCATTTGGTCTAAAAGTGTAATATGTTCCAATGATTGCTTTTTGTGCAAAAATTCTGTGTGGATTGATCCCAAGAATTTATATTAAAACCTAATCATAGAAGTCATCAAAAAAGCAAAGTATAAAAGAGAAAATAATACAATTAATGTTAAAAGAAAAAGAGAAAATATAAAATATAAAAAAAAAAATACAATTCCTGACAGCCGAATTAAACCTTTGTCATTTGTTGACTGCTTTTTACATTTGATTCTTCTTCTCCTCCTAAATCTTAAAAGTTTCACTGTTATTAACAAGTTATAATTTTACAATGAAGTTTTAGCTATAAAGGAGGGGAAAAAAATCATTTTTCATGGGTGTTTTAGTCTCCTTTTAAAAGGTTATCTTGTCTATGCATTCCAAGGGAAAAAAAATAAATAAATAAAAAAAGGAAGAAGAAGAAGAAGAATAGAAGGATTGCCCAGGACACTGTTCATTTGTATCTCTAACCCTTCTCTCTAGTTTGAATTTTTTGTAGTAATCAGTGTTTTAAAAATCAGACTGGTGATTGAATCAATCAATCACCAGTTCGAGGTTTAATCAGTTTGGCAGGTTAAATCGGTGGTCTAACCAATTAAAAAAAATCCTTTCATTTCTCTTTTTTTTTTTTTTTGTAATTTTTTGATTGATTTCCATTGATGTGGTTTAATTGGTTAAAAATTAGTCAAAATCGTTTAAAACTAGTTAAATCGAAAAATTCGATTTTAATTGAACCGAATTGGACTGATCGGTAGTTCTCGATTCAACCTGTCAAATTTATCCGTCCAGTTCAGTTTTTAAAACATTGGTAGTAATAACCCTTGAATTCTCTCCTTTCCTCCCATTCTCTAAAAAGAATTGAAAAAAGAAATAATCATACAAAGAAAGCTATGAAGTGTGGATACTAGTAAATCTATAATATAACTATATGACTTTTAAAAACCTTAATATATATGAATGGTAAAGTTTTGAATTGTAGTTTGCATTGATATTCAATGTAATGATTGTATCAGTCAATACTTGGAGTTATTACCAGTAAAATTTGATTTCATGATGATAAAATTATTTTTAAAATTATGAAGTTTTAATTTTAAATTAGTGGATAACTTATTAAGAAAAATTAATTTTTATATAATATATGTGTCAATAAAATATTATGTCAGACAAGTGTTTAATACACATTACACATCCTCAAAACCAAATGTTTTAGTTAAAATTTTTTTGATGATTCATGAATGATGAGTTATTGTAGATGATATGACCAAGTCAAAATATTCCTTATCATGTTCTAACTTTAGGGTTTAAAAGGATTGAATTTTAACATCTCATAATATTCTAGTCAATATTATATTAAAATATAAAAATATTTGAATCAAGTCGTTTAAAACCACAAAGATTAAGTCGCTAGTGTTCATATTATAGTGAATTCAAAATTCAATCAACAAAAAGTTTTTTAAAACACGTATCATCTGATCTTAATTCATAAAAACGTTGATATTACTTATAAATTTAGAAAATAACAAAATATCTCTATAAATGGTTAAAGGCTAAAAAAAAAATACACTATTCTAATAACATTTTTTGCACTGTTATTATGCCAAAATAAAAATCTAACTTAATCATTAGAATGATATTATCAAAATTTTTTAGGAATCGCTTATTTTTCTTATTTTACGGATTATGAAAGAATAACTCTACTTTGAGAATTCAAAAACCTCATGAATAGACATTTATCAAATGCTATTTTTTTTATCTTCTTCTTATTTTGAGAAAAATTGACATTTCTGTTTTAGAAAAAAAAAAATAGTAGTAATAAGAACAAAGGAAAAGGAAAGGAGCAATTTTCAGAGGATGTGGGTTACAGCTGGGACAAAAATAATCCGTTCAGATGATGAATAACACAAAAATCGAGGAATGTATAAGCATCATCTACTCATAATTCTTGAAAAGATTCAAAAGTTGTTTGCTATACAAAAAAGCAAAGGCCACCCTGCTTTTATAATTTTATGGTACCATAATTACTCCCCACTCAATGCTACTTCCTATTGCTGCCTAAAGCCTAAAGTTGCCTCATAAATATATATATGTACAAACACTATCTACTCTCTAGTCTCCATTTTGGTATTCTTTTTATTATCATATATTCCCAATTGATTCAATGAATAGGAAAAACAAAAAATAATTCTAAGTGGGGAGATCTTAAAATAGTAAACATGGAATAAATAATAGAAATAGACAAATGCAAAAAAAAAAAAAAAATGTAATTATGGTGTATTATTATTTTCTAAAAACAACACTTTATTTCTAATAGCTATACTTCTTGACTTGAGTGAAAAATAACCGAGAGCACATTTGGATTGAGAGAATACTAGATGAAATGAATGTTTAAAATATAGGAAATGTGAAATATAGAAAATGTTAAAATAGATAATGAAAATAAAAATTCATAAATTTACAAGGATAGTTCTGAAAATAAAAAAAAATTATATATGTAAAAATCTTGAGAATGTTGAAATCTTATGTATCATGTGAGATTTTAAATCTTTGGATTTCAATAAAAAATGAAAGATTTTAATAATCCATAGATTGTTAAAATCCATATATTGTTCAACAAAAAAAAAAAAAAAAAAGGGGAAGCCAAACAAGAAAATTTAGTACAATCTAAAAATTGTGTATATTTTTTCATTCATATTTTTTCAGTTCAAACATCATTCAAGGATAAAAAAAAAAGAAGAAAATATATTCCTTTAAATTCTCACCAGAGAATATTTTATAGTTTAGTAGATTTATAAGGGTCTTTTTGGATTTGTATAGAGCTAAAACTTTATTGGGAATTATAAGGTTCTTGATGAATCATTCAATTAATATCATGAAGCAACCAAGTCATAATATAAGTATATCATTTAAATCATTTTTAATTATTAGTGAGAAATGAGTAGGTAGAGGATGTAGGGATCAAACTTAATTCAATGAAATATGTGGTTGGATTATAATTTCCTTTTTTATAAAACTAAATTCAATGAAGTAGTGCATGATGATTTCATATAATGCTATTGCAAATCTGCAATGGGATTTGACATATTTTTCCATTGAATATTACAATTCACAGGTCAAGCTAGTTCGGACAAATCGCCGAAAGATCGATTAACTGAAAGTTCCAATACCAAACTGCATTTTAACTATGTCCTTGATATATATTTTGCAAAATCAACTTAACAAGAAAATGAAAAGAAAAGTGCAGGGTTAGGTATGATTCAAAAAAAAAAATAAAGTAAATTTAACGGCCATAACAGACGTCTTGACTATTACATAACGGTGTAATGGTCATTGTGGAGTCTATCAGCTTTTTTTTTTTTTTAAATATGCAAATACCAATACGTGCAGAGAAATTCTGTATTATATAAAAATTTTTGCATTTAAATGCATAATTATGCATGTGAAATAATTTTCTTAAACAATATACAAGAATTATAAGAAATTATATATGAATTTTTTTAAACTCTATTTAAGCATATTATACTTTTACTTCATTTCTTTATTTCTTATCTTAAAGGTTTAAAGCCTATTTAGTATGCTAAATTATTAGTTTTTATCAAAAATTATATATGTAGAGCCTTTATTCATAGGATATTATGTTTATTAATTAGTCATAATTTTTAAATTTAAAAATTTATATTAATATTTCTCAATTTGTAATTTTTTACAGTAAAATTACATAGCGTTTTATAACCACAAGGTATCAAACTTAATTCAATGAAATACGTGGTTGAATTATAATTTCCTTTAGGTATTTTGAATTTTACAAAACTAAATTTAATGAGGTAGTGGATGATGATTTCAGATAATGCTATCACAAAACCTGCAATGGGATTTGACATGTTTTTTCCACTGAATATTACAATTTACAGGTCAAGGTACCCAGACAAATGGCCGAAAGATTGATTAACTGAAATTTCCAATGCCAAGCTGCATTTTAATTGTGTCCTTAATATATATATTTTGCAAAATCAAACAAACAAGAAACTTGACCGCCATTATGGCCATTGTGTAATATGTAACGATCATTACAGAGTCTGTCAGCTTTTTTTTTTTTTTTTTTTTTTTTTTTTTTTAAATATGCAAATACCAATACTTGCAGAGAATTTCTGTATTATATAGAAATTTTTGCATCATGCATGTAAAATAATTTTCTTGAACTGGATACATGAATTTTTAAAAAAAATTATACATGAAATTTTTTTTATTTCTATTTAAATATATCATACTTTTTCTTCATTACTTAGTATACTAAATTATCTAAATTATTAGTTTTTATCAAAAATCATATAGAGCCTTCATTCATAAGATATTATGCTTATTAATTAGTTATAATTTTTAAATTTAGTAATTTATATTAATATTTCTCAATTTATAATTTTTTACAGTAAAATTACATAGCATTTGAACCGTTACCATTACATCATAACCACGACGATTGCTAGTGTTACTCGCTGCTGCGACTGCGATAGTTACCGCGACCGGATTTAAATCTATGATTGACAGTCTCTTTTCATTTGGCAAAAAAAAAAAAAAAAAGACATGACAGTCTCTTTTCTTTCTGCCAAATGGAATCATAAGAATTCATTTTCAGGTAGATCTTTTTTTTTTTTTTTTTCTCCTTCAAGATCACATGAAATAAATAAAATTGTGGGAACATCTAATGAATAGAGGGTATCATCAAATTTCAAGAATAGGGGGTATCATCAAATTTCAACAATAAATACTCACTTTTGGAATTGTGTACTCACAAAAATTGAAGAAATCAATTTTAAGTGGGGGTGGAAGGGGAACATAATAAGCAAAACAATTTGTTGATCACAACAAATAAGCACAGGAAAACATAAATTCACCACCTACCAGGCATGTGATGGTTTTCTTCAATCTAAAGCAGGAAGATGATGTCTCAGGAACCAAAGAAAAAGAACACCTGGTGTGCATTGACATTGTCGACTTCATGCCTCCTATTCTTTAATCTCTTTTTGTATCAATTGCAGCCCCTTTTCTTTATTAATCAATCTCCTACTTCAAAGGGTCTGGTCTTTGTCTAGCAAAACCTGGCTGAATGATGGTAATTGAAGATGTGTGGTCCAAATAAGAACACAAACCAGAAACATGGATATGCAAGCTGCATCAGTTGCAGAACAAGAAACTCATATACATAAAAAAAAAAAAAAGAAAATTAAGACATATGCTTAGGGTGTAATAGAGACGAGCTGAGTCAAAACATTGTTAGAAATTTAGCTTGACTTGATTAGAAAACTCAAGACTCCAATTTCAGTTTTCAAATTTGAGTTTGGCTCCAACAGATATTCAAGTTAGTGTTAAAGCTCAAGTGAGCTGGAGTTCAAGCTTGAATTAATAAATTATTATTTAATATAAAATATATTTAAATCGTGTAAAATTTAAGAACTCCAATAGCCTGCGACATAGTCGAGTCAAGTATTATAATATCCAAACTTGACTCATTTCAATAATCAACCAACTTGAGTTTCAAGCTTGACTCGATTAAAACCAAGTCAAATTAGAATATTTTGTGAGCTGAGTTCGAATAGCTAACTCATTAATTTTTACTCATTGTGCCTATCAATTTTCTTGGAGGGAAAATATAGCTTTTGTTTCTGGTCTTTTCCTGGAAGCATTTTCTTTCAATTGCAGAAATAAAGAATGGAGAAAAAAAGTCACTCTACCTGAAGAAGCATGGAAGGAGCAGCAGCAGCAGCCGGAGGAGGTTCTGCCATTACATGACTTTTAGTTTTTCTTCCATTTATTGTAGCCACAGATGGGCTGGTAGCTGTTGTTATGTCCCAAAAGCTTCTTTTCTTTGCAGTTGGAATTGGTGATCTAAACCGGTGACTTGGACTCTTCAAGTCACCAGTGTTTGATTCCTTTGGTCTCAGGCTAGCTCTAGTGACTACCCTCTTAGCCCCTTCCACTGAAGCTACTCCTGATGGTTTTTCATTTTTTCTTGAAAGCTCACGAATTCTTTCATCCTTCTGCTTTAATTGTAAAGAATGATCTTTCTTCATTTTCTCAATCTCTGCCTCTAATGCCTTCACAGTTCTTTGAAGCTCTTTGACTGTTTCTTCTGCAGCTCCCCTTTTCCTGGATTCTGGTGTGAAACAGTTCCTAGCTAAAAAGGAAGGCCTGCTTTTTCTTTTTTCATTTGGTTGGATTATAGATGGAGGAGTCAAGAGAGAAGAAACTGAAGAAGGGGTTGGAGAGGCATTTGCAGCTAGTGATTGTGCTTGGAGGGTTAGTAGCTTTTGTTGCTGGCGAGCTAATTGTACTCTCAATTCGCGATTCTCCTTTTGCAGTTCAAGTAATAGTTTGGCCCGATCAGTTTCAGATTCTGGTTGGCATTGTATTTCTATATTTGCCTCACATGCCTGCAATTGAAGTAGATAAAAAAAAAAGTCGCATAAATGTCCTTTAGCTCTCTTTAGCCTGAATCATTTCAAGAATCACATTGCAATCAAGGCTACTTTTTCTTGATAATAGACTGTTTTGCATTGAAATTGGAACCACTTTTTCAGAAAAGCAGCATTTGAGATGTTGTTAGGAAAAACAATTTTGGGTTTTTGTTTAGCTATTTTGAAAATTAAAGATTACTAGAACCAAATGAAGATGAACAAATTGAGAAGCTAAAAAGAGATGACCTTAGTCCGGATCTCCTTGGCTCGATCTGCCCAATGAAGAGTATTTTGAGTTTCACCAAATGAGAGATTGCTTGGACTGATATTTGCAATCATTACAGTGTTGCAAGCTCCTCCTAATGAGTCCTTGAGAAGTTGAGTAAGCTTTGAGTTTCGGTATGGAATGTGTTTCTTACCTTCAACAAGGGCATTTATGCAGCTGCTTAGGGCAAGGAGAGACCTATTTATGTTCGCACCTTCAAGTGATCTAAGTGTTCTCTGATCAGTTGCTAAGGCTCTCTCTGACCCAGCAAGATCAATGAGTGAGAGCTTTCCAACTCTATTCACAACATTCATCGACGCATCCTTAACTCTGTATTCAACTACAACCTGAAAGGAGCATAACTGGACTAAAAACAATTTTCCCTCCAAATCATAAGAGGACTAAAAAAAGACAATGGTTACCTGCAGAATAGCATGCGATCTTGAAGAGGTTTCGTTGGCACGGGTTGGTTCAGTTGTTCGATTTTGGTTTCCTCTTTGAAGCAATGCCATTACCTGCCACAACACAGATGAATATGTCAATTTCCTTTTCCCTATCAAATCATTACTAACCTTAAAACTTATCATTTATGGTAGTCGGAAGTTACTTCATCTGTGGAATAAGCTCTATATTGAGTAAGACCGGCTGCCACAATTCCCTGTTGCATTGAATCAAATATCACTAATGATAATATCAAATCGATAATAAG
This sequence comes from Reutealis trisperma, assembly GCA_947687605.1. NCBI lineage: Eukaryota > Viridiplantae > Streptophyta > Magnoliopsida > Malpighiales > Euphorbiaceae > Reutealis > Reutealis trisperma. The sequence goes on along the minus strand of CANTUT010000033.1, from coordinate 14,953,560 downwards.
CAAATTATAAACTTCAAAAACCTTCAGGTCTTTAAGAAAATTGACATATCATAGAAAATAAGAGAAAAAAATTCTACCCAAAAAAGAAAAAATAGAGTGAATGTTTAGGTCTATGGGAGCATATTGTATGCAAAGGAAATGACACAGAAAAAAGTCTTTCAAGCAAAAAACTCACATTCTATGATATACAGTAATGACAGTGTCAATCCAGAAAATGTAACATAAATTTTATTTCATATTCTATAGTATAAAGTAGAGGCAGACCTGTTTATCTTCTCTAAGAACTAGAGGCCTTCCAGGAGAGAGCAAATCCCTAACAGTTTCATTATAAACTTCAAGATATGAAAGATGAACCTCATGGTTTCCATCACAACTCCTCTGTCTAATCTTGGTAAAAAGATCCTTAATTGCCAAAACCATTACCCCAGGATTCTCCATTGTCCCAAGCATTGTATAGGTTTTACCAGCACCTGTGGCCCCATAGCAGAATACTGATCCGTTCCTTCCTTGCAATACTGCTTCCACAAGTTCTGCTGTCCTGAAATTTCAGCTCAGTTGGTCACCCTTACCAATCTCAGTTGTGGGTTTATTGACTTTTCATTTATAGAACACTTAAAACGGTGACTATCAAGTAATTTATGTTGTAATTTAGCTGCACTTTTTTTTTTCCTATTTTGTTGCTTAGAATATGGAAGTAAATGTAAATCATAAATCATAATGTAAATCATAAATCATACCACTCCATTTGAATTATTCCATCACTCCATTTGAATTAGTCCATTTAACAGATACTAGAACCATTTGAAAGCACTTTCATTTTCTCTTATTTGCACTGGAAACTAAAACAGCTGAGCTATTAGACATAACATCGTTTTCACTTAAATCATTCCATTTCTCTGCTACCAAATACATTGGCTAGTAAATATAAATCAAATAAATAAAACTTTAGGGTCTCAGAACAGGAATTGTAATTCAAGCAAACGCCACCATGAATTTCAGCTAACAAATAATCACCAAAATAATGGAGGAATCAAAGAAATAAATTGCAAACAGAACAAGCAAAACCAAGTTCCATGAACAAGGAAAATCAATCTCAAAATTAAAAATTCATCATCCATATAGAAACAATCAAAACTCACGTAGTGGAATAAACTTCCTGCTGAGAAGTTGTATCTGGGAAGCAAGCATCGAAGGCGAAATGGCGTCCACGAAGCCTCTTCAGCCTAAGATAATCGTTTTCATTAGCAAACTCAGTCAAATACACATCTTTCCTATTCACAATCTTCACACAACAACGCATACCAGCCTCTCTTTCCTTCTTGAACATTGGCCTAAGCCTTACAAATACTAAAATCCGGCTTCCACTAGCCTCATTTTTCTCTGAAACAGCTTCTAACTTTTCCATTTCTCTCACATTTTCTTTCCCAAGAAACCCTTTCGGCTCTGTTTGTGGCATTGAACTTCCCATTGAAAGCTTCCTTGCCACAGTAGTTGAAACATTGGCCTTTCTTGCACATGTGGAGAACCCAATAACACGATCCGGACCCATAAAAAGATTCTCTTTAGCGTCCCCCATAGGTGGTTGTGGCAACACAAAGGTTCTTGTAATTGTAGAATTAGGTTTTGAATTAGGCAATGTAGGTACTGTGGGCATTGAATTCTCTCTCATTACATTTTCTTGCTCAGGATCTTTAGTTTCTTTAAAATCATTATCTTTTTTCTTGCAAGAACTGAGGAGATCCACGCTTGGATGTGTAGAGTATCGTTTCTCTTCAGGTTTTGGAGATTGGTTCCTAATAAGTGAAGAAGCTTTCTTTTGCTGCTCATATAACAGAGTCAAAGCTTTCATTTTTTCTTTCAAACCATGGTGAGGATTTCTCAATGGAACGCTCAAATGGGTATCCTCTTGATCTGATCTACTTCTTGTTCTTTGCTCTGGGTTTGACCCATTTTGCTCTTGGTTGCTAATTTGAGACCTGGTTGATACTGGCATTCTTAATTTTCTCGCTATCCAAACATACCCAGATGGTTTTTTTCTCTTACCCACTACAACTAAAGCTCAAAATGCAAGAAAGTTGTGAAATTTTCTCTGAAAGTTGAGGAATTGATGATATATAGAAGCTAAAAGGAGAAATGGAAAAAGAGGGAAGTTCAAGATTGCGACTCTGAGGGTTAATTTGGATGGCGGATCAGAGCTATTGATTTCGGGAGCAGATCGACCTGGTTGGTATTGAAGCGGGGAAGATTAGATTTTGAAGTTTGTTGCTAGTGCCATTACAAGTTTTGCTTCTTGCACTCCACTACAATCCAAAACTGTGAAATAGAATCCCCATTGAAAGGAGTGGAAGAAGTAATAATTGGACTGTATTAGGTTTAGATTTTGAAATGAGAATTTTAAAATTAATTGTTTGTAACGGTCAAGATATTGTCAGCCCCGAACGGTTAGCTATTAGTTCATTTAGAAACTTGTGGGTCCATTTGAAAATTTTTCTTTGAGCACGAGACACCCTTTGCTTTTAATAATGTGAATAATTAAAGTTCAAATCTTTTCCAAAGTAAGCAAAAGCCAAAAGGAAAGGATGGTGTTATGTAGTAGGACTAAGGCACATCATTGCTCCATGCACACTAATCTTGTACCGTTTGATGGGTTTATAATTATAGAGATCATGGTGATTTCTCACATCAAATGGTTATTAATAACTCATTGCAAAATGGGTTTTCTTTTGTTCAAACCAAAATGAGATGATTTCTCAAATCAAATGGTAATTACTAAATTTATGTGTTGTAAGATCTTTGCCTTACTTTCACTTAATAAAATGGGTTGGATTCATAAGGGGTGAATGATGACAAATATTAGTTTTTTTACTATCAAATATAAATTTATTTGTCTTTACTTGTTTTTCCCCTCAAAAGAAGAATCAAAGTTAATTAAATTGCTAATCCTCATATCAATTTTTTTAAAAAATATATTCTATTATTTTAATGTTTCCAAATCAATTTTCCAGTCAAACACAAGAAATGATAGTGTCATTAGGTATATATATATTTAAGTTGTGATCATCTTGATTGCTTAATCCTCCATGATACAATTGAAAATGAGAATCATTAATTAATTATTTGATATTATGTTGTTTAATAGCATACTTAAATTTTATTTTTTATTTTATTGTATCAAGTGATAAATATTTATATATGTTGCTAACTATATGTATCTATTATCCCATAACTTCTTAGAATTTGTCACGTGACATATATTTAAAAGTTTAACTTGCTTATATGGCATATAAATGCTACAAAAAACATATTGTAATAAGATATGTATAATTAATTATAAAATAATTATTTTATATATATTTTTAAATAAATTTTATCAATATATTATTTAATGCTAATAAATAATAAGAAATAAATGATTAATATTAATTTAATTAACATATCTTAATATAATAAAATCATAATTACAATTAATTAGAATCATAAAATTCTTAAACTATTCATTTTTTCTCATATTACTATTATATGTGCATTTAAATCATTAATTATATGATCATTTAACTTATTTTATTAGTAGTAAAAACTCATGAATTACTATTATCGATCGTTAAAACTCATGAATTAGTATTATCATTTATTTGTAATCGAAATAAGTTTTACAATAATTGAAATTTATGGGCAATTAAAATTTAAAAAATTATAAAAATATAATTGAAATTTCACAGTTTATACTAGCTCTTGCATATGTTTTTTTCTCTTTTTCTTTTGTATATAGATATTGATTTGTTATTGTAAAATTATTATTACTAAATACTACTACATTAATTATTTGTAAGTTATAATATTGAAAAATGACTATGAATAATTAATTCCTATAAAAAAATAAATAATTTTTTTGAACTCTAAAATAATAAATAATTTATGAAGGCTTTTAGTAAAATAAAAAGTTAATTTTCATAATTACCACAATAATTATTTTTAAGTTACAATTCAATTATTAATAATTACAAGTTAATATATAATTGTTATATATACATAAAATGATAGATATTTATGTTTCATTATCTCAACGTTTTCTTATTTATTTCTTAGTAGTATATTTTGTATCTTTAATTGCCATTTTATTCTTTAATATCTTGCTTATTCCAATTTATTTATAGAGTATACTATTGAACTATATAATTCAACTTTGTCTTCCTCTTTCATTTTTCACTTTCATTTAGTGAGCTTTTTTTTTTTTTTTCATTATCTTCTTCTTTAATAATTTTTTTGATAAAACTATTCTATAATTTAAATATTTATATTATTGGATCTAGATATATAGTTGGTATTTCAGATTTAATTTTCTCCTCTCTTTGCAAAAATTATAAAAACCTATATTTATGAGATGCCACATACTTTGTGGCAAAAGTTCTGATCAATGTATTTTGAATTTTATTTTTTAGTTATATTTTGATATTATAATCCTATGAAATATATATATACACATACATATGATATTGAGTTATACTTTTTTCAATTTTTAATATCATATTAATGAAGTTTTAGAATCTATAAATATGAATTTTATAAGTATTTGTGTTGATCATGTATAATTTTTGCATATAATATAGTCCATATATTTGTTTATCAATTTTTATTTTCTACTTAACCTTATTTTGACATACATATTTCATTTTTATTAACTATCATTTTCTATATAATTTTTACCATATAATTGGAATATATATTTCATTTTAATTATTAATTTTTTAATAGTTTTTATCATAGATATTTATCATAAAAAATAGTCAAGCCAATGTTAATATCAATTCCTAAATAAATTCTATATTATTTTTTTTAAATCCTTTTTTTTAAAATCACCTATTGATTTTTTTAGTTCTTAAATAATTCTAATTATCGTTTAATTAAGTAAACAAATTGTGAAATTGAGAGCTACATATATCATATATTAATCTTTTAAATTAAATATTTTATATTTAAAATTTCAAAAACAACACAAAAGATCTATGAAAAACTGTAATGTTTAATATAACAAATTATCTAATATTATTGATATATTCATCTCACCTTTCATTTTTTTATTTCATGTTTCAATTACAATATTATTTTTTTAGTGGATTAATTAGAATATTGTTTAATATACCATTTTATTGACTTTGTTAAATGAGATTATTGATTATTTTAGTTAAATTTATTATTTTTATTATAAAATTGATATATTTAAATTTAAAATTTGTAATTAATTTGACAAAATAATATATCGATAAAAATTTTAATTTGCACGGGCATTATTCTAATTATAATAAATAGCATTCAATAAAGAGTATAGAGAAACTCAATTGAAATTAAACTAACCCTTGTTATTGGAATTGTTTGCTTAAATTAATTATATCAAAAGAAATTAATTAGGCAGTGCTTATGCCACTGACATCAAATATAATTGAAGGTGGAATATTTGGAGCTTAAAGAAAAAGGAAGCCTTAAGATGACATGTAAATAACCAATTGTATAGGGAGTGGGATATAATTATCCATGTTGGTCATCATTAAAATTCTTGTTAGAAGTATAAAAAATGCCTTCTAAGGAAGGTCAAATTACATTCTTAAAAAAATAAATAAATAAAAGAAATAAAACCAAAAACGGAATAAAGCAAATGAAGCACTAAAATTATGACAATTCATGCATGCTTTGGGTGGAGTTCATGTAATCATCATATTTCCTTATTCTTTGTTTAATACTTTTGCAATTCTTAATTTTTCTAAATATTGTTTAGAATGCTGCCTCCCACCACATCTCTAATGAATTTAGAAGTACAAAGTAGCATTATATTAATTTGGATACCAATTATCGGCAATTTAGGTAATTATTTATCTCAAAACTCTTACATTTTTTGCTCTTCTCTTTATCTTTTCCCCCCTCTATTTGGAGCACTCATTATGAGAGTAATGATATACATAAATACAGTATAATTTAGGAAAAAAAAAAAAAAAAGAAAGAAAAGAGACTACATTTGTGCACATCATGAGAATTATTAGCACATAAATAATTTAGTAAACATAGGTTTTCGTACATCCATGAATCTCAAACTTCAAATCAAGTAAAAGAATTATTTATATTTACACAGCGTTCAATAATACCATTCAATATTTAAAATTAAAATTTTAATATTTAATTATTTTAAATAATTTGATAATGTATGTGTTAAAAATTTCAATTAAATTAAAAATTACTTAAAATTATAAGTGAAAAATTTTAATTTAAAATATGGATTAAGTACAATGAGTAATTAAATTTTTAAATATTTTTATAGTTTAAAAATTATATAACTTATTTTTAAAATATTTTTATATCACTTATCTTATTTAACACTTAAATTTTTAGTACTTAATTTTTAATTTTATTAAACATCACCGTCAAATTCAAAATAAATTTTAAAAATATCAATCTACTATTAATTCCACGTTAAAAAAAAATTATTACTCCACAAGTAGCTAAAAATTTTCCAAAATGTTTATTGAATGGTTGAAATCTGGGGATATATGCTTTTATTAGTAGTGGCAATGCGTCCAGTCCACCGAAATTTTGGGTCACTTCGGGGCTGAATCATTTTGAATGGTGTTTTTTATCATATAAATTCACATTATTTGTAAAGTCAATAAATATAATAAATTCGGATGAATTTTCTGATTGGATTAGATCACTCATAATATTTACTTTTTAATTAAGAAATTAATTTAAAATATATGAGTTCTTTTTGTTAATTTAAATTTGATCAAATGAGTGATTTTATCAAATCTATTGATTTATATTAAATCTACCGTTTGATAATTCAAAAAATATCAAAATCTATATATTTTAAAAAATTTCTCATCTTTCAAAATTTTTCTTTTTTTAAGATTTTAATTTCCCATATCATAGGTGGAGAAATTCAAAATCCACTATTTTTTTTTTGTACGAGGAATTGTAATAATTTTTTTATTCTAAAATTATCCTTAAAAATCTATTTATTTTATAATCAATTCAAATGATAAAATTTTTAAAATTTATGAATTTTACAATCCGTGAATTTAAAATTCATAAATTTTATTAAATCCATAAATTAAAAATCCCTAAACCCAAACAAAGCCTAAGTTGAAATTTATATAAGACACTAAAATTCAATTTAAATGAATTAGCGAGTTGATCCTCAACCTAATCCTGAATAATTTAACTTCAAATCATTTGGAATTTCAATCAAAGTTTAAATAGGTTTCAACAGTTACTTAAAAAATGCTTCAAAGGTTATTTAAAAAATTTATCGCTCTATTTGCTTTGATCCTAAATATTGATATTCGAATAGAAAATTACTATAATTTTCTTGAAATTTATCATAACTAATTTATTTTTTGTTATTTTAAGATTAATATTTTTAATTTCTACATTAACTTTATTGAATAGTACAATATTTTAAAAAATTAAAATATTTTTACATTTATTTATGGTTTTAATGGATTGATAAGTTTCACTAGATACTCAACAGCCTTCTTCCATTCTAAGCCTTTGTCTGAGGCATCAAGAGCTTCTTAGTTACAGATATTGAAGAGTATATGCTGATCTAAATTATAATGGGTGGAGTATGATTTGCAGTCCATGTTGTGGGCACATAGTAACAGGGGCAACAGGTGAGTGGATGTAAGTTGGTGATAGGATAAACCAGTAACGCTGCAGAATCATTGAGAGAGCAGTCTTAGTTTCTGTAATTGCAAAGTTGGATCCCACACAACTTCTAGGTCCAAAACCGAAAGGAAGATAGGCAGTAACATTGTTGTTTGTAGCCTTAGCTACACCTTGTGCAAATCTCTCTGGCTTGAAAAGGTTAACATCTTCTCCCCATATTTGAGGATTGTGGTGGATTGCAAGAACTGGAATTTCGATTCCTATATTTGCAGGAAGAACCATCTTCCCCAATTTGACTTGTCTTTGGACAAATCTCGGGACATTAACAGCTGGAGGATATAGCCGGAGAACTTCTTGTATAATCATGCTCACCTACAGTAAACAAAGAAGAGAAGAAAAAAAATTTAATATTAAGCTTAGTAAATGATGATAATTCGCTCAACAGTATAAGCTTGGGAATCTCACAGCTTAAGCTTATAGTTATAGGTAAGGGCAAGAATAGTTTTTAACATCTCTAGCACTTACGATCTTCATTCTTGAGAGACCATCTGGGGTTGGATTTTGCTGGCCAAATAATTCGAGGACCTCCGTCCTAGCTTTATCTTGCCAATCTGTGTGAAGAGCTAGAAGAAAAACTGTCCAGGTCAGTGAGCTAGCAGTCGTTTCATGTCCAGCAAAATAAAAGGTTTTGCACTCATCAATCATTTCTTCAACTGATATTTTCTTTGTCTTATCAGTATCATTATTATCATGATGTGCCTTTAACATTAATCCAAGAAAATCATTTCCAAAACCATTTGATTGACCCATCGTCGCTGCTGCTTCTCTTTTCTTTATAATATTTATGACAGAATTTCGTATCCCCTGTTCCAACTCGTCTGATTCGACGTCATCCCTGGTTTTGACAAGATTCCTGTAACAACAGAAAAAGGCATGAATATATTTTACATCAAGAAATTGAAAAGCATACACAAAAATTAACCCAATAAATTCAAGAACTAGTATATATAGTAGAGGCAAGAATTATACCCAATTCCAGGAATTCTAACTCTATATTTGTTTCTGTTAATAATGACAACAAACTGGATTAGCATGTCAAACATGTCCTGTCCTTCCAAGTAGTTGCTTCCAAAAGCTGTCCTGGAAATTATTTCTGAGGCTAAGACCTTGAATTCTTGGAATACTTCAATCTCTTTCCCTTCACATTGGTGCCTCCATCTTTCAAGCATCATTTCCACGCTTGTTATCATTGCAGGAACCATGCCCTGCAAAAGGATACCATATACACATATAGTTCGCATATACGTGAGTACTTAATTTTTTCTTTTTATAATAAATAAAAGCAAGAATTAATTACTTTCAAGCACTCTGCATGGAAAGCATGATTGGATAGTTTACGAAGCTTGAACCACTTTTCTGGTACCCTAGTTGTTACAATTCCATCCCCTAAGAGCTTCTCAAAATAACTTCTAGGTTCTGGTTTGGGGAATGCTCCATCTCTATTGATAAATATCTCTTTAACCAGGTCAGGCTCTGTGACCACCAAGTGAGCTTGAGGACCATGCCATATGATGAAATTCCTCCCTAAAAGAATTCGCTCAAAAATTAAACAAGTAAATAGTGTTTTGGATTCAGAGAGAGAAAAGAAACTTCAAGAAACGGAGTACACTAATTATTACCATAAATCTTGACCCATGAATAAATGTGTGGCAGTATGGTGGGGAACACTGTGTGTGATAATTCCATGGGATTACTCAAGGCTTTATTTGTCATATGGATAATCTCTTTGGTGTCCCCATGGAAGAATCTATAAGAAGGGCCTTTTATTCCTTGAGACCTCATCATGGATTGTATGCGAATTGGAGTCCACCATACTTTGTTGAAGAAATTGATCAGAAATGAGAGAAAGATTAGACACAGAGTCCAGCTTGAGAGATAAATTACCTGCAGGGTTTTCATTGCACCAAAACCAGCCAAGGCTTAACCATTTGAAAAGATTGATACTGTTTATATACTAATTGGCTAGTCCATTATCTATGTTGCACGGAAACTTTCGGGATGTCATATTTCCTGTAAGAAAATTTATGAAAATTTGATTGAAACATTTCGGACACATTTCTGTAATTTAAAAAAACTTGGGAAAATCCATTTCTAAGTTAAAAAAAAAAAAAAAAAGGATTTTCCCAAGTCAATTCCTAAATAAAAATATTCACTCTGAACTTAATTTTTCCTTATATATATATATATATATATACCTTAATATTTTTTATATTTACGCATTTTTTTCGCATTTCGTTTCACATATTTTTCAAAAATACAATTTTCTTGTTTTTCGTTTTTTATTTTCACGTTTTTTGTTTTTTGTTTCTGTGCTACCTAGTCCATAATATAGTAAAGAGCTTAGGAATAATGGCTTTATCTGACTGGAAGCAACTAAAATGGCAAGGAGAAACTTTGTTTGACTTGATCTAACTAACAAATGAATATTTTATTAAAATAGTATTAACAATGTAACCATGTACATGTTTGTTTGGGTTTGTGCTCGCGTTCATGTTTGTGTATACATGTCTGCATCATTAGAAAAAACTTGTCAAGAAACATAATCCAATAAATCACTTTAGTTTTAACTTCGACCCAATTAGAATTACATGGCATATCACAATTTAAGAAGACGACAAGTGTTTATAGTTGATAAATGATGTATCTATTTGTCATTGCCGAAATGCATAGCACAGAATTTTTTTTTTTTTTTCACAAGAAGCATGGTGACTAGGATCAATGATTATTATTCTAAAAACAAAAATTACAAATGAATGCAATGGATCCATATGTTCATGAATATTAGATTCCTAAGCCCGCATTTTTTTTTAAATATATAAACACAAGAATAGAGAAGGCACACATATTAATTTCAAAATTATAATAATTTTACTATGAAAAGAAGCAGTTTACCAACTAAATAAACATATAATTTTTATTAGTAATTTTGTTTACCTCTAAAATATCGACAAAAAAATTATTGGTAAAATAGCTATTTGTGCACAATTTACCAACTGAATATATATAAAATCATCAATAATTATTAGTAAAATTTTTGTTCATAAATTATTTCATTTTAGTCAGTAAATAAAAAAATATGTTATCGGAAAAATAATTACCAACCAAAATATTTGTCGGTAAATTTATTGACTTTTTTTTTTGTTACTAACATTTTAAATATTTTTTTAAAAATAAAATATTTCGTCGGTAATTCATCTGCAAAATTATTTTTTTAAAAAATATTTATTTTAAAAATAAAAATATTTTTAAATAAATATTTTAACTTTTTACAATAAATTTGTTTAAAAAATTTGTATTTTAAAATTTAAAATTATTAGGATGAACATGAAAATTAAAAGAAAAAAGATATGATGTATAAGAGATTAAAAATAAATTAGTAAATTTAAAAAATATTATGATAAAAAAATTAAAAAACTGACTATATTTGAAAATTAAAATAAACTTAACCTAACCAAAAAAGGGAGAGAGTATGAGAAATTAAAAATTTAGTAATTTTTTTTTTCAAAATCACATTAATACGACCAACTTAAAAAATATAGATAACAAAATATAAAAACTAAAGAAACTATAAAAAAGATCTAAGTCTAAGAAATTTGAAATAAATTAGATATACTTTTTCCATTTAAGGGTTTAGAGGAATTTAAGAAGCAAAATATTAAAAAAAAAAAAAAAAAAGAGAATAATAAAGAAATAGTATAAGAGCATTTTCAACAATACTCTCTATTTTATTCCATATTATATTATAAATAATTCAACTCCTTATTTTAACTTATTTAAAAAAATGTGCACACTTTAATAATGCTCTCTATTTCACTCTCTATTTTATTTTTTTATTAATAAATCTACAATTCTTTTTTTAACATAAATTTATAATTTCATTTGCCTCACACTCATAAAATTTTTGTGGCTAAAAAAAAATCTTTTTAAAAATATTATAACAAATAAAAAATATTATAACAAATTATTATTATCATTATTATTATTATTATTATTTTGTGCTAAAAAATATAATCTTTTTAAAATATTATAATTATTATTATTATTATTACTACTACTACATAAAATTTTTACTACTAAAAAAGAATAATCTAATTTAAAATATTGTAAAATAATATTTTAATAATAATATACTAATTTAATAATAATAATTTAATAAATGAAATAAATGAAAAAAAGAAAAAGAAAATATATAAAATATTAATATAGAGAGTCAATCTTACTCATCAAATTTGAGAAGAGAGAAATTACCTCTTAAAAAATTTAGGAAAGGACGATAAGATAGAGGGTTTGTTGGAAAATGAATAATGAAATATGAATATTTATTTTTAGAAAAATAGGTATTTAGAGAGCTTATTAGAGATGCTCTAAGAGAATATTTGATATCTATGTAATAAGTGATGATGAAAAGAAAATGAAAAGTGAATAAATGAAAAACTAATAAAATATGTGAGAAAGGGATAGAAAAAGTACGAGAAAAAGATAAGAAGTGAGAGAGAAACTAGAAAGTAAAAGAAAATCACAAAAAATAGATGAGAAGTCTTTTTATACATAATTTACAGACGAAAATGCCATTGATAAATTTTTAAATAAAAATTTGGAGGAAAATTTTCCTCTAATATTTTCATTTACTAACAGATTATTGACAAAATTTAGTTAATAATTAAATTTTTTAAAAAAATTTTAGTGAAAATTTTGGGGAAAATTTTCATTTACCAATTAATAATTGACAAAATTCTGTCAGTATTTTTTTATTTTAAAAAATTAGTAAAAATTTGGACAAAAATTTTCCTTCAAATTTACATAAATTATTGAAGAAAAATTTTTGTCAGTAATTTATAAAAAATAATTTTGTAACACTTATCGATAGAATGTTCTATCGGTAAATATTAAATTTTTTTTATTTACTGACAAAGATATTTTATCGGTAAGTTAAAAATAAAATTTCAAAAATTTTTTAGTATAATTTACTGACTAAAATTTTTATTGGTAAATTATTGCTAAAATATGTGAAAATTTTTTAATTTACTAATAAAATATTTTCATTGGTAATTAATATAAAATTATTTTTTAATTATCTACAAAAATATTTAGTCTGTATTAAAAAATTAATTTTCAATACCAATGAAAATATTTCATCAATAAATAATAAATAAAATTTTAAAAATTTTATGGTATTAATTTACTAATAAAAATTATTTATCAGTAAATAATTATTAGTAAATAGTAAGTAATATGTCAGTATTTGCTTGCACCATTCTTTGGTGCTTTATTTAGCGATGAAAAATTTTAGCTAGTAAATAGTTATTAGTAAATTGTCAGTAATTTATTGGTAATTGCAAAAAAAAATTCAGTATATCTTTGGTATTCTATTGGCAATTGAATATATTTATCAATGGAAACAATTATGTCTGTAAACTATATTTTTCTTGTAGAAATGGTGTGTATTGATCTATGTTTCATTAGGGTGTTCACAATCCGTCAAATCCGAACTAACCCATACTAATCTGCAATTAAACTGTAGTTTGATAAATATCGTAGATTGGATTAGTTTGTATTTTTTCTAACCGCACTTTATAGATTGAATTAAATTTTTTATTTTTTAATTTGCAAACTGATATATATATATATATATATATATATATATTAAAAAAGTAAGCTGAATTTTATTTAATAATTAATATTTGTATTAAAATGAAAGTAAAAAGACAATATAAATCACCTATTTTTGGTTCTTCATTAAGCAGTTTTTTTTAATAGTTTTGGAATTTTTTTAATGTTGGGACTTGTAATGTGATTTCTACTTATATATTTCTTTATTTAATCTATTTGCTATATAGATTATTTTATTGGAATTTAAAAGTAAGTTGTTTAATTATTATTATGTTTTTATTTTTTTTAATATTGATAGAAATATTATTATGTTTTTAATATCAAACTGGCTGCAAACATTCCTATGTTTCATAATGCTTGTGTTCCTATGGCCATAACTAGGTGATAGCAGATTTCAAATTGGTGGTATATATTAAGAAGGGTGCAACTACAAATCAAAATCCATAATCAAATCAAAAGATATAAATCTCACTGTCTATATATAATCATATTACCCTCTCCCATTACTAAATAAAAATAAATTAATCTATTTTATTAAAAATATAATGTAAATACAAATCACAAAATATCAGCAATTATTTGCTATCCAATTAAGGTCTAATTACCAAAAACCTTCCATGGCAGCCGTCGCATGGCTAACCAACATTTGTTAAAGTTAAGCTGCCAAACAAAAGCATCGCAAATAGTTTCACCCAAAAAAATAAAAAACAAATGAAACAATCGAAGTCTTTGAGGAAATGACAATAGAAGATGGCGGCAAAAGCAATGTCGGAGAGCTTCAGAATGTAGTCGCCAATTGCAACGGCCGTTTAGCCATGATATTGCCATTGGCGAAAGGGAAAATTCAGGATAGGAAAGTAAACTAAAAAAATTATTTTTATATTGCCGAAATTTTTATAGGAAGATAATTTATCAACTAAAGATTTAGTTGATAAATTTTTATTTTAAAAAAAATTTGGTAAAGTTTAAATAAATATTTTTTAAAAGTAAATATTTTGTCAATAATCTGTCGATAATTTTAAAAATTAATTTTTAAAAAATAAAATATTTTATTGATAATCTGTCAATAAATTTTTTTTTTAAAAAATATATGTCTTCAAAAAATAAAAATAATAATTCAAAAATTAAAATTTTTAGAATGAACATAAAAATTAAAAAAATAAAAAATTATAAAATAAATTAGGAAGCTTAAATAATATAAAAAAATAACTAAATTAAAATTATACTTCAAAACTAAAAAAAGAGTGAAATGAACCTAAAATTAAGAGAGAAAGTCATAAGAGTGAAAAAAAAAAAAAAGAGTAAGATAAATAATTTATTAAATTTAGTTTTTAGTTTACTAAATTTATGTAAAAAATTTAATCAAAAAATTAAATTTAAGATAACAAATAATATTTTTTTTAAATCACATTAATACTTTTTTAATGCTATAAAACAATTTAAGAAATATAAGTAATAAATTGTAAAAACTAAAAAAAAAAAAAGAAAATTGAAATAAATTTAAACACATTTTTTGCATTGAAGAGTTTGGAATTTAAGAAGTAAAATTAAAAAAAAAAAGAATAGAAAAGAAAGAGTATATAGGTATTAAAGAGTATGAAAGTATTAAGTGATAAAAAAGAAAATGAAAAATAATTAAATGAGAAAGAAAGAAAAGAAATTTTATTTGTGAGAAATGGAAATGAGAAATTAAGGAAAAAGATAAGAAATAAGAAAGAGTAGAAGTGTGAGAAAAAATGATTAAAAAAAGATGAAGTGTTATAAATAAAATGGAGAAGAACATGAACAAAGAATATAGAGAAGATAATAGTTTTTCTAGTTGTTCCATTCAATAGTATTAAGCTCTTTATATAGAGTACAGAAGAGAAAGAAATAGGAAGCTTTTCCAATCAGGAAAATACAAGAAATAGGAAGTTTTTCCAATAAGAAAAATACAATCAATACTAATATGGAAACTAGAATATTCATGTATATGGAAAGACATCAATCAAATCTTATAATATATCATAACACTCCCCCTTGATATCTTTTACAAAGAATATGCCTCGTTAAAACCTTACTAAGGAAAAACCCTGTGGGAAAAAAATCTTAGTAAAGGAAAAAGAGTACATTATTCTTGTAGGGATTTGCGCCATAACACTGTCTCGTTAAAAACCTTACTAGGAAAACCCAATGGGACAAAACCTAGGCTAAGGAAAAAAGAGTACAGTGCATTAAAATCTCCCCCTCATGAAAATATGATTTCTATCAAATATCTCTTAGCTGACGCATGCTAATTTTGTTGACTAACTTTTCAAATGTGATTGTAAGGAGTGCCTTTGTAAATAAATCTGCCAAGCTGTCAAATCGTATACTTAATGATGTTTAAGTAATATCCACATATAATAATTTATTTGCAGTACTCCCTTAGGATATTACTTGCGCTATGAATATAACTCGTTAAAAACCTTATTAGAAAACCCAGTGGGAAAAAACATATCTAAGGAAAAGAGTATATTTCATGCGCTATTTTTTCATTGCACAGATTGCCTCGTTAAAACTTTTGTCCAAGAAAACCCTGTGGGATAAAAACTTGACTAGGGAAAAAGAGTACAATCATATACTAATTCGCTCCCCCTGATGATGACAGATTTTAACACGGCGTATACTAATTGATGAAACGATGCCGTTTAAATACCACATTAGGTAAAAACTTAATACATAAGTCTGTTAAATTGTCACTCAAGCGAATTTGGTGGATATCTCTTCTGGAACTTATATATATACAATAATTTGGGTGAAGTTTATGTCTACTTCGTTACCCTTAATATAACCACCTTTAATTTGTGCAATTCAAATTGCATTATTCTCAAAATACAATGGGAGTATCTTTTAGTGAGGTACTTCAGGATCATAAAAATCTTTATAAAATTGCAGTACCACTATAAGTGAATACATAGCCAGTCTAAAATCTACCATCATAGAAACTAAGCAAATAACCAATATTTGCATATAGACCAATTTCAAATATGAATTATAATATTAATAGTATATTGAAGATAACTTTTTACACCACTCTAATATCTCTTTATAGGTGCAAAGCTATACCTAGCTAGAAATTTTTTTTCTTACAAATGCAATATCAGGCCTGATGCAATTTGCAAGACACAAGAGTGCCATATAGCACTTATATATAGTACTTCAAGACCAAACAGCTCTTTATTATCTTTTTTAGGTCTAAAAGGGTCTCTCTTCACTTATAGTGAGCGGACCACCTATTAGTGTGGTTGAGAGAGAAGATTTATCCATGCAAAAATTGCTTAAATATCTTTTTCACATAAGCATACTGGTGTATTTAAATATCTTTTCCACATAAGCATACTGGTGTATTAGGACTCCTTAATAATCGGTCTGCAGGCCGATACAAAATTTCATTTCCTTTAAATTTTTCATTTTAAACTCACTTTTCAAACAGGTACATATTTATTTGAGTTCATTAGGAGTCACATTGATATTTAAATCAACTTATACTGCAATAATAACATATACCATTCTATGGTCTTTTATGAATAGAAATGGACATAGTGTATTATTCACATATCTTTCTTTCAATAAGAATTTACTCAAAATAATCATACCACATGTCCATATTGCTTTAATCCATACATAGATTTTTGCAATTTGATGAAATATATGTCATATGTTTAATGTGTATTCATTTATAATATACTTAGTCCTTCTGGGACTCTTATTACTTTCATAAGGCGTACAATAAGCCTTTCATTAACTGCCATATTAATTAAGTATCAGAACATGATCATTTCCATAATAAGAGAATTATTTTTCTCATAATCAATGATAGAACGAGTCTAGCTCTACTTTAATTGCCTCATTCCATGATGATCAATTATGTTTATGCTAATATTCAGTTATACTTATAGATTATGGATCCATATTTTCTCTTGTCACAGTAAAAGCTACTGTTGAGGCAAATTCATCGTCGACGATAATTAAATTTCTATCAATTCTTTCTTATATCACAAAATAATTGAGATCTCATAGTTTTCATTTATATGATCATAAACTCCAGAAGCCACATTTGGAGGATCTAATTGTTCCGTTGTCTCAGTCTATGTCTCATAATTGGCTATAGCTTTTTGACTGAGATCTTCCTCTTCAGGAGGTTTCTCTTCAGGAGATTTTATGAGTGGCGCTGCTTTTCTTTTCTGCGGATTTTTGTCTTTAGTTCCAATTTACTATCCACGCTTCTGGCGTGTAGTGAGATTGATTGATTTTCTATTTGCAATTGGAATCACAACCCTTGTTAGGGTATTAGCAACTGTAATATGAGACTTTGTCACTCTTTTAGCATCTATAAATGCATTTGGCAGTTAAGTTGCAATTTGTTGCAACTGTATTATTTTGTGAACTTCTGGTTCACTCTAACTTGTACATGGACCAAAATTATTTAAAGAGTTTTTCTTCTAATAAATTTGTCGACATTCTTTAGCACTGCAGGTGCTTTTCCTCCCCCTAATGTCGAAAAATTTGCCTCATCAAAATTCATAGTCTCTTTTGTGGATCCATTATCACACATTGAGATAGATTTAATATATTCATGGCACAAAAAAAATTTATGACTCATGTCCTTATACAAGTTTCAAGGGAGAGTATATATGATGTACATAATGGCATTCATGCCAAACTTTCAAGGTTTAATTATTGAACTATAAGTTAAATGCTTGAACTGCAGTTCAACGCAATATATTGTGCATGTATACTAAAGATAAAACAGTAATTAAATAACTCATTATAATACACAATTTATAAAATCCTTGCAAATTACTCCTCCAAGGAGTTTACATAAAATCATCAATATTGAATTGAGTTGTGTCCTCTATATGGGCGATTCCTCTTTCAGAATCTCATAATTTACCAAATGATTTATACTATTCACTTCAGGGAATACAGTTGTACTAGTGGGCATTATTTGATGATTTCTCGTTAGCAATTATTCTTTCAGAATTCTCATTATCTACCAAATGATTTATAGTATTCACTTCAGGGAATACAGTTGTACTAGTGGGTATTGTTTGATGATTTTTTATTAACAGTTATTCTTTGCAACTACTAAAAAATAATATTTGTAAATTTTCACTTTTTATACTGCTACTACAGGAGCACGTAACTTTATTACTGCACAATTTCAGTTGTGAAGTAATTTTAAACATGGTTGAATTATATTCTCAAATAGACTTCAAGTCTTGTAGGTGTAAATTTAACCAATCATATTGAGTTTATAGTAGTACTATATATTTCAAGTGATTATATCTATTTTTAAAATTCTTTTAGAAAATATAAAAATCATTAATAGTAAGATATTCAACCTTTAAATCCTCACTTAAATGAGGTTTAAGTAGATAATAGCTTTTGCTTTTGCTAGCATCTAAATGCATTTCATTATCAACAACTCACGTCAAAAATTATTTCCATTGAATTCAAGAGCATATAAAAATTATCAACCAAACTTTAATTCACTATACTTCACTTTATTTAAATAACTTAATTTGCATATATTTAAAATATATCTAAATAGACCAATCAGAAAATAAATTAATATTAATTTTAACAAACATTAAATTCATAATTTATCATACCAAGAAAAGGTAAGCACTAATTATGCTTCTTTATACCAACATAAATCCAACAATGTATGCAATCCGAAAATAAATTCATCAATTCACAAATTAACAAAACTATGTTACTTATATAATTTATATTAATCTCATCTCACATTTAAATCTCTAATTGTTTTCACATCTAATACACATTAACATAAGTAAATTCAAAACATATATAACACACACAACTTTCTTGTAGGCTATTCAATTAACAAATATGTATATATATGTATGAGACATGTATTGTCCATAAAATAAATTTTGAGTTGAGATGTTAAGACCGAAAGATATGTAATAATATATACACTAGTAGGATCAATCTCAATTTAATGAATCAAGTAAACCTATTAATATGAACGCAAGATCACCATTTTCCCATAAAACAAGTTAATCAATCAATAAATAAATAATTTAGGGTCGGATTTTATGCTAAAAAAAAATTATAAGTCATGACTTTAAAACTATGCATAAAATGTGTTGTTATAATTGATAACCAACTAAAAGTTGCAATTTGGTTGGTAAATCAAATAGGCCATACCCATCATTCCAATACATATAAACAACAATGAAGCACCCAAAATAGAAAAATCAAAGCAAAAAGGTTTACCTTAATATTATGGCCATATGCAAGTATTTTATTGATATCCAATTTATTCAATGCATGTAGCTTAAATCAAATTTATTAGTTATTCAGGGACATAAAATATCAAATTTTCAAGGATGTCTATTTTATTTATTTGATTACTCAAAGGAGTGATACTAGTATAAATAATTCTTACTCATGATGTCGAGGCCCATCAATTAACATTGTCTAATATAAAATCATAATAAAATCAGTCTTTTAAAGACTTGTAGACAATGCATTTAGTTCTTCAGGAACATTTAATGATTCTTTAATGAATTTGTTTACTTCAATTAGTTTTTCAGGAACTATATAGAATATTAATTTTTCAGGAACTGTAGAGAATATCAGTTTTTCAAAAACTGTAGAGAATACCAATTCTTCAAGAACTATAGGGAATACCAGTTTTTCAGGAACTGTAATTATTATTAGTTTTTCAGGAACTCATAGCTTAGTTATTTATTTAATTAGTTCTTCAGGAATTATAAATAATACTAGTTCTTCAGGAATTAGAATTTAAAATATAATACTAATTCTCTAGAAACTCATAGCTTAGTTATTTATTTAATTAGTTCTTTAGGAACTATAAATAATACTAGTTCTTCAGGAACTAGTATTTAAAATATAATGCTAGTTCTTCAGAAACTAGAATTTAATTGATTAATCATTAAATAGTATATCAAATCTTTATAAATCTAAAAAAAAAACGATTTGAAATAAATGATTGTAAGAGAGAAAAAAAAAAATGATTTCTTCAAATTAATTAGCCCAATATGTTCAAACGATTTCTTAAAAAAAAAACGATTTAGTTTTTTTTTTCTTAAAAAAAAATATTTGATACATAAATATTAATAATAATAGTAATTAATTAGATAAAAATTATTTACCATAAATCTTGAATTTTATTTCTTCAAAATTTTCGCCTTAACTGGGTTGTAGCAAACCACAAGCTATCCAAAATTATGAACAATATTGTAGAATGATTTGTGCTGATAACGTGTTATAAATAAAATGGAGAAGAACATGAACAAAGAATATAGAGAAGAGAATAATTTTTCTAGTTGTTCCATTCAATAATATTAAGCTCTTTATATAGAGTATAGAAGAGAAAGAAATAGGAAGCTTTTCCAATAAGGAAAATATAAGAAATAGGAAGTTTTTCCAATAAGGAAAATACAATCAATACTAATATGGAAACTAGAATATTTATGTATATAGAAAGACATCAATCAAATCTTATAATATATCATAACATGAAGAGATTTTTTATGCTTTTTTTTTTTACGTCATTTACCTATTAAATTTTTTGTGCCAATAGCAGCTTGCTCAACTAGGCAGGCACCGACGTTAGGGTTGATTGCTTGGGCAGATTAATTTGGTAGGGGGTGATGAGCAAGGACAAATTTGTAATGTTCTTGGCCTTTGGGCTATGTATTTTTTGGGCAGCCCACTGATGAAAACCGTATGTTTGCTTTATTCCCTTAATTTAGGTATTTTCTATATTTATATATCTTTATTATAATTTTCTGGGTTTTAAACCCCATTAATATAATAAACAAATCATTGGAAAAAAATAAAAAAAATAAATTATTATTTAATCTCTAAAATTTAATTTAATTAACTATTTAATCTCTATATTTTATAAAACTGATTATTTAATCTCTAAAATTTTATTAAATCAATAAAATTAATTCTTTCGCCAAAAATTAAACCTATTTACAGTTAAAATAAAAGTAAAATGTCAAAAATAATCTTACTCAAATTATTGTTTAATACTTGATGTTTGATTTAATTAACTATTTAATCTTTATATTTTCATAATTTTATCTTAATTTAACAACAAATTGAATAAATTTTGGATAGAATAACTAATTCTATTGATGAAATAAAATTTCAGTGATCAAATAATCAATTTTATAAAATATATAGACTAAATAATTAATTAGATCAAATCTCAAAATCTAAATAATAATTTACCAAAAAAAATTTCCTAGGTTCACTCCACAAACGCAACAACAGAGAATTTTCATATTTAAGGGCTTCAAAAAAGCTTCGATTAACGCATCACTTTTGCTCATAAGCATAAGCTATAGCGGAGAAGAAAATGGCAGAGGATCCAGAGAAGCGATTTCACTCCATCATGGACAAGCTCTTTCACTCTCCTAAATCTGTTTCCAATGAATCCAGGTATCTATTCCCCTCCTTTCTCTACATTTTTCTCTGTTTGGTTGCGGAGAAAATTGGGTAATCAGAAAAATTTGAAAAAAGAAACCGAAATAAATAATTTCGTTTTTCGATATACTGTTATTGCTTTTTAACTGTTTGGCTCCAAGAAAATGAAGGTTTTTTTTTTTCAGTTTATTTAAATTGTGTTATTCTCAATTGGTTTATGTATTTAGCTAAAGAAGGAGCTGTGCTGTGTGTTTTAATGAAAGCTGGTGCTGGTTGTGTATATTTAATTTAGTTAGTGTTTTTAATTTGGTTGATAGCTCATTTGGATTGGAGTTGTCGAGAGGCAAAAAGCGACCTAATCCAGAGTCTGCATTGGCATTAGTTGAACCAAAAACAAGAGGGGATTTGGTTGGATCATCTCACCGATCTTTAGCTCCTGTTGAAGCTCCATTATGTAGGCCCTGGGATAGAGGAGATCTCATGAGGAGACTTGCCACGTTTAAGTCCATGACATGGTTTGCTAAGCCCAAGGTTATCATTTTCTTTTTCTATTATCAATTTTATTCTTTGGATATCTAACCTAGTTGTAGTTCTGAACTTATATATAGCTTTTATTTGGCAAAAAAAAAACTTATATATAGCTTTTTTATTGTTATTATTATTGATTAAAAAGATGCAATTTTTGATGTCATGATCTTGTTCAATATGAGCTAGGTATTTCAAGATGCTAGCATAAATGAAAGAATTAAGTAATTAATCAATGGAATAAATTAATGATGATAATGAGAATGTGTGCGAGATTTAGAATAGAATTTTAGAAATGGCTATAGCTATAGGTTTCATTACTCATTTTTTACCCCTTCCCGTCCCCCACAAAAAAGCCATTTCATGAAGTCATGTGAAGCAAGAAAGCTTGATAGTTCTGGTTATTTCTTATTGTTATGGTGTCACTTGCCTTGAAAACCTTTTATGCTTATATAACGTGCTGTGCCTTTTGAAGGTCATGTTTATTGTTTTCGCTTGTTGTCTGTCTGCTTCATTGACCTTGTTGCGCTATCGATACCGGTGCATGAATTCCCAAAGGATTTATGGTAATATCTTGAGTACTTATTTTATCATTTGGGAAATGTTGAAGCAAATCATTAACAAGGAGTCAGTTAGGTGACTGGCGCTTTTTTTTTTTTTTTTAAATATACTAAATAGAGGTGAATTTTGAATTTTGGTAAATCTTTGAAGCAATATTTTTCTTTGACCACATTTGCTGTTCTGCTTTAAAAGTTTAAGTGGCTTTAGCTTATTGGATCATTTAGTTGGTTTCTACTTCCTCTCTCTCTTTCTCTTTTGATCTTCCTATTCCCTTGGCTTTGTTTTGTGCATTTAATATTAAACTTCATAAGTTGGTCTATTCTCATTGGAATTCATCATAATCTCCTCTTCTGAGTTACGACCACAAATTTTCTTGGTTATGCTCTATTTTTTGGGTATTGTTCCTACTCGACTGTGGAAGATGGAGATTCCTTTAGCCCAAAGGGAAGGGGGAGTGGGCATGCACCCATGTATTATCAAGACTGCTAACAATTTGGCCACTTTGATGCCTCGCTTGTTTATAAGCTCATGCTAATAGGCTTAGTTTCATGTTTGTTTTATTTAAGAGTTATTTTCCTGTTTGCTTCCCGACTGGCCCAATGCATTTTAGGGGGTCAAAACCTTTTCGGGGTATCTTTACAGAGTAGTAGATTCTAACTCTTTCTATCATTATTAGGTGGTAGGCGCTGTCAATTGTGCAAGGAGGGGATGGATCAATTTGGAGATGGATATTATAGGCTGTGAAACATGTGGAGCTCGTCTCCTTTTTTCCACACCATCATCTTGGACACAGCAGCAAGGCATGTTGTACTACTCTTTTGCTACTGCAGGAGTTGATGAGCTAATGCTATAAAATAAAGCCACTTCTTGTGATGGTGGTATCTGAATTTGAACTGTTTTCCCATGTTTTCAGTTGAGAAGGCAGCCTTGGTATTTAGCTTAAAGCTGGATAATGGACACAAATTACACTGTCCTTGGATTGATAATGCCTGTGATGAAAGATTGGCTGAGTTTCCTCCCACTCCACCTCCAATTTTAGTTGATAAATTCAAAGAACGTTCTTTTGCTCTCTTGCAACTTTTAGCCCTTCCTGTGATTTCATCTTCAGCCGTGGAGTACATGAGAAGCACACAGCTGGAGGAATTTCTTAGACAATCACCAACATTGGATTGTGGCAGTGGATCATTCAACATACCTCAAGTAGAACCCCTCGAAAATGAGCGCGAAGCTGGTTCTGCTAACTTGTATTATCAGGTTCAATTGTTGATAAACTGTTTGTCTTATATAACTATTTTGCATCATTTTTTTTTTTTTTGCATAATCTCTCAGTGTATAGATTTTACAAGGTACACCATTGTTAACTTATTTTAAACAATATGACTGGTACTGGTGATAGTTTACTGTTTCATTTGTCCCTTCTGAACTTGTTGATTGTAGTTTTCCTTGTTCTAGAGTTTTTCATGAAGATTAATGATAAGCATTGTTACAGGCACAAAAGTTTATAAGTTTATGTGGTTGGGAACCACGATCACTGCCTTATGTTGTTGACTGCAAAGACAGACCAAAGCAACTCATAAAGGATTCCAATATTCTCAGTTCATCCCATATAGGCTCTAATGGACAAAACAAAAGCATCAGTGTGTATTCTGCCACCACCAATGAGAATATGGAGGCAACTGAAGACTTCAATGTTCTTAGTGGGCTACAAGCTGAGCCTCGCTCTATTGTTTTAGATTGCAAGCTTTGTGGAGCCAGTGTGGGATTATGGGCTTTTTCTACAGTTCCTCGGCCTGTAGAGTTATTTAGATTGGTTGGATACATTGAAGTGAATAGTAAAAAGAATTATGGGCGAGATTCAGGCAATGAAAATCAAGTTGATGACAGAGGAGCTGTTGTAAATTCTGCCTCTAACAGCACATTATCTTCCTTAGACAGGCCATCAAGTTTAAATTTAACAATTGCTGGGGGTCCACCGCCCACAAAACAGAACTTCAAAGCAACAATTTCGTTGCCTGTTATTGGCCAGAATTTAAGGGCCAGGTTTTCTTATGATTCTGATTTCAGAGATCGTATTTTTAATGACCAAGAACCTCAATCTGGATCTCGAAATAAGGATCTATTAAGCAAACAAGTTTCTCATCCAGAAGCTGTGGGGATATTAAAGAGCAAAACATCTGATCAGGGACACTATAGTCATGCAAGCGGTGATCAATGCTTCTCTTGTTTGAACCTTGAAAGTGATGAACAAGGTTCTCTTAGGCAGGAGTCTGACATCTACATGTCATTGGAAGGAACGGATAATACTAGAAATTTTTTGGAAACTGGTGTACATGATCTGATTATGGAACGCCCAACAGAGAGCACACTAGATGTAACACAAGGTTTTGATCAAAGTGACAGGTTGCTTGAAAATGCACAAAACGCTGGGTCCCTTGAGTCACCAGCAGGAAGTTTTGACAGTTTTCAAGCTAGAATATCTTCTGTTTCAGATGCAGGTGCTAATGTTACCATTGGACATGGGGATAATGAAAATTACTCATTAGCTTTGGGCACCTTCGAAAGTTGTGATCAACAACAGTTTCCAGGAACAGTTACATGTGATAAAGATATTACTTCCAAGATAGACTTTAGAAAAGGTGAAACTCATTCTGATATCCAAAACATGTCAGGAACTCAAACAAAAGGCCAGGAAGGCAGCATGGAGAATCTGGTGAACAGTGAAATTATGGCCTATGGTACAGGTAAGCGACCGTATGCCTTGTATCCTTGCTTCTTAACCATGAATGTTCACAAGAGATGTATTTTTTCCTTCTGATCAACTGCTAGTTTTCTTTTCTTTCTTGTTTTCTCATCATCGGATGGAAGAAAATCTAGTATTAAATGTTATTTTGAAAATTCAACCCAAAAGTATTAAGGTTGAAAAACTTATTTTTTCCCCTCATGATTCTAAATCTAGAAATGAATTAAGGTATGAATTTCTTTTCAAGCATTAATTATATTTATAATTTATTTTTAAACCTCTATTTTCAGATGTTAAAGCATTCCAATCACTTTTTCCTTTAATAGCAAATATTTCTATATATTTTTGACATTTAAGTTTAACCACCTTCTCCATTTATCCATTTACTAGCAGTATCAACTTTGTTGCCTATAGTGGTCTTCGAACTGCCTACTTCACAAAAGTTTCACATGCAAGTACTTTTGGTAGTAAATTTTCAGGAGTCTGGCTATGGGACCTGTTTATGTCTAAGGTTTTTTAATGTCCTTGTTTGAATTATTTGGGTTCAGTAGTCTAAGAACCACACAAGAAACCTAAATATCTGTTAGGGATAAAATGTGCGACGTTGGTTGCTGCTTGGAATACCTATTGATAGTGTTTATATAAACCACAAACTTCTCGAGTATCAGAGAGTCATATTATTGATGTAACCATGGACTAAAAATTTTGTAATTTCATTCGATCTATCGAGTTTCTCTGGAGTGTGATATTTGAAACCCATGTCATACCTTTTTGACATTATTTCCAGCGATATATAGATATATCGAGAAATATCAACGATATTTACGAAATATATCTATATCAGCCAAATCTCATAAAAATCAATGAAATATCGAGCGAAGTATGACAATATTTCAAGAAATTTCGAAAAAAAGCTGGAAATGCAATTTGAAATTTCACATGTTGTTGCAAAGAATTTCACAAATTGGTTAAAAGTTATCAAACAATAAAATGCATGTTCATCAAAATATAACGCATGTTCTTCAATTAATGAATATTATCGTCAATGTATGACTTAGAATGAGTGTTGTCTTTGGCTAATAAATTATTATCAAAATTTTCTAGTAGGAGAAATGAATTGTTTTGAACCAATGGTATTAAGAATATTATTCTAGTGTGGTTTATTTGTTGTTGTTATGGTCTTGTAGAACAATAATTATGTTTATGTTGTATTAATCACAAGGAAATGTCTTATAATATTCAAATTCAATAAGTATGCATCTACCAAAATTTATTTCGTGTTATTACATTAGATTCTTAATTTTGTGAGAATTATATATATATATATATATATATATATATATATATATATATATATATATATATATATATATAACTTCCAAGTATTTTATAGATTTTTTTTTGTACTTTAATATTCCTCCTATTTCACAATATTTCTCAAAATTTTATTTAATATTTCTGAGATTAGATATTAATTTTCACAATTTTTTTTAAATCGACATCGATCGATATTTCGATCAATATTTCCATAATTTTGAGATCTCGATATTGTGATCAATATCGATATTTATGTCCTTGGGTGTAACAAATCTTTTGCTGAAGTTCTGATATGTAGTTGGTCATTTTACATGTGTTTTTCATCATGCATTTACAGAATTATCTATTGATAATGAAATGCTAATCTGTTTTTTTTTCCTAAAATTTTTATTTGTATGGAAGTTTGTTTTCCACGATAGGAATTTTCAACCATTATTATACTGTAGTTAATTTGTTGTTGTTATAGTCTTGTAGAACAATAATTATGTATGTATTGCATTAATTATAAGAAAATGTCTTATAATATTCAAGTTCACTAAGTAAGAATTTATCAAATTTATTTATTGTGTTATTACATTTGATTCTTAATTTCCTACGAATTATATATATCACTTTATAACTTTTAAGTATTTTTATAATTATTTCTCCTACTCTTTCACAATATTTCTCAAAATTTTATTTATTATTTCCAAGTTTAGATATTATTTTTCATATTTTTTTAAATAGATATCGATATTTCGATCGATGTTTACATAATTTTGAGACCTCGATATAGTGATCGATATTGATATGTAAGTCCTTGGGTCCAATAAATCTTTTGCTGAAATTCTGATCTGTAGTTGGTCATTTTACAAGTGTTTTTCATCATGCATTTACAGATTTATCTGTTGATAATGAGATGCTAATCTGTTTTTCCCCCCTAAATTTTTATTTGCGTGGGTTTGTTTTCCACAAAAGGAATTTTCAACCATGTTCCCTGTGTTCCAGGCAAGGAGCTAAAGCAAATATCAGACAAAGGAATGGAGTTTGATCCAATCAGACAGCATAGACATTTTTGCCCCTGGATTGCATCAACAAACAGTGGCAAAGCTGGTTGGCAGCAAACACTCTCTGCTTTATTTCGTCAGAAAGATTATTCTAGTCCTACAAAATCTCCTTCACCGACCTCCATGATTAAGGTATGCAAACCTTATTCTGTGTTGCTTGAAGCCACTTATATGTGGTAATAGAGTATGATGTAGGTGGGTGGTATATGCCCAAGGCAATATTGTTGGAACATTTTGGGCCTTGATTTCTTCCAACTCCGGGATGGGGTATGTGATTAAGGTTCTGCCAGGGGATCAAGTTAGGACTTGCTTTTCAAAACTATATTTGGACTATTTTTTTTAAAATAATTTACTTAAACTATACCATCCATCTTACTCAAACTATACCATCCATTTATGTCGTCCATGTTGTTGATTTTGGGGTTTGTTCTGATGAAATTGCCTGCATTCTACCATATCACCTATAGGGGATTTTGACTCGCTGTTTGCCATTCTATAGGTGGATGATCCCATTGCTTCAGTAAGAAAGCTCTTCATGTCTCCATCTGCAAAAAGAATGAAACCCACTCGTGGGTCTAGTTGAAGCACCAGGTGATTAACTTAGCTGGGTGTGAATATGTACCAAACACATATTTGATGGGACTGCTCTCCTTTTTGTATATGGTAGCAATGATCTTAGAAATGTTGTATTCAGACCATGCAAGTTTTCAAGTGCTGTATCATTTTGGTTTTGTCATGGTAGTTGCCGTGCAAATTTCACAGCCCGAGTAATTTGTGAATTATGCTGTAATATTTGCTTCCAGGACGCTTGCGTTCTCAAAAACTGTTGTGAGATTTTGGCAGGAATAGCAATAGGATTTATTGTCACATGAAATTGTACTCTGTTCATTGGGGGGGCGGGGGCGAAGAGAAAGAAAAGAAAAAGAAATCCAGGGAAAGCATTTCAACCAGCATTTGGTGTTATTCCATCAAGCCACAATTTGTGATGATCACCTTCGAATATGGTCTGTTGAAGCCTCTCTCTGCAACAACAGCCCTCTTGTCTCCTATGAGCTTGGCAACTCTGCTCACCAAAAGCATGAAACGGGATTATTGTTTCTGAGTTAAAAGCATTTTTATTTGTACAGGGGATTGTCTATGATGATCCCCATCAAATTGATTCTCGCTATACAGAGTGCACTGGCTTTGTGACTGGGTCATTCAAAGAACAATGCTCACCTGAAGTAAGGCGAACTGGTATTCTCTTGCACAGTCTTCACTTGTCCAACTCGCTCTGCAACTGCCATCCCTTCCAGTACTTTTCCAACAACCAGATTTGAGGCATCCAGCTCCGGTGAATCCTTAGTGGCAATAACAAACTCTGTGCCATTTGGATCAGTTCCAACTTCTTCTTGATTAATCACAAGTTTCCCTTCCCTTGCAATCAACTTCAACTTGGGAGGTGGTTTTGATGGGTCTCTAACAATGATGCTAACTGTTCCGGCGGAGTTCTTGATGCCTGAACACTCATTCTGTCTCTCCCATTCATAGACTAGACTTTCAGCTGCCAAGTTACTTCCAGTTCTCTTTGCAAGCTCGGCATCTATGCCATACGATCTCACCCCACCATGTTGCACATAATTTGGCATGATTTTGATGAACTCTTTTCTTCTGTAGCTAATACCAGCTGCTCCACTGACAAGACTGCTAAATCTAGCAGCTCCAGCTGGTGCACCCTCTCCATATAGTCCAATTACAATGCGGCCAGCGGGTTCTCCATCGATGGATATATCAAGAAATGCTCGCTTTGTTGGAGTTCTATTGCTGCAGTTTGTACTAGTACTTGTTTTCTCTTCTTGTTGATCATTTTCATCAGTATATTGTGAACTTTCTTCAGCTCGTGCTTTTGAGAGATTGAATTGTTCTAGAGTTCGAGAGCTTAACAGAAGAATCAATGAAGAGTTACTGAAGATTGCCAGCTCTCTGCGCGAAAATTTGCAGCTTTGTTTGATGACCGGAAAAGAAGGTGAACTGGGTATGTTTTGGAATTGCGGAGGAGTGGGTGGTGTAATTGGAGTTGGAGGATGGAGCTTAAGGGATGATTGGAAGACTTTGGGGTGGTTTTGTAACATTTCTCTGTGAAGAGGCTTATTGTGTTCCTTGTTTTATTTTCTTCACTGTTTCAAGAGGCTTTTATTTTTTTTTTTAAAAAAAAAAAAATTCAGGAATTTAAGATAAGAAAGCAAATCCATCCATACGAATTAAGATAGTTGGAATTTATCTGAATAGCCATTCGTGTGGGACATCCCTTAGATGTTGTGAATGGATAGGAATTACCTCAAGTTAATAGCCCCTTTTTATCATAGATTGAGAAATTTTCGTTTTGTCCAATAGCAGAACTGTATAAAGGCATAATCACTATAGAGAGAAAAAAATATTTAAAATAATGTTTCGTAAACGGTATATTAAAATATCTATTATCATTCATCAAGGGCAAATGGATTTTTAAGGGAAAAACATTAAATTTACATATTTTTATAGTTAGAAGAAGGAATTTGTGACTGGCCATAAAAATTCTCTCTCCCGACCTCTCATCATGATATCATCTGATGCCATTTCTAATCATTTTGATTAGAAATCGAGCTTTCTTCTTTTTTCTTATTTCTTTCAATAAAAATTTAAATCTACCCATTTTTAGGTGAATTTAAATTTCTATCCTCATTTTTTAAGTGTTTTTATTTGTCCAAATCTATTCATTTTTTAATTTATTTTGTTTATTTGTCCTCAAATTTTGAGGTTTTTTTTCTTGAATAATCTTTAAATCTATTCTTTTTTTAGTAGTTTTTGACCACTTAATTTTATATTTATCTTTTTTTTTATAGGTGGTATTTTTATGATGATTTGGATTTTTTTTTATTGTTGGTGTATGATATTTTGCTGTTTAATTGACGTTACAAGAAATTATACAAATTTTTCAAACATAATTAGTGATTTGACCGAGTATTGACAATTTATCATAGAGTGAAATTTTTTAATCATTTAGCTCAGTCTAATATTTCATCAATTTAATCTATTTTTCTAATTTTAATAATATGATTTAATTTAAAACATGATATAAATTTATGTAACTATGCAATATTTTTAGATATTTAACTTATATTATTTTTTCATTTAATGAAATATTTTTTTTTCTTTAAAATAAAGGGGATTTGTAATGCAGTCTTGAAGCATGAGTGAGTTTGTACAGTCAGCTATATTGGTTTTTTTTTTTTTTTTTTTTTTTTTTGCGAGTGAGTTATATCGTTTAAATTATTATAACTATTATTTTAAATAATTTAATAGTTTCAGCTATTTAAAAAAAATCAAATGAAAGTATTTATATAAATTTTAAAGAATAAAATAAAATAAAATAATTTATTTTATTTACCTGGATTTATATTGTAATAATTGAAAAATGAACTATAATTAAAATAATTTAACCATATATAAATATAAAAAAGTCTTTATTTAATATTTTTCAAGATCTTTAATTAATTTTTCAATGTGATGTGTTAAATTAATGTGCAAACTGTCCACCAAATAAGCTAGTAGAATGAAAATGGAGATTTTAATTTATTTAATAATTAATAATTCGTTTGTTATACGGATTCATAATTCTTAATATTAGTTTGAATGTTACGCTTGGTTAAACTTATTTTAAGAAATAAAATATTATAAATAATGAGGTTAATAATTCTATTAGATATGAATTATTAAAAATATGAGAATTAAGTATTAAATAACATACAGGCTGTAAGTTAGGTAGCATGGAAACAGGAAATGAGAAATAAAATGTGAAGAAAACGCGTAAATATAAAAATTATATATATATATATATATATATAAAGAAAAATTAAGCCAGATGTAAATATTTTATTTAAAAGTTGACTTGGATGGAAATGAGTTTTTAATTTTTTTAAATTATAAAAATATATCTAAAATATTTTAATTAAATTTTCATGAATTTGCAAATAAAAAACGTATTTAAAAAAATGTCCGACATTTAATGTGCAATATAGGCGTAAGAGTTTAAATCTAATTAACTTTTAAATAAAATATTGGACTTTTCACATAAAACTAATGTGACAGTGTCATTTCCTGGTGTGGCCAGGGTTTACAATTTCAGTAGGGTTTAATGCTTAAGCCCCAAAACACAAAATTGTTGAAACTTTGAGCTTTTTTGAAAAGAAATGGCAAATTCAATGGCTACTCTATCACGCAGGCTTTCTCGTTCCTTTCTCTCTAACCTCAAAATCTCTCAGATTTCCATGCCCTTTTGCACAGACAATCTCTCCTCTCGCGAGGACTACGGCTCTGAAGATTCCGCTGTCAACTCGGACACTGACTCAGTCCCAAGCTCAACCCCACAATCATCCTCCGCCTCCTCATCAGCAGCAGCAGTAGCTTCTCCGAGATCGAGTGAGAAGAAAGTGGTCTATCAGCGGCAGCTTGAAAATGGACTCGATGTGGGCGTTTACAAGGTGCTAATACTTTCACTTCCAATTCCAATGTAAAATAAATGAGTAGAACCCTTATGTTTTTTATTTGCTACTTTTAGCGTTTTGGGGTCTTTGATTTGTGGGCTCCTTTTCCCTTTTCTTTCTTGATCTGGTGTTGTGCAAATCAATTACTACTTTTTTTTTTTATTATTTCTGTGTACGTGAAATTTTTGGGGAAAATATATATGTTTGCCTGCTTGTATGTAATAAATGTAAATCATTAAACAAATTTTCATTGTGTTTTTCAGTGACTTAAAAATGTGCTAAGATTAATCTCTGTAAACGTTATTTTTATGGTTTTTGTTTGGTGGTTATGTGTTCGAGTTTCTAGGCAATATTGGTGGGGCAGGTGGGACAGAATCCATTGCAGAAGAGGTTGAAGAGTGGAAGGGTCGTGACATTGTTCTCATTAGGAACAGGTGGAATTCGCAATAATAGGAGGCCATTTATGAATGAGTTGCCAAGGGAGTACGCAAATCGATCTTCTGTTCAGTGGCACCGGGTTTCAGTTTACCCAGAAAGATTGGGGAGTATTGTTATGAAGAATGTTGTACCAGGGTAAGATTTTAAGTGAGTTATACTTAGTTTTCCTCTGATAGGATCTTGGGTTCGACACATAAACAGAGTTTTCATCCTTTATGTGAGCATTTGCAAATTACCTATTCTGGTATGACATGATCATTTTAATTGTTAGACATTTCAACATAAGTTGTATCTTGTGATGGATTATCAGTTTTGTCTTGAGATATATTTTTGTGCTCATATTTTGCATGGAGCCATTCTTGTGATTCAAATAGGAGTTCTTATGCTATCAGTAGTTTGCTTGTGATGAATATCTATAGTGAACAAAAAGGGTTATCTATTTTTGGTTGGGTGGTATGCACAATGTGTCATGGGATTGTGGGAAATATGAATTTTGTGAGATTGAATTTTCCTTGAAATATGAACGGGGGAATTTAGGCTTGGTATACAATAAGAATAATCAAGAAGTGGGACCACTGCTGATAATACTGGCGTTGTAACATTCAAGTTTCACTTAGCTAGAGATAATGATATGGACAAGTAAAAGCCAAGAAATATAATTTTGAGAACTTGGGATCTTTTGTTTTTTATATGTATAGGAATTATATGTAATTTTCTATTACTATTTGCTTGTTTAGGGGGAAAAGTAGGTTTCTTATTAGATAGGGATTCATTGTTAATAGTATTATTAGAATTTTCATTTTATTCATGATCAGAAGTACCACAAAGGTTAGGGTTCTAAACACTTTAAAGGTTTAATATCTGGGATATCCAGTTGTTCTGTGTCTTTTGGATTATGGAATAGATTCTAATCCTTGGTGCAATGCCATCAGGACTGTGGATTGGATGTAAGGAATCTTAATACAAAAAATAGGACATTTCTTTGGGTATCTATTCACGGATGAGCTGTCCCTCCCCTACGACACCAAAAAACCCGGGCAGACCAATACGGAAGTACACTTATATTCCAGGATTTTTTCTGTTTCTGCGTCAATGTCATTCCAGTCCAGTCGACTCTAATCATGAATGGCACGAGATGATAAAGAGAGAGCTTCGTCTATCGATGAAAAGCGGATAGACAGAGCTCCTTTCTTTTATACCTTCAAAACTTTCTTGTACCCTAGGGGAGGCATGCGTGCCTTCCACGTTCGGCCGCCCCCCAAAAGAAATGGGCGATGAAGGATCATCAAAATAGTTAATAAATTTAGTGGGATAAGCTTATATTTGGTTTGCTTGTTTGTTGTATTGAAAGAAAGGAAAAGATGCTAAGCAATTTTCATGATTCTGAGCATTTTGACTTGCTGAAAAGCAGATGTGTTTGGAATGAATTGAATGATTACCCTCAATTTTGCATCATAGCTGCAGTTTCTACCATAGTGTTTATATGGCTGAAATATGCTGTGTATGTAAATTCATCTTGAAGGCCAGTTGGTTGTGAATCTTGATGGACCTTTTTTTTTTTTTTTTTTTTGGTACTTCCACTTGCTGCCAAAATACTGCAATTAAGCTTTTCCTTGCTTTCACTCTTTATTTGCACTTATTCTCGTTGGAGCACATTGGAGCTTTTCAATATTGTCTTCAAAGGCCCCCCTTTTTATCTCTGATTTTCTGGTTGTAGACAATTATATGCTCTGTAGTAAAATTTTGGTTCTCAATTAAATTATTTCTCTGGAGATTGGAGAATTTGCAGAGATAATGTTATGGAGAATGGTGTTTTATATGGAACATAAATTCAACGCATTATTGCAAATCTCTGAGGAATCATGATGACTTTTGTTTTAGTTTATGTTGTTATTGTTATTGGAGCTTCATGTTGTAGTGGTCGATATTTGATAGAGAAACGGTTTGATGGGGTTGTGTGAAATGATGATTTTCACTTCTGATTTTTCAAATTGTCTTGACTTTTTAGTTGACTTTTGTTATGGATCACGTCAGTCCTGATTTCAATGTCAATGTTTAAAATTTTTAATTTTTTTTGTTATAGTTCAATCATGTATCTGGAAGGGAATCTGGAGACCAAGATCTTCAGTGATCCAGTAACCGGTCTTGTCCGGCGCATTAGAGAGATTGCTATTCGTGGAGATGGTATGTTCTTTTTCTCCATTTAAACTGCTCAATGATGGGAAGGAAATTATTTGACCTGATTCATGCCTTCTTGATTCGTTCTTGGTTTTGTTTCCTATTGATACTTTGAGGAATTAGGATTTAGGATTTCAATGATGGATTCATGTTTCAAAGATGAATATATTTTTATGCTAAGATGGACATGCTACTTTATGAGGATGTAGCATGTCCTCAGAAAGAGTCGTTTAGAGGGAAAACAAAATGATTTAGAGACGTTATACCTATATGAGGATGTAGTTCAAAATTGTGTGGAGTGAAAATAAAGAATTCATAAGCCGACCCCAATTATTTTTGGGATTAAAGTTGAGTTGAGTTGTATGGACATGCTATTCCTTGCTGTTGCTTTATATTTATTACATAAATATGCCACTTGATAGAACCATATTTATATCATATCATTGTGAAAGATAGTAGTGATCTGATATTGTGATGGCATTGCCGCTTCAGAAAGAAAATCTCTATCCTCCCCTCTTCCTTAGTTCTTCTATTAGTTTCCCCGGATTGATGATAAATTCTATGCATACATCTACAATGGATATTACTTTCCTCTCAAATTAAAAGCTGAAGTTCCTAGCTGTTGGTTTGTTTGTGTCTCGAGAACAATACTGGCACTCTTTTGCACAGCTTTTATCCTCGTGGTTTTTCACTATTGACGGTGTACTTTGTCTTGTGTGTGAGCAATTCTGAATTCGTTAATTAACTGACCTTGAATCAACAATATCAGCTTCATTACACAATTTTGGTTTTTAAGAGAGATTTTTCTGGACTGAAAGTTGTCGTGATTGTTACTAGTCAAAAGTCATTAAATTTATCCTTGAACCATTTTTCAGTTAAAATGATAGTTGGTACGACATTAACTACCATGTTAACTTCACACTGAACTTTCCAGGTCGAGTTGTGTTTTTGGGAAAAGGCGGTGATGACCAGCAAGCAAGTACACAAGAATTGAAAGGTGCTGGGTATTACTAGATGCGTAGATGGAAGAGTATTTATTCAAAAAATAAAGGCAATTTTCTCATTTGTAAGTATTTTTTTCTAATTTGCTTAAAGCTAGAAGGGAGAATGAATGCAGAAAGCCATGCCTCTTGCCGTTGCATGGCCTTGTGATTTTTACATGGAATCAAGAAAAGTTTGGAAAATTTTACTTTGATTTGCAATTAATGTTCATGTTTAATAGTTGGAGGAGCTGTATTTGGCTATTTGGACAGGACACAGGAATTGCACTTTTTTTAACAGAAACTTGCAAATGCTTGAAATTGACAAGTTTCTTTGATTGATTAAATACAGATAAAAATTTTATTGACTGTTAATAACCTGAATTTAACTAATGAAAAAGAACGTTTGTACTAATGATCAAAGTATTTAAAATAATTCAATATTATCACACAATAGATAGTCCTTTTTGTGACTTGATATTTATCTTACCTGTAAGTTAATAATAATATACCAATTAAAAAGAAGTCGAATCAAATAATACAGCCAATAGAAATAACATTTTAAAAATTGAAACTCTTAACTATTTTTCATATTGATTTCTTGTTTGAGCACTGTCATTTCTTTCATCTGCTTTGCACTTTCCTGGTTCCAATTCTATCCTATTTGTGAAATTTAAATTCAAACCACTACTCACAACATACCTATATATCATATTAAATAAAAATAATTGTAATTTTGAACTATTCTCTGAATCCATTTAGCCAAAGCACGAAATAAAAGGGAAAACCATAAAAGAAATTTATTAAAAAAAAAAAAAGTGGGAAGCAATAGATTGATCTTAGTGAAGAATTCTTAATGGGGGTATAACAAGACGTGGAGGTACAAGAAAAGAGACACTTATGTAATCATAATTTGCCTTTCAAACTCTTTCTACTATGCATTTGTAATATATATATATATAGTAAAACCACCCTAAAAATTTTGTATTAATGAGTAGAGGTTATTAATTTGTAGAACATCTGCATAAAAATCAAAGTTTAAATTTCTAATTCTAGTAATATTTATTATTTATAAGTTAAAAATTGTCCATGAGGAAATACGTGATAAATATTTTATAACAATGACAATGTCACGAGATCATGAAAAAAATACGAAAGATAATTTTTTTTTTATCTAACAAAGAGAAATTATGTATTATTATTCATATATTTTTTTACTTGACCTTTCAAATTCTGCCCATATTATAATTTATAAGGTATCACAAGATATACAGTTAGAGATTAAGACAACAGGAAAAGAATAAACTACTTTAGTTAAATGGTTTTTTAAAGAATACGATTCTGCTAATTAATATCTGTAGTAGTTTTATAGGTATTTTGTATTCATTATTAGATAGTAGAAATATTAATTTATGTACGTGAAAACGTAATTGGTTCCATAAAATTTTGTTAAATGTTAAAAGTTATTAATTAATGGAATATTAATTTAAAGAGGTTTTATATATATATGCTGCCTTCCAACTGTAAATTCACACATATGCCAAAAGGATGTAGCCGGCAGAGAGAATGCACTTGATAGAAATGGATGGTAGGTGATAATGATCACGATGGTTATAGATTTTGACATATATAAATTTTGGCAAAAAAGAAAAAAAGCTGGTTATAGATTTTA
Source organism: Reutealis trisperma (assembly GCA_947687605.1). NCBI lineage: Eukaryota > Viridiplantae > Streptophyta > Magnoliopsida > Malpighiales > Euphorbiaceae > Reutealis > Reutealis trisperma. Next base: position 14,915,824 of record CANTUT010000033.1, on the reverse strand, counting down.
TTTTTTTTAATTAAGCGAAAAAAATTATTTCTCTCTATTTTAGGCTAATAGATAGTTATAATGCGAAAGTATGTGATAAAAAAATTTTAAAAAATTGGATAAAATTGACATATATGATTATTAGGGTTTTTCTTTTAACATATAAAAATAAAATTCATATTTTAAGATAAATTTCTTAAACAATTATGTGAAAGGAAGATTTAAATATATGATTTCATTTTGCTGAAATGATCCTTCTTAACCCTAGCTTTGGATTTATGTAAACATACCCAGCAAACGACAAACGTAAGAATCCAACGACACGGAGCCAGAGTTGACGACAGAAGCGCTTTCTGTCGTCACTAGAGGAACTAAAAAACAATAAATATAATGGTAAAATTGGCAATGACAATGCAACCACTAATTAATATCCATTATTTTAATCTGCAAATTATTGACTGTGCACGTGGGGTCATTTGCTTTGTCAGCTGTCTCAGCATATGGAGTATGTGATCGGACGGTTAAAATCCCCTTGAAATAAAAACACGTGGCGCTCATCAGGTGCACTTTTAGCTTATTTTGACTTCTCTGTACGTCAATTGCGTCATATGCTAATACTATTAGAGCATTCGACCACAGTATATTTCATTAAATAAAAAGCACCTTACTTAATAAAAAAAAAATTTATTTAATTTCAATAGATTTTCTGTATTTTATTTTATTATGTGGGTATTAATTATTTTAATTTTTTAAATTTATCTAATAGAAAAAATATTAGTAAAATTATATATAATAAAATACATAAAAATTTATGTTACATTAATTAAAATTAGAATAAAAAGTGATATATGATTCTCTTTATATCAAGAGTTAAATTAACCATTTTCTTTATTTTTTAAAAATAAAAAATCTATTAGAATTTTATTTTTTAAAATAACTTTTTATAATAAAAAATTTAATATATATAAAAAGTGTCATGAGATGCTCTTATATTATTATATCTTATTATTGGCTAATTACCTCGAAATAATAAAAATTTTTTTTATCACTAATGGGGTTTGATTTTTCTGCTTGTTAGCATATTATTGTTATCAATTTATTTCATAATAATAATTAATTGAGAAAAAATAATTTAATTAGAAATTATCTACGTTGTCCTCAAAATAATGTAATAGTTGGCATAATTTATTTTTTATAATTAAATATTCATATTATACTATACATTTAAAAGTTTAAATCTTGATTATTTTTTCTCTTAATTTTTTAAGATATGTGAAATATATATATAATAATAAATATACATTAAATTTTTTTAGATCTAATCTCATATAATAGAAGTTATATATTATTGAAATTAATTAAAGGATCATTACCTCTAATGTTTGCTTTTGAAAGATTAAATATTATTATTATTATTATTTAGAAGGGAAATAACAAATTAGGTATAGAATATATAGTTAATAAATTTGTTAATTTCTGTCAAAATTATAATATTGAGACGTGATTAATTAATCCCCCATTACGCGTGCAATCTGCATTAAAAAAGGGTACTAACTCCACACTTTTGGTAGCATATTTTTTGCTTTGCTCTATTACATTAGAAAATTAAAATATATATAGAGAGAGATTTAAATTATGAATTTTTTGTATAATTTTCATCTTAAAATAATATTATTTTTTTTTACTTTATTTTCTATCTTTACCTCTTATTTTTATTATGTATTTAATGTCTAAAAATATAAAATCAAGTGTATTTATTATACTATTAAGAGTAAAAAAATAAAAAAAAAGTACATAATTTTATTTGTTGTACTCTTAATTTTTATAAAAAAAAATGACATTTTTTTTGGGAAGATAAAAAAATAATGAGGCTATTTAATCCACAGCTTTCTCAGTCATTAGATCTTATGTGATTAAAGCATTTTTGTTGTCAAAAAAATAAGCGAATTGGCTCGGACTCCCATTTAATTTGCTGCCATTTTCACTTTTTTCATTTTCAAAAGATAAGACATGTAAATAGCTTATATTTTCAAGAAAAAGCTTTATTAAATTGATGTTTTGATTTGGTGATAAAAATTGGATTCTTTAAAATTGAAAATGAATGTAATCAAAGGGTCACTTGGTAAAAATTGGATTGTTTAAAAGGGTCACTTGATAATATTATAATACTACCTTTTATGTTTTTATAATTTTGGAAAGATTTTTTCCTTTTTTTTTTTTAAAAATACATTGGTAGGAAGAATAAATTCAATATTGGTGAGAATCAAACCATAGAATTCACTCGTAAAATAGGGTATATAAGACACCAATTTCATGTTTTTCCTTTTGAATTGTATTAGTTTTTGAGTATATAAAGCTTTAGTTATGGAAAATGTTTTCAAATTATTGCATACGAAAATGTTTTCTCTCATTTTTTAATAGATCTATATATGTACTCAAAAAGAATTTTATTATATTTAATTTTAACAAAAATCAATTAATTAATCGACAGTTCATTAATGTTACGTTTAGTTATATGGATATAAAAACATGAGATAAAACATGATAAGACAAAACAAGATTAGGTAAATATTTGTCTTATATTGTATTTGGTACAGCTGAGACTGACTATAATTTTGTCATGTTCTTTGTTTGATTATTATGGCATAAGATTGAATATTATGTAAAAATGATATCAATATCTTTATCCAAATCTATATTTTGTTGAAATTTTATTATGGACACAACAAATTTATATAGAAAAAAGAAATAAAATATTAAATTTTTAAACAAAATAAAAACATTTTATAAGTAATTACTCAAAATTTACTTATAACAATTTTTAAAAATTTCTTATGTTTATTTTCAAATATGAGAAATTATGCTTAGTGATAATAGATTTGTTTATGAGTCGGACTTGGACGAGTTTAAATCAAACTTAATTAGGCTTGACTTTTTAAGCTTAAGTCCGAGTCTAGCCCGATCAAACCAAATGGGCTTATTACTTTGACCAAATATAGTTCACATCTAAAAATATATAGTATTTTATATGTAAATTTTTCATGTTGGTCAGGTTTGTAAGACGAGTTTAAAAGAAACGATATTTCCAAACCCGCTAAAAAAATAGTGGGGCTCAGGCAGGTTAAAGAAAATCTATGTCTAAACCTGCATTTTTTGGAACTGACTTGGGCAGGTACCCAAACCTATGAACAAGTTTAATTTAGAGTAATTTGGAAATAAATATTTTATTAGTTAAAATATTTTATGAGTTAAGTCCTAAAGAAAAATAAATAAAATATTAAATTGTCAAATAAAATAAAATAAAATTACATTTATTGAGGATAATTCAAAATAAATTTTTTTATTAATTGAGACTTAAAAAATAAAAAATTAAATTTTCAAAAAAAATAAAATTATGTTTATTAAGAGAATTTTAAAAATAAATTTTTTATTAATTGAGACCTAAGAAAGAAGAAATAAAATTAAAAAATTAATCAACTTTTAATTTAGCAATATTGACGTTGTCTTAAAAATTGGAAGAGGTCTTAAATTAGCCAAATTTACTAATTAAAGAAACATTCAACTCATCACACCCTACAAATAATATGATCCCATAAAATATTTTTTTATTTTTAATGAGAGAAATGTAAAAAAAAAAATTATATAAAAAGAATTAATGTAGAAGCTTTTTCAAAATTTATTTTGTATTTCTAATTTCCTAATAATTTATTAATATTAATTAATAGGACAAGATAACTATAACCACATATATGTTAAATTGTTAATTATTATATTAATAATTTTTTTATATTAATTTAGCTTTGAGTAGGACACAAAATAAATTTTCTTTTAAAAAAAACATATAAATGGAATTTTTTTTTCAAGAATAACAAACATACAATAAAACTTCTATATAGTGATAGACTTGAGACCAAACAAAATTTATGACTATGATGAGATTATAATTTAATGGAGGTTTGAATATAAAAAAATTTTCTTTTAACTTAATCTTATGAGTGATATGATAGCACCCAGAAAAAATATGCGTTAATGTCTTGCCATATTAAATAAATAAGATTGAAGAGACAAAAAATAATAAAAAAATAAATGAAAAAATTTGAAAACAATATAAAATTTTAAATTTTCAAAATAGAATTGTATATTCCCAATACTATAGATAAATATAAAATTTTTTTGAATTTATTTATAAATCTCATATATTTCTAATATTATAATTAAAAATAATAATTAACTTTTGTAATTATGTTTATCTCTTTTTTTCAATATTTGTATAAATTAATTATATTAATACTGCACAATGAAATAAAAAACATATAGCGTAGCATTATCAACTTATATATTTAACATGACATAACATATATTTTGATAAAAAATATACACAAATATTATTATATATAGAGATATTTTCTTAAGACGAAACTTAAAAAATTTATAACTTATTACAATGTAGAGTTTATTCCTATTTATAATTAGTCTAAATTGGGACTGAGATTTTATATATATATATATATATGGAAGCTGCTAAATTGAGTTAACAATTAGTCATTTTAAATATGGAAGTTGATATAATAAAAGGAAAGAATATTGATTATATAGTAATTAATAAGAATTGTTAAAACTATAAAAATTATTTTAGAATAGTATAATTAGAAGGCCAATCTTATTAAATTAAATGAGAATAAAATGTTATGTTCTGATTTTAACATTTTATAAGTTAATAATAACGGGCAATTTATATTGGTGGTCACCAAACTTTATATTTAGTTTTAATAAAATCACATAATTTTAATTTGTTATTTTTTAGTCTCTAAATTTTAATTTTTTTTTTAATGGCAATTTACCCATCAAAAATCCGGAAACCGAAATATTAATTTGATACTTAAAAATAAAATATTCATTGAAAAAATTGTATTATATCATATTAATCTAATTTAGGATAAATTAATTAATTTAATTGATAAATATGTCACATGAAAATTAAATAAAGTAAGAAAAATAAAATAAATATAATTATTTTTTTTAATGGATGGATTGCAGATTAACTTATTATGTGAGAATATTATTATTCTTTCAATAAATATTTTATTTTTAGTATCATTTTATTATTTTAGCAATCGAATTTCGGTAAATGACTTATTGAAACAAAATTGAAAATTTAATGACTTAAAATGACAAATTAAAATTATATGATTTTATTGAAATCAAGTGAAATTGATGGACATTGTTGTAATTCACCCTAACAATAACACCATCCAAATAAAATCTTAATTATGAATGATAATTTTCAAGATAATATTTGAAAAAAACCACAGTAATATTTTATGGAAAGTGACATTTTACCAGTGCACAGCAAAATTCATTGGATTGGATACCTGCACCCCTCTCAGTCATTTGAAAAATAAATAAATATAGCTTTAATTACCCTTCAAAATAAGGAATTTTGGATTTATTCATGACTTATATGCTGATTCTCATTGACTAGTCCATGTACACCATATAATTTTGAATGCCAAACATTTCATATGGTGGCAGTGTTTGTTTTTAGGCATTGGTATATAAATTAATTCATACTATTCATATGAGTTACATATATACCATATGCAGCTTTAATTTTTAAAAAAATAATTAAACTTCACCTAAATAAAATTTAAATTATAAAATATTGATGGGAAGATTTTAAAAAATTTTACCTAAAGAATATGTATAGAGACTCAAAATTTGTATTTTATAAAATTATTGGACAAGTAATTAAATAATTGAATATTTCTTATGTTATATAAAAGATCAAGTTTCAAGAGCACGAATTTATATCAATTAAATAACTACTCATCAATTGATCTACGCTTTCTTGAATTAAATTAAATATTTATTTAATAGTGTAAAATATATCGAATTTTAACAAGTGTAACCATTGAGAATTTATATATATACATTAAATAAAGAGTATTTTGTCATTGGTTCATACACCAAATAAAAACTGCCCTATTCAATTGGGTTAACCCAAACCAAAAGGTCCTATGCAAAGTCAAGATAGGTGAAGAGACAACTCATAAGACAAGTAATTATATAACCTTTGCATGACTTGACAAAAACAACTTCCCAAACTTTTTAATTAATTAAGATAATAGTAATACATAGTATTGTATGTATAAATTAAATATATAGATAGGAAAGAAAGAGACAAGTCACACAGGTAACATGAGTTTTCAAGAATAACCTTAGACTCTTTAGAGAGAGAGAGAGAGAGAGAGATCAAGAAAATTAAAGAAAAGAATGGATGTGAGGAAAATAGTAGTAGTAGTAGAAGATGTAGAGGCAGCAAGAAGAGCACTTGAATGGGCTCTTCATAATTTCCTTCGTTTTGGTGATTTGATAACTCTTCTTCATGTCTTTTCTCCCTCCTCAAATTCAAGAAAAAAGTTGAGACATCTTCGCCTCAAAGGCTACCAATTAGCTCTTTCTTTCAAAGATTTATGTAACAGCTTCTTTAATGTAATCTTTATTTTATCTATATATATGTATATAGTATATGTATATTAATTTATAATCAGAGATTTATATGTAGTTGATTGTGTAAATGACAGACAAATATTGAGATTATTGTAACGGAAGGGGATCAAGAAGGTGGGAGAATTGCAGCTATGGTGAGAGAGATTGGTGCTTTTGCTCTTGTAGTTGGTCTTCATGATCAGAGCTTTCTATACAAGTAAGTTCTTTTCTCTTTTTCTTTTTAGTTGAATTAGATACTGGAGGATAAATTATTTCTAATTTTCTAATTTCATCTCATTTAATAAATATTTTATAGATAAAAATGCTGAAAATATGATATCTCTAATTACTTTGTAAGGAGACGAATTAAATTAGGGATAGATAAAGTTTTGATTGAATTGGGTTATTATAAGCCTACAGTCAGGGAATTTTAACTAAATTTGAAATTTCCCAGTGAAATGTGGAAACGTAACAGTAGTAGGTATTGGGTTTTGGCCATTTGCCTTGCTTGGACCTAAAACCAGTGGTTGCTAACAGCATATGAAAAATAGGATATGTTTTGATATTGTTGTTTCAATTAAAAATATTAATGAAAAATTATTTTATATATTTTAATTAATAATTTTTAAAATAATTAAATAACACTTTTAAATTATAATTCTCAATAATATTTAAAATATTTTTTTAAAAAAGTAATTTTAATTTCAATTTCAATATTTTTTTTTAGAAAATTTGAATTTCAATATTAATCACATATTTTTAAAAAATAAATAATTAAATAATTTTTAAAAGAGGAAAATACAAAAAAATACCATATGATTTCATTATTTTACACTTATGACCTGTAGATTTTGTTTTTTTGGACAAAAAGAGAAAACTTTAGAGTTCATAAACTTAACAGTATTAGTTAATATTGACATAATATAATCAAATTTGATATGGCGCTAACATGATATTTGTGGGTTTCACTTTTTTTTTTTTCTAGATAGCCACGTACATTAAAAAAAAAAAAAAAAGGGCGTACAAGTACTATATCAGTGCCATATTAATGTTGATTATGTGCTAATGGTGCTAGCAGCATAGACCCATAAACTACATACTTTTTTTGGTCAAAAAATTTCATAAACCCATATATGCAAAACTTCAAGTCACAAAATACTTCTTTTTTTGTACTTTTTCTTTTTAAAAATATTAAAATATAATTTTTTGCAGTAATTTTGAACTCAATACCAAACTGAACTCAATCTCTAGCATCCTTAGTGAAGTCGGAAGCGGTTGAGACATTAGCCATAAAGCACCATAGCGACAGCACGTGACATGTCCAGTGTTGTGAAAAAGCCAAAAAGCTTTTGGGATCCACATTGGAAATGGTCCGTATATCAATTGTCAGTTTGGTTGCTCAAAAGTGATTCTGAAATTGCATTATTATTATTATTATTATTTCAACAGACTTTATACAAGAAGAAGCTTCTCCCTTGTCAAGATCTAAAACCAAAACCCTAACTTCGGTTCAAAAAGCTTCTAATACTTCAGAATCCTTCTTAGCAATTAAATTTTGTTTAAGCGTAACTACCAAATTTTCAATTCCTAAACAAAATTTAATTGACCCTTTGGAGTAGGTGGCATGGTCAACCTCTCACTTCCTTAAAAAAACATGAAGCTTATATTATAAATCACTAGGTCTAGAATATCCTCCAAATGTATGCATTGTTCTCAGTTTGAGTCTAGTTTGACTGGAATTGAAACTGCTGGATCGACTAATTGAAAAAAAAAAAACCAATTAAAATCACCAATTTTTAATTAAAATCTGCCGAAATTAATGCATATTGACTAAATTTATTGATTTTTTTTTTCAAATTTTCAACTCATCCCTTTATATAAGTTCAAAGTAACGATTAAGACCAATTTTTTAAATCATTTTGACTTAGATAACACTTTTATCTCTATGTTTTATTAATTTTTTGAATGGGATGTTAATTACTTTTACTTATATTCTTTTAGATTGGATTGAAATTTACTTTTTGGAAAAAAAAATTGAAATTGTGAAAAAAAAAATCCAATTAAAATCATCAATTTTTAATTAAAATATGCCGAAATTAGTGCATCTTGACTAATTTATTGAATTTTTGTTTTCAAATTTTCAACTCATCCCTTTATGTAAGTTCAGAGTAACGATTAAGGCAAATTTTTTAGATCATTTTGACTTGAATAACACTCCTATCTCTATGTTTTATTAATTTTTTGAATGAGATGTTAATTACTTTTACTTATACTCTTTTAGATTGGATTGAAATTTACTTTTTGGAAAAAAAAATTGAAATTGTAAAAAAAAAATCCAATTAAAATCATCAATTTTTAATTAAAATATGCCGAAATTAGTGCATCTTGACTAAATTTATTGAATTTTTGTTTTCAAATTTTCAACTTATCCCTTTATATAAGTTCAGAGTAACAATTAAGGCAAATTTTTTAGATCATTTTGACTTGGATAATACTCCTATCTCTATGTTTTATTAATTTTTTGAATGGGATGTTGATTACTTTTACTTATATTCTTTTAGATTGGATTGAAATTTACTTTTTGGAAAAAAAAAATTAAAATTGTAAAAAAGAAAATCCAATTAAAATCATCAATTTTTAATTAAAATATGCCGAAATTAGTGCATCTTGACTAAATTTATTGAATTTTTATTTTCAAATTTTCAACTCATCCTTTTATGTAAGTTCAGAGTAATGATTAAGGCAAATTTTTTAGATCATTTTGACTTGGATAACACTCCTATCTCTATGTTTTATTAATTTTTTGAATGGGATGTTGATTACTTTTACTTATACTCTTTTAGATTGGATTGAAATTTACTTTTTGGAAAAAAAAATTGAAATTGTAAAAAAAAAATCCAATTAAAATCATCAATTTTTAATTAAAATATGCCGAAATTAGTGCATCTTGACTAAATTTATTGAATTTTTGTTTTCTAATTTTCAACTCATCCCTTTATGTAAGTTCAGAGTAACAATTAAGTCAAATTTTTTAGATCATTTTGACTTGAATAACACTTCTATCTCTATGTTTTATTAATTTTTTGAATGGGATGTTGATTACTTTTACTTATACTATTTTATATTGGATTGAAATTTACTTTTTGGAAAAAAAAATTGAAATTGTAAAAAAGAAAATCCAATTAAAATCATCAATTTTTAATTAAAATATGCCGAAATTAGTGCATCTTGACTAAATTTATTGAATTTTTGTTTTCAAATTTTCAACTCATCATTTTATGTAAGTTCAGAGTAATGATTAAGGCAAATTTTTTAGATCATTTTGACTTGGATAACACTTCTATCTCTATGTTTTATTAATTTTTTGAATGGGATGTTGATTACTTTTACTTATACTCTTTTAGATTGGATTGAAATTTACTTTTTGGAAAAAAAAAATTGAAATTGTAAAAAAGAAAATCCAATTAAAATCATCAATTTTTAATTAAAATATGCCGAAATTAGTGCATCTTGACTAAATTTATTGAATTTTTGTTTTCAAATTTTCAACTCATCTCTTTATGTAAGTTCAGAGTAACAATTAAGGTAAATTTTTTACATCATTTTGACTTAGATAACACTTCTATCTCTATGTTTTATTAATTTTTTTGAATGGGATATTAATTGTTTTTACATATATTCTTTTAGATTGAATTGAAATTTACTTTTTGGAAAAAAAAAATGAAATTGTAAGGAAAAAAAAAAGAGTTTGAAAGTATTGTTTAACAATTTTACAGTTTTTATGATTAGAATATATCAAATTCATTATTTTTGGAATGCTAAGAAATATTTTAAGCAGCTTGTCTTCACACTTCAGAGTTCAGACATCAATATTATGGAAAACAATAGCTGTGAAGGACTAAGAAACTCAGAGGATGAGGATAAGCTGACATTTTAGCTGTGCAAATTAGGCAAAAATTAGTATTATTTGTTAACCCATCCTAGGAATAAGATAACAGCATATTAAATTCATTGATCTTTGTAAATTATAATTTGTATTTTGTATTATATAAGCTAAGGAAAGAACTCACAACAATTTCTTTTTTTTTTTTTTTTTTTTTGTCATTGTTGTGTAGGTTGGCAATGGCCCACAGTAATATTGCAAACAACTTGAATTGCAAAGTACTAGCCATCAAACAAACAGCTGCAATGCCACCATTGAAGACTAGAGCAAAACCAACACTAGTATTAGACAGTTCAACAAACATGGACTTTTCACAGATTGAGATTGCTAGATTAGAGTAAGCCTTTTTTTTTTTTTTTTTTTTCAATTCTCTACCCGTTTTAGTGAATTATTTACCTGCTCCTAATTTTTAATTTCCACAATGGATGACCAAAGAAATAATTTGCCAATTCACATACATTGATTTACCTGCCCCACAAAGACCTGTTCATAGAATGCAAAATTAAGGACGTCATTTTAATGGTTTTTAATGTTGTCTTTAATGTTGTCTTATATAATGCTTTTATATATATATATATATATATATATATATATATATATATATATATATATATATATATATTGTTTTCTGTAAACCCGAGATTAATTTCATGAAAATTAGGCAATTTGTGTTGTAGCCAGAACTTGAAGATTTTTTTTTTTTTTTTTTTTTTTTTGGCAGGGTACCTCATATTCCTCCACCAAAAATTCCATACAAAATCTGCCCAGATCCATACGCAGTAATATGGAGATGGAGAAAGTCAAGGAGGAAGGGTAGCTCCTAAAAGGTCACCAACCAAGACCGAGTCTATACAGACGCCTATTCTCACAGGACATGAAATCCATATGCACGACGGAACCTATCAATTTGAGAGCGGTCCCGCATGCACCAAGTCTAGATAAGGATTACCGTGTCTCAATTCTCAAAAGCAGAGTCTCGGCTGATCATAGCACAGCAGCAATTTTTGGACGTGGCTTGGTCTCTGGCTCTTTAGACTAGTCTCATATACAACAATTTGTGTCTCATACAAAACAATTCAATATACAAAATGAATAGTGGAATTGACAACATATGGTTATTTGTAGCTGCTTACAAAATCCTGAATTGTGAAAGATTACTCTTATCGTGATTTTTGCACCACATTCAACATTCATTTTCTTCTCAAACTGGGTTAGTAACATTAGAATGGTCAATAACATAATTAAAAAAAAATTAGAATGGTCAATAAAAGCTATGATCAGCATATCTCAAGTAAAATAGCATTTGAATAGAACAGCTCTATAACATAATCACTTGTACAGTAATGAGGTAGGAATGAATATCAAACTAAGATAAGGCTTAGAAACCAAAAATGAGAGAGAATTGAAAATTGTTCACCCAGATGACACAAACAGGTCGCCCAAGACTAAGAAGATTCACAGTGGTATAATATACGAAGACATTATGATATCTTTTAACTACAGCTTGAATTGGTAATGCACCAAAGATAAATAGGTTGATCACTAGTTTATCTCATTCAAGTTCATAAAAGAATACAGCACAAGCTAAGGATCAAAATATCAAGTTCAAGTCCTTTTCTTTTATCTTCTCCTACTGTCCCGGTAATCCTCTTCACTCTCTTTATCTTTTAAGAAGCCTAGAAATGCAAGAAAACCAAAAAGGAAGAATCCACCTGACCAGTTTCCTCCCCCACCACCCCCACCGCCTCCACCACCATCATCACCACCAGGAGGGAGTCCAGGTCCACCATCATCAAGTTTTGGCGTCTTGGTTGGCTCTGAAATGCAATTGACCATTGTAAGCCATCTTCAACAAGACATGAATTTACAACAAACAAATTGGTTTACAAAATAAGATGAACTGTTTGCACATACTCAATACATGGACCTGGATTTCCTTTAAAATACTGTATTTATCTCCATGACTAAAAAAAAATCTAAAGAACAATAATGGTGCTCTATTTTTTTATTTTTATTTTTTTTTTGGGGGGGGGCGGGCATGGTATGTTTGGAGCCCTCCCCTGAACCCATTCCCAAAGCATTCAAGGTCAAGTAAAGCAACACAATATTTCCCTGTAAGGGAGTTAGATGACTCTAGGATTTGATCTTAGGTAACTTTAGGATTTGATCTTAGGTCTTAATGCTTATTAAATTTTATCATGCAAAAAAGAATAAAAGAAATTGAGGATAGATATAAAAAAAAACCTCTCAGCGGATATTGATCCTTTAGCACATATATGCTCAATTTTAAATAAAACCCACAAAAAAAGGGCACACAATATGTAAGTTGCCAAATGAAAGTCAAAACAGGTCTACAGCCATGCATTAAAGACATCCAAAGGAATTATATGCCCCACAGCAGATGGTCAGAGCCAGGAATTCCAGCTTGGAATAGAGTTAGCAAGGCTGTATCAATTTGAGAGAATAGTGATATATGACATAACACAGACACGGGAGCCAGAGGCTTCAGGTCCAGCCAGGCATAAGATTGCCACGTTACACCACGCAATTTGTCAGTTTAATAATATAAGCTAATTACCTCGTACAGGAGCCTTGGTAATTGTTGGTGCCTCACGAGTAACAGTTTGAGTTTGTCCTGAAGCAGAGCATCTTGCATTCTGCAGAAGAGAGTTAAAACTTCAGAATCCATTGTTCCTCAATACCTTGAATCCAAACATATTTAGAACAGTTGAAGAAAAGGAATATTATAAGGACGTGTGTGTATCTCTTTATAATATGTATGATTTATAATCTCATGGCTTTTCTAAAATGAATAATTATGCTTTTCTTGGTTTTTTATTGCAGTATCCCTGCATTACCAGTATCCCTACATAATTGCCCGAAAAGCTTGACATATTGGACAGGCAATGAATTCCAGGCCAACTCTTCAGCATTGTGGAAATTACAAATTTCCATTTTTGTCGTTCAAAATTACACATTTAAACAACCTAAAGCAATTTACAAAGCCATGCTAACATATCTAGAACAAAAAGGCAGAAAGATGAACAACATAAAAAGCTTCTTTGTTTAGGAAGCTCTCAAAGCATGGCTTTGTTCCATCATTTTTTTTTTTTTATAATGTTAAAAAGCTAACAGTAGAAAGCAAAACAGCCTACATTATAGTCACATGTTATACTGATTGCATTACTTATAAATGAATAGAAAGCAATAATATAAATCTAATGGAATAGAATTGGTACCACCTATATTCAAATTATGACATACATGGATAGAAAAAAATTCAGCCACAAATTGACATGAATAAATATAGAGAAGCATGAATATAATCTCACCATAGCAGCAGAGCATGTAACAGAAGCAGATTGCTTTCTACTGAAATGTTTTCTTCCATGAATAGTACGTAATTGCTTGGAAAGCCCGATTGGACCTGATAAAGCAATCTTATCAAACCCACTTGAAGGACCAGGATGTTGAAACTGTGCAGAAACAATGACTGGACTGCATCCTGTTTGCTTAATTTGACCATTGCATCCACTCCTTGTTTTAACTGCATACAGCAGTTCTAAAATCAACATTTGTTTTAACTGCATACAGTAGTTCTAAAATCAACATATAGAAACTATTCTAGAAACCTAACAACATAACACCAAATAAATCACATGAGTGATTTTCCATCATCATCATAAACATGTCAAGGATAAGTATCATGGCTGTTTGGCGGGGAACAACTTGTCATAACTTGGCATATCATAAAAGATGAAATCATCACCCTAAAAACAACAATCACACATCATAAAAGTTCCTTGCTAGGTTGCATACAAGTGGTAGCTGCCAGTAAAAGATGAAATATTTTAAGAAGATAAAACCTCTTCAGGCCATAAAAACAGGAACAATATTAAAACTGATAAGAGTCTAGATGCAGGACACTGGGCAGTTGCAATTTCAACAATACATGTTTCTCTCAGCTTTGTCTAATCAACAATTAGATCCAATACCTAGTTCCTACTTCATCTTTTCATTCATTTTCTAAAAGCAACAATAGTAAAAAATAAATAAATAAATAAATAAAAACAATCAATTTATACAAATCAACTCAAGAAACTTCCATTTATCTATTGACGCCCTAAATTCAATAGTAAATGTATTATTTTTTTTCTTTTTCAAATGCTAAATTGTAGGAAACAAACCTGGTGCAGCTAGAGGTAAGGTTCCAACAGTACTTGCAGTAAAGGCCAACATCTCATAGGCCAAGAAATAATTGACCTGAAAAATTAGTATTCCCATTATGCAATTGAGAGTAAAACACTAATATATGAGTAGTAAGTATAAATCAACTGCTGAACAGTCATTAACCAAATTCCCCAATTTCTCTTTTTATCCCAAAAAACACAACATCAATTTTATAACCAGAAATAATTAACGAATTCAAGTTTCTTTTTTTCCTAAAAGAAATCAATTAAGAGCAGAGCTTGTGATGGAATTTGTAAATACATATATAAGCCATTAAGATTATACAATTAAAACCCTAAACCCTAAACCTGCAAATCAAAAACTAAACAGATTATCGAAATCCGTACCTTTAAAGAGAACGAAACTGAAAAGGAGAATGAAATTGGAAACCTAAAAAAAAACAAATAAAAATGAATGAATGAAATTGAAGTTGCAGAGTTCCCAGAATTTATAGCAAATGCAATCTCGAGTCTCGACGGAGGCGATATGGTAACGGCCGCCTTAATGGTTGGGTCCAAGTTTAGAAATGGATCGGGTTTTATTTTAGTGTTGTAGGATACGGATGAGCTCGGCCCACTTGTAGGTAGACCTGATCACCCTAGTGAGGCCCAATTCTGCCAGAGAAATTGTTGTTAGGCCCAACTCTGGCATTTTGAAAAAACAAACTGATTAAAAGAAAAAATCATTTTTATTTATCATATTACATTATGTTATAGTTTTATTTTTTATTTTTTTTTAAAATAAAAGAAAAGAGTAAAGATTTTTTTTTTTTGGTTTAAAAAAAAATTTATAAAAGAAATATCTCTAAACATGAATTCAATTAAACCAAATAATATATAAAATTGAATATATATAAATAAATATTTTCATCCATAAAAAATATAAGTTTATTTAATACAGGTTTGAAAATAAATAAATTCATGTACAAGAAGTCAATGTTTAAATACATAGATAATATAAATTAATTAAACATATAAATAATTTTTTTAATTTCTCTATTATAACTTATTAAACTTCAAAAATATAATTTAATTAAACTAAAATTTTTGAATAAAATCCAAATTAATCTAAATTATAAAATTCAAACTTATTCACTTTTTACTTAAGTTTAGGTCCAAAATATTGTTATTAAGAGATGATTGTAAATAAATTTTGAGTTTATGTTTTTTTTTTTTTGGGTTAAAATAAAGAGAGAAATTTTACAAATTATAAAAACTAAAAAAAAAAAAAAAAAATTAGTAAACGTTGTATTTGAAATACGTAAATGGATATGAGTGCTTAACAATTTAAAACCCAAGAGATGAGTTCATTCTTAATTTAAAAATACATATAAATAAATTATTATGATATATATCGTTGAATTTGCTATAATATTTTAACATTAAAACTTTTACTTCATGAATTTTTTTTTTGATGTTCAATGCTTTAATCATTATTTATAAAATTATAATATTTTAATTCTTAATAATTTAATTTATAAAATATTTAATTTTTTTTAAATTATTATTTGAAATGATGGCTTGGTAACAAAAATATGTACACTTATTTGATTCAAATTCAATCTAATTTGAAAATTTAAAGATATTCAAAACTATCAGAAAAATCAAAGATTTTAAAAATAAGATTCATAACTATTCTATATACAAAAACTCTATAGATTATATTGTCCCAAAAATTCGAATTAATTTGATTCAAAAATTCAATAATTTCAGTATTAAATTCCATCAACTAAAATTTTTCTAAGGCAAAATTACATAAAGTAAAATTTTTCTAAGGCAAAATTACATAAAGTAAAATTTTTCTAAGACAAAAGTATATTATAAAAAATATAAAAATCTCATTCATAAAAAATTTAAGCATTTAAATAATTTTCAAACACAAATAAAATTTATTAGTTTTCCTAAAAATATATATATAAGTTCACATGTTATCAAACACTAATAGAAAAGCAGCGTATAATGATACAATTTTTGATACAAAATGAAATTTTAACTTTTATCTTATATAAAATTATAAACATTAATAAACTAATTAAGAAAATGTTTATATAAGGAAATTGGAGCTGGTTTAATTAAAATCTTACAAAAATAATGTTTGGTTTTTTGTATATTTTTTCACTTTATATATATATATGGAGATAATAATGAGTGCATCCCAAAATATTTTTATCATTAAAATTTAATTTAAAAATAGCTAAATAATCAATGAAACTTTAATTTTAAAATTTTTCTATTCGATTCAGTTTAATAGTCAAGGATTCATGCTCACTCCATACTATAATAATTAATAATGTGCCTAAAAAATAATCTATAAAATATAAAATATTTTAATTTTTGAGTTATTATATTAGAAAATAATTTAATATCTCAAAATCTTATAATTTTATTAAAAATTACATGAAGACCAAAAATATATTTAAAATAATAAAATAAAATTTTAATTGCAGCAAATTTTAAGAGTGCATAGTAATTTACACATAAAAAAAATATTACTAAAATAATTAATTGCAAATAAAAAATAATTTTAAGACAAAGCTGGCTCAAAGAATTCACCTGAGTCAAGCTATTGCTATTTTATATATTTATATAATGTAATTTTATGATTTATATTTATCGGAGTCACTCGCTCCGAGCCACTCAGCTCGAGTTGCTTGTCTTGCTCTTCCTTTTCTTGAATTTCAATATCTCACCCACCCCCATCAGCCGAGCCTATCTCTCTCTCTCTTCTCTGTGTGTCTCTCTCAAACTCACACACACATGGCGTCAAAATAAGCCGTCAAGAAAAGAGAGAGATCCCTCTAAACGAGCGTCGCGGCTCTGCAAACTAGAAAAAGCTGATCTTTTTCATTGTGTGTGTGCGTGTTTTTTTTTTTTTAATTATTGTTTGACCTTTGCTTTTCTTTGCTCGGCTCAGATCCGGCTTAGTTTGATCTAAGCAGCCCACTCTTTCTTTCTTTTCTTAGCTTCAATCTCCCTCCATTTTTTCTTCTCTTTCCCTCTCTCTTCTCTTTCTTTAGCTTCTTTTTGGTTTCAGTGTTGTTGGGTTTTTTGCTTCTTCTGTTTTGTTCTGTTCTTTCGCTTGGTGAATGCTCCAGTTCTAGGCACACAGAAGAAGAAGAGAGAAAGACTTATCAAATGGTTAGTTATTTTCACTAACTACCCAATTCAGAACTTTTCCTAATTTCACTCTCTGATTTGGAATTTACCCCTTTCATGTTCTAGATTTTGCTTCTTGATTGAATTGGGAAGGATTTGTATTAGTGTCATCAAGATTTCGTTTCTTTTGAATTTTTGGTTGGTAAAAGCTTAGCTAATGCTTTGATTATATATATATATATATATATATATATATATATATATATATATATATATATATATATATATATATATATATATATATATATTTATGTATATATATATATATATATATATATATATATGTTATGAATTTCTGCAAGTAGCTCTTTTTCTAATGAGAAATGTATCTTTGACAGGAACGGTGAGTGGAAGGCGTGCAAATCAAATGGACTGGACTGTAAATAATGCATTTAAAACTTATAAAGGTACAATCTTTCAAATTCTCGCTCTCTATTGTTAACATGGGTTTCACTTCATTTTTGTTTCTTTGAAAGATTGACTATTTCAAATTCATGTTGTTCTTTTTTCAATGCTACTAGGGATGCAAGCTTTTCTATATCATTGATTTTGATATTAGTAATTTTTGCTATAGAATAATGAAGCAGTGCTAATTGCATATACATAGTTTTTCATTTGAATTTTGGGTTATTGACTTGAGGTTGAGCTTCCAATATTTGAATTTATTTCTTGTTGGCTTCAAAAAAAATATTCAGTTTTGTGTGTGACTCTTTGACAGTATTTCATTGTTGTTGCTTTGTTTGATTAGATATGGAACCCAAATCTGTGATGGAAATGTCAATGATTCCAACTGTTGATCACATAGATATTGGACTGGGATCTTCGGATAAGGGAAATGCTGTTGTTCCAACAAAAAGAAAGAAGACAATGACATCAGTTTATCTCAAGTATTTTGAGACTGCTCCTGATGGAAAAAGTCGGAGGTGCAAGTTTTGTGGTCAGAGTTATTCTATTGCAACTGCCACAGGTTAATTCCTTGCACCTGTTTTTTTTCGCCTTATACCATAGAGAAAAAAAAAATTCTGCCTCAAATTCTAGTGCTTTGATGATGCATTGTGGGCTTGTTGCCTGCATGGCATTGAATGTAACTATATTCTAAACTGGATTTTCCAGATTACTCTTTCCTTTACCTTTCCATGTACTATTTTCAGATGAATTTTTTCGTGCTATATGATGATAAGTGCAATTTTGTTATGACTATAATATCTTCCTTTAATGGTGAAGGCAATTTGGGAAGGCACCTTAGTAATCGACATCCAGGATATGATAAGTCTGGAGATACTGTCACTAGTTCAGCACCACAACCAATCACTGTGGTCAAGAAAACTCAACCTCAGGGGAAAGCGCAGGTGGATTATGATCATCTGAATTGGTTGCTCATTAAGTGGCTCATCTTAGCTTCTCTGCCTCCTCTAACCTTGGAGGAAAAGTGGTTAGCAAACTCTTTTAAATTTTTGAACCCATCAATACAACTCTGGTCAGGTGACAAGTACAAAGCAGTATTTCGCGAAGTTTACAGGAGCATGCAAGAAGATGTGAGGGCATCTTTGGAACAGGTTTCTTCTAAGGTTTCAGTCGTTTTGGATTTCTGGACTTCTTATGAGCAAATATTCTATATGAGTGTCACTTGTCAATGGATAGATGAAAACTGGTCCTTTCAAAAAGTGCTTCTTGATATTTGTCATATACCTTACCCTAGTGGGGGTTCTGAGATCTATCATACCCTAACAAAGATTCTTAAGATGTACAACTTAGAGAACAGAGTCCTTTCCTGCACCCATGATAACAGTCAGAATGCCATTCATGCTTGCCACACCCTGAAAGAGGATTTAGATTGTCAGAAAGTGGGGCCATTCTGCTATATTCCTTGTGCTGCTCGTGCTTTGAATATGATTATTGATGATGGATTAAGAACTACAAAACCAGTTATCTCTAAGATAAGGGAGTTTGTGCTAGAGTTAAATTCTTCAGTAGAGATGGCAGATGATTTTATTCAATTAACTACAGCTTATCAGGAAGGAAGTTGGAAATTTCCACTTGAAACTTCAGCACGATGGAGTGGTAATTACCAAATGCTGGATCTTGTGCGCAAGGTACTTGCTCTTTCCTCTGAGATCTCTGGCACAATACATAAGAAAATTACTTGCACCCAATAAAACACACACGCAAGGACATACACTTAGGGATTGATATAGTTGTTAATATAACTGAACTGGGAATTTATTTACAATGCAGGCTGGTAAGGCTATGGATGGTGTTTTAAGGAAGTATGAAGAAGTATTAGTTAGCAAGATGGTGCTGAGCTCGACAGAAAAGAATGCAGTTAGCATTGTGCATGGATATTTGGAGCCTTTCTACAAAACCACCAATAACATATGCACAAACAAGTTACTCACCATTGGATTGGTTCTTTTTTTCATGGATCATATTTCTGAGATGATTACGGTATGCAGAGAGTCTCGTCACAATCCAGATTGGCTTAAAAGTGCTGCTGAAGAAATGGCCAAGAAGGCTAGGAGTTATAACAGTCAGGTTTGCAACATATTCACCTACATGACTGCCATTCTTGATCCCCGAATAAAAAGTGAGCTCATCCCTGAGTGTCTTAGCACAGGGAATTATCTAGATGAAGCCAGAAACCATTTCATAAGAAACTACTCATCAAGTCATTTTCCATCTATCACAACTGGATATGGTAGTCAAGAGATTGAAGATGGAGGCAGTGTTTCCTTTGCAGAGGAAATTGCTAGGAAAAAACGGAGGGCAAGCTTGAGTAATGCCACTGATGAGCTCACTCAATATCTATCTGAGCCTCCAGCTCCAATACCAACAGATGTTCTGGAGTGGTGGAAGGTCAACAGCACACGTTACCCTCGGCTATCTGTAATGGCTAGGGATTTTTTGGCTGTGCAGCCAACTTCAGTAGCACCTGAAGAACTCTTCTGCAGTAAAGGTGATGAGATTGATAAGCAACGGTTTTGTATGCCTCATGATAGCACACAAGCTATTCTTTGTATTAGGTCATGGACTCAAGGAGGTATCAAGTTGAAGTACAAGTCAACTGAGATAGACTATGAGAGGTTGATGGAACTAGCAGCTGCTGCTGCAGCAGATAACAGCATTGCTGGGTCTGACAAAAAACAAAAATGATGACAAAGGCACATTGAAGAATGAGGAACATTAATTTTGATTAGCGAATGGAAGCAGAGAGCAATGTCTGCTAATAATCTAAGTTTGTATCCTGCTTATCCTGTAATTTAGCTTCTGCTCGCTAAGAGGAAACTAGTTTTAAGTATTTTGTTCTTAATGCTGTATGTATCAGTTTTATGTATTTGTGTACAGTTCAAGCTAACTAGAGAGGCTAACAGAACAGGTTGATCTCATGTTCTGATGTAAACATACAACTAAACAGCTTAACAAATCATATGGCTGGTATTTTGCCAGGCCTTTGTTTTTTCCTTTTTATTATAATATTTGAGCTTGGGACTTTCTAGTGTGTTTGGATGCAAAGAAAAAGAATCTCAAAGTGGAACCAAGCGAGATGTCCTTTATCTGCATATTTCAGGGTTCACTTACCCTATATTTGGAGTGAGGGAAAATAAAGAAGGAAATTAAAAGTGGAAAAGGAAAGTTATTTTCTTTTTCTATTGTTTGAAAATGGAGAGAAAATAAAGAGAAGAAAGTAAATATATATAATTTTTCACTATTTATTTTCTCTCTAAAATGAAGAGAGAAGAAGAAAAAATGAATAATTAAATGTAATTTAAATTAAAATTTAAACTTTATAAATGAAATATTAAAATAATAATTTTTTATTTGCATATTTTCTTTCTTCGAATATTTTTTAGTGAGTGAAAAATAATTTTATTTTTCTTTCTATCCAAACAAAAGAGAGGACAAATAAAATATTTTCCCTCTTTATTTTCTCCTCCTTAAAAAATTTTTCAAACATAGAGTTAAAAGTATTAGTGGTATGTTTAGTAACCCATATTCTATGGAATATATTCAAATGCAATTTTAATATAATATTATATGAAAAGTACATTATATTATGACATGGAATGTAATAAATGAATTTTAATATAATATTACATGAAAAGTACATTATATTATGACATGGAATATAATAAAATGCAATTGCAATATAATATTACATGATAAATATATGTTACGGCGTACTAAATATGTCCTTATAATTCAAAGTACAAATTCGTAATAAATGAATATAGCAGAATAGTTAGTCTGAAGATTGATGAACTTCGCCTAACCTACAAGCAAACTCTCAATTTTAAACCCATGTTCTCTTTAAACAGGATGAAAAATGCTATTTCCCCATATGCTTTGTACAATCTCCATTTTTTCAAAGAATACAACATTGTTTCTTTGCTGTTGTCTCTTTGTGCAAGTTTATTGCTTCGTTGATACTTAAATAGTTTTCTGATACTATGAAGAGAGAAATACCCAAAAGAAATATATTACCCTACACAACAGGAATAGCCTTGACACAGGCTAATACTAATACATGATAATAAAACAAGACGTTAAAGATACCATAAGTTGGTGCAGTAAGGGTTAGACAAGTAACGTTATTTTGCAATAATGGTCAGTAGGCCTGTTCAAACTCAGCATGAGTACTGGAGCACTACCGTGAAGGGGGAAATTCAAGGAGGACGACGACACAAAGAATAATTCACATATGCAGAAAGAAATATTGATACAAGAGAACTACCCCCAAAACTGTCAGGAGAGGCGACAAAACCCCCCTTCTGTATAAATTCACCAAAAATTGAATACAAGTAAAACTTGACAAGGCATACAAAGAATTATTGGGAGAAGATCACAACTGTGCGCTGTAAATTTTCTAAAATATCATCAATGTAATTCCTAGGCAGCAAGCAGGATTGAATAGCTGAAACTGAGGATGAAGACCCTTATTTGCTCAATAATGACATCTGCGTTGAACTATATCCACAAGTGCTCTCTTCCATACTCACGCACAATAACAGGCACACTTGTAGGTGGGATCTATAATAATAGCAATAAAAATAAATAAATAAAACATAAGTTAGGAGGAATAGTAGTGTAATCCAACTGCTCAAAGTTAATATGCATATAAAAGGAGGGAAACAACAAATCAGCAACTGAAAAAGGAATATCAAAAAATAAATACAGGGGAGAGGGAAAAGTGGGGAGATTAAAGAATATCTTAAAGCTTGCAAAACCTTCCACAGCCAAGGGAAAAACAAGGCAACGATCAAATAAAGACAGTGAAGAAGGCGTAAATATAAAAATCTGTTACTTCCTTCCCAATGTTTAAGATTAATTTCGCCCACAGCAGCTTACATTTAGAATCCATTGAAGTCATTAAACTTTAATACGTCTCTCAACAATCACAAACCTTTGATCTATTTATTTATTTATTTTTGGAAATAACAAACCTTAAATTTTTACAACAAAATCAGTAAAACCAAAATTCTGATCAAATTCAATGCAAAATTTTAATGCTTCAACCATTTTGAACTTTTAAAATATATTTAGAATTTTTGAGCGCCTTAAAAAAGGGGAAAGTAAGTAGAAAGAGAATATCACATTTTAATATCACGTCTTCCATATGTAGAAAGGGGAAAGTGAAAGAGAGAGAACTGGAAGAGAGAGGAGAGAAATATCTTGGGCAGTCCACTAAACATAGAAAAGTATATTTAAAAGTTCAGTTCATAGTTTCGGTTTGAATCTGGCTGAATTTTGATTTCAATAGTTTTATTGTTACAGGAATCAAATTTGGTGATTTTTAAGTGAAAAATTGAAGTTTACTGGCTTCAATGATATTTAGAAACCAGTCAGCAACTATGGGGTGAAATTTACCTCAATTTTAGCAATTCAATGAAATGCTTATTTATGTTTAAGATCCAGCCAGCTTAATTCCAAGTACTTACCATGCCATAATCGGTGACAATCATAGAGATATATTCAGAAGGAGTGGCATCATACCTGTCAAAATATAAGATAAACATATGTAAATTCAGCATCTCTTATAAAAAGCCTTTTCTTCTATTCTTATGGTCATAGAACATATTGAACCTTACATCAAAT
This sequence comes from Reutealis trisperma, assembly GCA_947687605.1. NCBI lineage: Eukaryota > Viridiplantae > Streptophyta > Magnoliopsida > Malpighiales > Euphorbiaceae > Reutealis > Reutealis trisperma. The sequence continues at coordinate 14,891,938 of CANTUT010000033.1, read as the reverse complement.
TTAAAAGCTGAAGATTTTCCTTATTAGCCAGATTATCGAGGTAATTTAGTTCCATTCTTCCAGAAACCTTTGCAATAGCATTAGGGTCACCTGCAAGCAAATTGAAGATACTTTGTCATAATCATTTCCCAAACAAAGGATATGTAATCAATGAAGAAAGAACCATAGATATAAGCTCACATGGAAGCACGGTTACCTAGTTCATTTGAGCAAATTGAATCAAGTTGGACCCTTTCATGAAATTTATATGCTTCACAGCATATCAACACTGGGACACGGAATGCATGAGCAACCATAGCAACACATGCAGTCCCAACCCTCGAATATACAGTTCCATTGGATAATACAGCAGAAGCCCCCAGAAAAACTCTAGTGACTTCATGCATGATATAAGAAACAGCATTTATGTGAGTATATGTACAACTGACGCCCTTTGCTACCAGCCTACGAAGTAAAGCTTGGCCTTCAAGTTTAGGACGCGAGTCCACTATCACAACCCGGAACTGTTTCCCAAGGTCATGTGCATATAACAGAATCATCTCAACAACACATGATGATCCATATGTGAGAAGAACATCCCCATCCCTGACCTTTGAAGCAGCGTGTCTAACTATCACCTTGTCAGCAAGTACAATCTTCTCATTTATGAAACGATCAATATCTGAACAAAGGGACGCTTTCGCTTCCGACTCAGAAAGAGTTAAAGGCAACTTTGCAATACGACTCTTCAGAAACCTAATAGCGTTTCCCATACTCATAGAAAGTGGACGGCATTCGATCAAAAAGGAAACATAACTACCAAGTTTTGCAGTTAAATCCCTGGTAAGAGATTTTTCTGGTGGTGTGTAGTAGTCTTTAATGGCTTCCTGAAATGCCTGTAGCATTGCGATGCAACGAGCATTACCCCCCGAGATATCTCCCGCCAAATACTGTAATCCAACCTGACAAAAGTTCATAACTGCACCATTAACCAAGGCTTACACCACATTCCCAATGTCAATAACATAACAAGGTGTGGACTCCAATAGCGTGCATACATGTAATTATATCTTTCCTTCACAAGTAAAAAGGCAAGATAATTTTCCCACGGCAGCATCTTTTATCTAGTCCTCAAAATATGGTTATTGCTCATTTAATGTTTATTTTAGTCCCTTACTTAATAGACTATCGTAAATCAAAATAAAGAAACAAAAAGCCAACCAGATTCATCTTATTCAAATTGAGCAGAGGCTGCTAGGCAGATATGAGGTGTCAACATGGTGATCTCAAAATAGTCAACCAGCAAAAAACATCTAATGCTCCAGAGATTTACAGTTCCTCAGAACTCAAGTCATTATTGAGAAAATGAAAAATCATCCTCAGAACTGGGTTCATGGCCCATACAAGTGGTCAACAGACAAGGTATGATGCCGAAAGAAAAAGTGCTTCTTCTACATAAGTTGCAGGAAACCACTGATGAAGAAGCAATGTTGCATTGACACATGCCAAGCATACTCCACCCATATGTTCCCAGTGCAATAATACTTTTAGGAAAATGTTCACAAAATTAGATGAAATTAAGGCAACACGAGCAATGTACATGTTACTAGGATAATAAAAATAAGATCAACATTATAAATGCAGCCATGCCTTTCAAATCACTGCCATGATCATTAATTTGTGATGTCTCTGTCCATTTTATTCTATGTTTGTTCTAGCGCTTGTCCAAGCAACAGTAATCATAAGTTCAGCACTCATGTTTGGAGTTTATAGTTTGAAGATAATCAGTCCTATTAAAAAAAAAAACTTGACAGATGAACTGGCCGCAACCAGTTACCTAATTTAAGTACTACCTTATAAACAGCAGGATGCATTGGATCAAGTTGGAAAATTTTTGACTCAAGATCAGGAAGCTGAGTGCCACGTTCATACTGAGGCAAGTGCCGGAACAACTCAACCCTATTCCTAGCTTCAGTTTGATTGACCACAGCACGCTTTTTAGCCTTTTCCACTCGATTCTTATCATCAAACTGCATGCGTGGTGCAGGGACTTCTTTCTTTCTCTCTTTCTCAGGGGGACGATCAGCTCCTTTCCTTTCAGATGTTGCAATTGACAGTGTAGTTGGAGGGGGAACATCTTTTTTTTGTGATGGCTGCTGCTTCACAGGTTTACTGGTAGCTGCTCCCTCAGACGAAGTAGCAGGTTTACGAACAGCTTCTCCTGTGGCTACAAAACCATTATGAGTTATTTAACACACACACACACACACACTACAAACCATGATGAGCTAGCAGCATGGAATTTAAAAATGTGCACAGATAGCAACAGATGGACTCCAGCAAGGATTGGTTGTGAGCCCTTACCTTCTTCATCTAATATTTGATGAGTTCACAAAGATTAATATCCCTTGGTGTATCATATTTGCATTAAGTAGGAATTAATAGACAAATAACAGGTGGGAGCTAATAGGAAGTTATAGAAAAGCATCCCAGAGTCTAGGAGTTTCAAGTAGGGTAGAATTAAAACAGCCTATATGCATTGCAAAAAGGAAGGGGCAGTGATTGAGGTGGGATTAATTTTGAAGGCACAAATGTCTCACAGAACAACACATTTCAAATATCTAGGCTCTTATCATACAAAGAGATTGGTGGAGAGGGGAATATCAACCATTACAATGGGACTTACGGAAAAAGCAAAGTGTGATAGGAGTCCTCTGTGATAAAAATACTAGCTAAGTTTAAGAGGTAATTACATAAGACCAAAATTTGACCTCTATTGCATTGGCACCAAGCAGAAAATCATTGATCAGCTAAAAAAATATATATATATGCACACAATATCAACAAGGCAAAAATGAGGATGTTGAGATGAATACGTGAAAATACAAGAATAGGCTGGAGAGTAAATGAATACATTTGCAGGAAGGAAGAAGTGGCACTTATTTGAAAAATAGAAATGGTTTACAAACATGCATCATAAACAAGTAAAAGCCAACCAATATGCAGCCACAAATGGTTGAGCATCTTGAAATGGTAGGAGATAAGAAAGGGAATGGCAAACCTAGTATGACATGGACAAAAGTAGTGAATAAAGATTCACCAAACAGTACATCTTTCTAAAGACCTAACCCTTAACTGCCTGAATAAAGAAAATAGATCCATATAGCCAACCAACTCATTTGATGTTAAAACTTCGCTGAGTTGAGTTGAATTATGTGCTGATATAGCCCAAAAGGATTGATAATAAATGTGAAAAAACTACACCACTGAACTTATTTCATATTGAGAAATAATACTGATAATAGACAGATTGATCCAAAATATTTGAAATAGAAGAAAGAGATGAATTTTCAAACCTTTTGCAGCAGCTTTTGCAGCTCGTTGGGACTCCTGCAAGGCACGTCTTTCAGCTTTTGTGGTTTTTGCTTTCAGTGGCTTTGAACTTGATTGCGATTCATTTTGCAGCTCCACACCAGCCCCTCCACTTTTCTCTGCAATTATTATTCCAGGTTAAACATGCAGCAAAATATTGAAGAGAAACGGAGAATCCAATACAAAAATAAATGTTCCACAGTGCAAAACCAGGACACATATCAAACCCATTCAGAGAAATAAGCAAATAAATACTTCAACAAGGTTTCACTTGTAAGTAGCAACTAGTTATTCGTTCACACTTTATGCAAGTAACACTGTAATAAAAGGTTTGCACCACCTTCCCTGAAAATTTCTATGATTCTAATTAAGTGTTATCATAATCCTGACATTAGCCTTAATGTTGTTTAGATGTTTCTTTTCCTAGAACCAATGTCATTTAGATTTTTTTTTTTTAGTTAACAGCCGTTCAAAATTTCTTAAATTGAAAAATCTATGGAAAATAAATAAAAGCAGGAAAGAGGTGGTTAATGATTCTGCCTCCTAAATATAAGTACAAGTAACAAATTCACTACCTTATTAGATATCAATCAACTATCAATAATTAAATACCATAGAATATCCCAATTCAAATTAATTGGAACTGCCTTTCTAATTGCAATTCAAAACTTCGATTTACTCAAGTGGAAAAATTTTGTCAATAGACCCTCCGAGCTTCATCATATATACCTCGCCCGATACGATGAAGGCCCCTGCCTGCCATTCAGTGAAGGCCACACTATAGTCAACAGTTAATCAGTTTTCACCATTCAGAAAACAAAAACAAGTGCGCAAAAGGTGCAGTATCCCACTGATCAAATCATCGTCTGGCAATAGTTATTAATCAATGAACAATAGACCCTCCTCAGATTTATTGAGCTAGCTATAAACTATAAAGCCAACCCATAAGATAGCTATAAAGCAATGAAATCGCAAATAACGCTTACTAGAAACTCCAACAGGCTTTTTCACTTTGACTTCCAAATTCTCAGATGACTTGAGCGACGTCAAATCGAAACCACCGCTAGGGAAACTCGAAGCGAATTTAGCAGAATTGGACCTGCGAAACCAACCAGGAGACGATTCATCAGAAAATTCTCCATCTCCGATTCTAGTTGAAGGCGAGGTCATTGGCGGCGATTGGCCTAGCAGCGACTCGGTTGGATTATAGCTCCCTACCACAGTCACGTGCTCTCCACCGAGGATATTTCGACGGGAAGCCGGTGGTTCAGGGACAGGGAGGGGCGAGGTGGCACGGTGAGCAAGGTTATCAGAGAGATGACGTGGTGGAGGGATCATAACGGGAGATAAGGAATTACTAGCAGGAGAATTGGAGAGCGGGGGCGAGTTAGAGTCAGGCGGGCCAGACTGACTCCGAGTCGGCGGCGGTGGCTCGTTAGGAGTAAAAAATCCGACGTGGCGGACCTTGGGGACGGCGCGCCAACCTCGACGAAGATCCATGGAGCGTGAAGTTCAATCGCTAAAGTGCGGATGATAAGAGTAGAAACGATGAGCAGCCATTTAGATGAAGGAGAGAGAAAAATTGGAAACTATAACTTAGTATTGCTTATCGGAGTCTATTGAATCGTTAGGCACCAAAACGCATCGTTTTGATTCACGAACACAGTTACTGTTTTGCTGAGAGATTACCCCAATGAATTGTAAGAAGATGGAGAATCTTCGCGGTTAAGTTTGAGATTTGTTGTGTGTGATGCACACAATTGAAGGTGAGTTTTGATTGGTTCATTTGTGGAATCTGATTAAAGAGAATATTAGGCTAAATTTTTCATTATTCTACGCAGTTTTATTGGAATCTAATACCAATCAAAAGTATGTGACACTAATGATGGACTGCAATTTTTTGTTTTTATGGTAAAAAATAAAAAAATAATCTTAATACTGCTAGAATAAGTAGCCACTCAATTTAAATATTATAATATAATAATTAAATTTGATTCAACTCATTTTATTATTCCAACTACTTGAATTTGATTAAAATTGAATCATTACGGTATTAGAATTACTCAAATTTGAATATTTTATAAATATAACTTAAATTGATTATGAGTAACTTAAATAATTCGCACCCTTTTATATGTGATTAGATAAAAATATAAGCTATAAAGTAGGCATTAATGCAGGAATTCACCAAAAATAGAAATACATCACAGTACCTAATATTATACAATTGTCAACAATCCACTCAAGTTGGTGTATAGTTATCTAGCGTGGCCATCTATGTCCTTTACACTGTGAATGGACGGGGTTGAACCTAAGAGAAATGGAAATGAATGAATATAAAATTATCATCTATCTTGTTTGCATTTATTTACTTATTTATTTTTTTAAAGGGAAAGGAAAGAAAATGGAGTAATTCACTATTATTTCTTTTATATGAGTGGAAATAGATTACACTCTAAATTGAGATTAAAATTATAATTTATCTATATAATTTTTTTTACCTTTATAAATTTAATGGGTGTTCTCCTTATTCTCTTTATATTTACTTGGTATTTTTTTATCTTTTTATTATTATAATTCTCATCCCCTCCCATCTATCAAAATAAAAAAAAATTATTTTCCCTCCCTTTCTCTTATTAATTAAATTTTAATTTTCTAAATAAAATAGAGTGAAAATTTCTCACTTCTCCTTCTTTTAAAATAACTTATTCTTTCTTTTCCATCTTGTTGCTAGACATATGAGAAATGTCAGTTAGCTGATTGTCTGAAGACATATGAGAAATATTCCAAAATCCCATAATTTATCTTTTCCTTGAGGTAAATATTGATCAATCTCAACATGTGTTATTCTATCATGTTGAATTGGATTGTAAGCAATGCTAATAGCAGCTTTGTTATCACAGCATAAGGATATATTTTTCCCTTATAACAACTTTAATTTCTGTATTAATTTCTAAAGTCATAAAAATTCACACATGCTCTATGCCATAGCTTTATATTTCACCTATGCATTTGATCGTGCTACAATAACCTGTTTTTTTGCTTCTCCAAGTAACAAATTACCCATAAAAATGTGCAATAACCAGATATTGACCTCCTATCATTAAGAGATCCAGCCCAATCTACATATGTAAAAGCTTCTACTTTTTGGTTACCATGCTTAGAGAAGAGTAGTCATTTTTGTAGTGTAAATTTCAAGTATCTTAAAATGCAAAAAACAATTTGTAAATGGGAATCATAAGGATCATGGATATATTGACTTAGCAAATCATGGATATATTTACATAGCAAACTTACAATATAAAGCTATGTCTGGTATGGTGTGTGAGAGATAAATCAAACTCCCAACCAGCCTCTTATATCGACTTAAATACAAATGAGAAGATTAAGAAACCAAAAAATACTTTAGATCCCCAAATTGAAAAAAAAAAAAAAAAAAAAAAAAAAAACCAGATTTAACCATGAAGAATAGAGAGATCAAATTGAGAAATGGCACATGCAAGGAAAAGATAAAATAAATTTATCTCTTATTTTTACAAATTTGCAGGCACAAATGAGAGGAGAAAAAAAAAATAATTCTAAACCCCTGAATTCCCAAATAAAAAAAACCCAAGATTCAACTATGAAGAATAAAGAGATCGTAAGAAGAACTGATACATGCAAGGAAAAGGGAAAATCAATTTTTCTCCCATTTGCACAAATTTGCAGATGTTGATGAGAGAAGAAGAAAAAATAATAATTCTAAACCCCAAGAATTGAACAAATCGTAAAATATGACAGAGAAAATCACAAAATCAACCATTTTCCATTTCCATATAGGCCAAAATCAAGAGAAAAATTTATAAAATGAAAAAAGGAAGAAATATGAGACCAAAATGGAGAGAAAAAGAGCCAGAAAATTAAGCGGCTTAAAGAATATGAAGCAGTTTAAAGAATATGGGGGGAGAAACCATTGCAAATTTGAGGAAATAAAAAAAGAGCGTTTGGCGCTTGAGGAAAAATTAATGGGCTCTTAATTGAAAGGTAATAAAAAGTGACAGCAATAGAAAAGAAAGAAAAGATGCCATTTTAGACAATACTTTTTGGGCAACAGTTACAAAGAAAAAGACTACTGGAGTAGCAACGTTCAATTCAATTGAAGGACTACTGGAGTAGCAACGTTCAATCAAGATCCTGCTTTATATCTATATTGATACAAATGATATGAATGAAGTATAAACTAACTTAAAATCATGAGAACAATGAAATATTTATTTGAGAAATAAAAAAATGCATAATTATTGTTATCAATATATTTGATATCTAATGCTAAAATTATTACTTATAAATAATTAAAATTTATTATAATAAATTAAATAATATTCTTATTCATAATTTTATAATTAAATTTGAATTATCAAATATTTTGTAATTAATAGGATAAGATTAAATTTTGACCATTATATATAGTCCGTGGAACATATTAGCATATGATATTTTCGAACGTCTAATTAGATCGTTCATATTTTTAAAACTTTAAAATTCACTCATTTTAATGACCCACAAGCTAGCTGGTAAATTACTACCATTTTTGGGTCTTTTTTTGACATATTTTAATTAATTAAAACCATCAAATCACCATCATCATCTCCCTCACCCTCACCCTCGCCCTCACAGTCTCTGCCTTTGTTTGTCCCCATCTTACTCAAACAATTAGCCTGAAAAATTAGATTATAGAAATAGAAACATAAAACACAAAAATTCAAAGATTTGACCAACTAAATTCACAAACAACACAAAAATTCAAAAATCCACAAAAAACCAAATTCACCAATTCACAAACAAAACACAAAATTCAAACCAAGATACTTACAACCCTAAAAATTGAATACCCTCATAATTTTACTACTGTAATTTAATGGCAAATTTAAGATTAAATACTTTTTTTTTAATAAACAAACTTATTTTTCAGAGAGGTAGCATGTTTTACAATCCAACAAGATTTAAGAAGCACATAAAAAGGTAGATTCATGAGAGTTTTACCATCACATGGAAAAAAAAACTGCATTTAACTAAATTTAATAATCAAAATTTTAAATAGTATCCTATCTGTTGCAATTTCAGAACTCTTGAAAAAAGAAAAATAAAAACTCTTAACAGATCTTCTAGCTTATATTATTGGGTATTCAAAAATCACATATTTTTTTTCAGTAAGTTTTCTTTAAACTCCAACAAATGTCTATAGCTTGTACTTAGTGTTGTTATTTTCTTTGTCTATACAGTTAATTCCCATCAAGTCATATCATGACATACTGAAAATTGGAAGGAAGAGTCGGTGAATCAGACAGTAGAGACAAAAAAGTAGGAAAGAGGGCAAAGAGAAAAAATGAAGTGGAAGAGAATGATGGACGGAGAAAATGAGAGAGAATAGGGTCTTTGGCAAAGGAGAATGGGAAGAAGCAATAGGTTGTATCGCAAAGGAGGAAGAAGAAGAAGAAGAAAGAGGGAATGAGTTCGATATGAGATGGGAAAAAGAAAGAAGACAAGGGTGAGGAAGATGATGACCATGATGATGGTCAAAATTCAAAAATTCATTGATTAATTAGTGAATTTTTTAGTCCACGTACATTGAAAGTCAAAAATAATTGAGGCCTACAAATAGCTGTAGGAGAAAATTTAAAAGGTCTAATTAAGTTTTTGAAAATATTAAGTGTCAATGTAAACTAATAGCTAAATATGAAGATCAAAATTGAACTTTGTTCTTGTAATTAAATACAGCAGCACAGTAAAAACGGTTGATCCCTAACCGTTCAGATCATCCGGCGTCCTTTGGTTAAATTTTTTTTTTTTTGCCAAATGCGCCCTTTGGTTAGCGAGTTGCAAAAATTTTAAAAAATCCACGTGGCAGCATTATATCTGATGAGTCTGAAATCATCATGGACTGTAGAGGGAGAGCCCCATGAGGGGTAGGACCTGTATACAGAAAGAAAGAGGGTCAAAGGCTCCTAGAGGCTGACCTCCGAGAGAACCTCCGACGCCCAAGTCAGCAAGCCAGTTAAGAGAGTTTAGGCTAGAGAGAGAGTCTAGAGAGAGAGAGATCTCTATTTTACCTTTGTCCCTTCTATATATAGAGAAAAATGGGGACCCCCCTATAGAGGCCATTTTTGTCCCTCATCAGGGCCCCCCCACTCCCTAGTCTAATCAAGCATGTTGAAGAGAAGGCTGAGGGAGTAGAAATATCCTTTCCTTGCTTGTGATTCATCTGCGTTGCAGGTATAATTGCTAATTTGGTGGCATCTTATGAGCTTAATACGAAAGTTGCTAGATGTTTTGAATGTAAAGGGTGAGCTAAGAAGCTCAATCTAGAGGCGTCTGAGCACCTAAATAATAATGTGAGCTAATTAGCCCGATGTGAGGCATTTGGGCGTCTGAATGATAAGGTGAGCTGATTAGCTTAACCGAGAGGCAGTTGCATGCCTGAACAAAGATGTGAGCTACATGATTGCCACTTCAGGGGGTGGTCTTATAGTTTTCGATGCCACATCATAGCATGGACTTATAGATTCCATGTAGCCTCAAGTCTTCAAATAATATGCCTTCTCAAGGAAGGTCTTATATAATATTCTTCATTGGTAAAGGACTCTAATAAGAGTTACTTCGCCTGTTGAGGCCTTAGGTACTTTGATTCGTCCGTCGAAGGCTCACATAATAATATATGCCTCACTGATTGGATAATTTGCTTGGAAATTGGGGGTCTTTGTCTGATGCACTTTGCTAATTAGTGACATTAAAGGCCTTCGCTAATTAAAATCTTGGATAATAATGATTTACCTCGACTTATCGAGGACTTTTAGAAATCTACCTCTTTAGAGGTCTTCAAGAAAGCCTTTGCCTTGCTAAATGAAGACTTGTGTAATAACGGTTTGCCTCGACTTTTCGAGGACTTTTAAAAATCTACTTCCTTGGAAGTCTTCAAGAAAAACCTGCCTCAGCTTATCGAGGACTTTAGAGAAATCCACTCCACTTAGGAGTCTTCGAAAAAATTTGCCTCACTCAGAGGTCTTATAAATAATATGCCTCAATTTTTCGAGGACTTGCATAATCATATGCCTAGTGTTCGCCAGGTCTTATGAAATCTACCTCTCATAGGGGTCTTTTCGAATCTGCCTCGCCAGATGAGATATTATATAATAATATGCCTAGCTTTCGCTAGGTCTTATGAAATCCACCTCTCATAAAGGTCTTCTCGAATCTGTCGAGGGTTGGGGAGTTCGACTCACCAGGAGGTCTTCGATAATAATATGCCTCAATAGATGAGGACTTATATAATAACAATATGCCTAGCAAATGCTAGGTCTTATGAAATCCACCTCACCTGGAGGTCTTCTCGAATCTGCCTCGCCAGATGAGGTCTTATATAATAATATGCCTAACTTTCACTAGGTCTCATGAAATCCACCTCACCTGGAGGTCTTCTCGAATCTGCTTCGCCAGATGAGGTCTTATATAATAATATGCCTAGCTTTCGCTAGGTCTCATGAAATCCACCTCTCATAGAGGTCTTCTCAAATCTGTCGAGGGCTGAGGAGTCCGATTCGCCAGGAGGTCTTCGATAATAATATGCTTCAACAGATGAGGACTTATATAATAACAATGTGCCTAGCAAATGCTAGGTCTTATGAAATCCACCTCACCTGGAGGTCTTTTCGAATCTGCCTCGCCAGATGAGATATTATATAATAATATGCCTAGCTTTCGCTAGGTTTTATGAAATCCACCTCTCATAGAGGTCTTCTCGAATCTGTCGAGGGCTGAGGAGTCCGACTCGCCAGGAGGTCTTCGATAATAATATGCCTCGACAGATGAGGACTTATATAATAACAATGTGCCTAGCGAACGCTAGGTCTTATGAAATCCACCTCACCTGGAGGTCTTCTCGAATCTGCCTCGCCAGATGAGGTCTTATATAATAATATGCCTAGCTTTCACTAGGTCTCATGAAATCCACCTCACTTGGAGGTCTTCTCGAATCTACTTCGCCAGATGAGGTCTTATATAATAATATGCCTAGCTTTCGCTAGGTCTCATGAAATCCACCTCTCATATAGGTCTTCTCGAATCTGTCGAGGGCTGAGGAGTCTGACTCATTAGGAGGTTTTCGATAATAATATGCCTCGACAGATGAGGACTTATATAATAACAATGTGCCTAGCGAATGCTAGGTCTTATGAAATCCACCTCACTTGGAGGTCTTCTCGAATCTGCCTCGCCATATGAGATATTATATAATAATATGCCTAGCTTTCGCTAGGTCTTATGAAATCCACCTCTCATAGAGGTCTTCTCGAATCTGTCGAGGGCTGAGGAGTCCGACTCGCTAGGAGGTCTTCGACAATAATATGCCTCGACAGATGAGGACTTATATAATAACAATGTGCCTAGCGAACGCTAGGTCTTATGAAATCCACCTCAGCTGGAGGTCTTCTCGAATCTGCCTCGCCAGATGAGCTCTTATATAATAATAATATGCCTAGCGAACGCTAGGTCTTATGAAAATCACCTCACCTGGAGGTCTTCTCGAATCTGCCTTGCCAGATGAGCTCTTATATAATAATAATATGCCTAGCGAACGCTAGGTCTTATGAAAATCACCTCACCCGGAGGTTTTCTCGAATCTGCCTCGCCAGATGAGATATTATATAATAATATGCCTAGCTTTCGCTAGGTATTATGAAATCCACCTCTCATAGAGGTCTTCTCGAATTTGTCGAGGGCTGAGAAGTCCGACTCGCCAGGAGGTCTTCGATAATAATATGCCTTGACAGATGAGGACTTATATAATAACAATGTGCCTAGCAAATGCTAGGTCTTATGAAATCCACCTCACCTGGAGGTCTTCTCGAATATGCCTCGCCAAATGACATATTATATAATAATATGCCTAGCTTTCGCTAGGTCTTATGAAATCCACCTCACCTAGAGGTCTTCTCGAATCTGCCTCGCCAGATGAGGTCTTATATAATAATATGCCTAGCTTTCACTAGGTCTTTGGTGCCTTGCCTTGACAAGGTCTTTCGCCTATTGGACTTTCGCTTGGACTACTCATCACTTCTAGCTATTTGCCTGGGCTTTCATCTTTTGAGCTAGTCTCAATAGGACTCAAATGATAATAATAATTTTCTTTTCTTTTTCTTCTTTCTTTTTTTTTTTTCTCTTTTCTTTTATTCTTTTTTTTTCTTTTTTCTTTTCTTTTATTTTTTTTTATTTTTTTTATGTATAGTACATGATTATTTTTTACAAGTACATTTACATAATTGAATATTTTATACAAATACAATATTGTTTGCTAAAATGAAATGGCTTGTCTTCAGAAAGCTTCATTTCAATGCCTTGTACAATTCTTGAGTACTTTATCTTCCTTGTTTATTTTTCATATGGTTGAGTAGCTTCTGCAGAGAGCTTGAAAGTTGCTTTTGTGAGTCATCTTTCTTCCCCCACGAAGAGGAAAATTTTCCCTTTGTAGCTTCATTGACAAAGTGCAAGTCTTTTCGACTCTTCATTTTCTTCTTTTGTTGCCTTGTAGCTAAGTGTAGCTGAACTTGATCTCTCGCCTAGATCTCGCTAGGTCTTTTTGCCTGGATTTACCAGGGCTTTTACTTCGTTCTTCAGGAAGCACATCTCGCGTTTGCGAGGTATATTGCCTAGAATCTCGCTAGGTCTTTTTGCCTGGATTTACCAGGGCTTTTACTTCCTTCTTCAGGAAGCACATCTTGCGTTTGCGAGGTATATTGCCTAGAATCTCGCTAGGTCTTTTCGCCTGGATTTACCAGGGCTTTTACTTCGTTCTTTAGGAAGAACATCTCGCCTTTGTGAGGTATATTGCCTAGAATCTCGCTAGGTCATTTTGCCTGGATTTACCAGGGCTTTTACTTCCTTCTTCAAGAAGCACATCTCGCATTTGCGAGGTATATTGCCTAGAATCTCGCTAGGTCTTTTCGCCTGGATTTACCAGCGCTTTTATATATTGGGATTTCGCCTGGAGTACTCATCACATTTGGCTTTTAGCCTCTACTTTCCTCTTTTGAGCTAACCCCAATAGTCTTCTTGAATCCACCTGTTAGGTTTTGGCTTAGGCTTCTTTGCATTTTAAGCTTAACCCAGCAGATTCTATTTGTTGAAACTCTGTCCAAGCTCTTTGTCTTTAGACTTTATATCATCAAATGTCTAATCAATTGACTTGAATATCTTGATACTTTTTGCCAAGTTGAGTGTTATTGTTTGCATCGAATGACAAATTCTGCATTATTTCCTGCTATAAACAAGGGTCATACGAGCATAAAATATAATATGTGCACTTTATATGCTACAAATTTATGTAAGATGCTCGTTTAACCTATATGATTGCATTTTTTGAAAATATATATTATATGCAACATGAATCATGTGAAGTCTAATTAGACTTTAATAATTATAATAATTTTAGCATGCAATAACAATTTAGCAAATTATTAGCAGATGCAGCATGCTGTAAGTTATTCAAATAATGAATTTTGATTGAATCATGCCATTTTGAGGGACTCTTACTCCCCCACAAAAATAATGGATTTAGTTGAAATCCATTTTTTGAACAATAACTAGTAGTAAAATAGTATTTGATATGCACAACTAATCATGTATCAGCATCAAATATGACATAGCATTTTATGTTACATAGTCATGATAGATAATTTTTTCATGCAAGATTATCAACATATTCGTATCATACTTTGGCAAGTAATATCACAAAATTTAATTAACGCATGAAAAATATGTAAAACATATCTGTATTGGCGTGCTTTGCCATGCACCTCGTCATGACATTCGCCTATTAAAGGCCTTTACTTGGTAGGCTTCATCTTAGCCTCTAGCATTTTCATCTGGCTTTCTCCTCTAGCTTTCTTTTTGGCCTTTGCCTTTGGCCTTCTTCCTGTGGCCTTCGGCCTTCGTCTTTAACCTTTAGCCTTTACCTTTCGCCTTCATCCTCTGGCCTCTGACCTTCGGCCTTCGTCCTTTTAGCTTCGTCCTTCGGCCTTCAACCTTCGGCCTTCGTCCTTCGACCTTCAACCTTCGTCCTTCATCCTTTGGCCGTCGTCCTTCGACCTTTGGCCTTCATCCTCTGGCCTTCGTCCTTCGACTTCTAGCCTTCGTCCTTCGACTTCTAGCCTTCGTCCTTCGACCTTTGGCCTTCATCCTCTGGCCTTCGGCCTTCGGCCCTCTGACTTTTGGGCTTCGTCTTCGACCTTTAGCCTCTTACCTTCGGCCTTTGGCCTTCGTCCTTCGACTTCGACCTTCAGCCTTCGTCCTCTGGCCTCTGACCTCTGGCCTTTGGCCTTCGTCTTTCGACTTCGACCTTCGGCCTTTGTCCTCCGGCCTTCAGCCTTCGGCCTTCATCCTTCGACCTTCGACCTTCGTCCTTCATCCTTTGGCCATCGTCCTTCGACCTTCAGCCTTCATCCTTTAGCCTTCGGCCTTTAACCTTCGGCCTTCGTCCTTCAGCCTTCGGCCTTTGTCCTTCGGCCTTCGTCCTTCAGCCTTCGGCCTTCAGCCTTCGTCCTTCATCCTCCGTCCTTCAGCCTTCGGCCTTTGCCTTTGACCTTTGGCCTTTACTTCTGGTCTTTAGCAAATAAGTTTTCATGGCACGTGGGACTCACTTGCCGGTGACCGATTGGCGATACACCTCAGATTCTGACTGGAATATGTTTGCAGAGATTTGGTTGCTAATTTTTTAATCTATCTTTCCAGTGATAGATCGGCTACATAATTGGTACCAAAATGAAGCTAGAATCACGAGGAACTCATTAATGTAAAAATCATAGTAAATAGAGTTGTGGCTCGGCAAAAAATGTGGCTGGAAGTTTTCGATGACCATCGGCTTTGGATGGGAGGCGCGGCTATTTCTAACGTCGATTCACGATGATTTTCTGGAAGATGACCAATCGGCGTGTGAACTTGTTCCTGGTGGTGGAGGTGTTATCTAATGGTCATCGGAGATGGGCAAATAGCTATGGCAATCCATTTTCTCTCTCCTCTCTCTCGAACTGATATTTCTTGCTTTTTTCTTTTTGTTGGAGATAAATATTCAAATCTCTTAGATCAATGTCGGTGAAGGCTAAATCTGTGATGATCAAGAATAATGGTGACCGAAAAAATGATTTCCGGTAGAAATAGAGGTTGGAATACGACTTTTTGTGTCGTTCCCATAGACGGCGCCATTTTGATGAGTCTGAAATCATCATGGACTATAGAGGGAGAGCCCCATGAGGGGTAGGCCTGCATACAGAAAGAAAGAGGGTCAAAGGCTCCTAGAGGCTGACATCCGAGATAACCTTTGACACCCAAGTCAGCAAGCCAGTTAAGAGAGTTTAGGCTAGAGAGAGAGAGTCTAGAGAGAGAGAGATCTCTATTTTACCTTTGTCCCTTCTATATATAGAGAAAAATAGAGACCACCCTATAAAAGTCATTTTTGTCCCTCATCAATATCTACTCATCATCCAGGTATTATGGGCCAGGGCCCAGTTGTGTAAGCGCATAAGAATAAGATAGCGAGGGAACAGATCACAGTTGACGGGAGCGTGACTCATCAACCTTCCTCCATTTAATCATCTCTGCAGAGCTTACTCTCATCTTCTCACTTAACTGTTGAATGCCAAGCCAAACCAAAGCACTCTTTCTCTCTTATTAGGAATGGCTTATAAAGCCCTAGACGCCATCTCCGTTTCTGACATTGAAGCTCTTGGGATATCCTCTGAAACAGCAAAGAACCTTTACACAGATATCGCCCAAATTATCACTAATTACGGTTCTGCCACTCCCGATGCATGGAGCCATATCTCCAAACGCCTTCTTAATCCTCACCTTCCTTTCTCTTTTCATCAGATGATGTTTTACGGCTGCTACAAGGATTTCGGCCCTGACCCACCTGCTTGGTTACCCGACCCGTATGATATCTTCTTCTTTTTTTTTTTTTTCTTTTTTGAAGACTTCATTGAATTTTGTTACTGTTACTTTGATAGGAAGAGTGCAGTTTTGACAAATGTAGGCCAGCTCTTAGAGAGGCGTGGCAAAGAGTTTTTGGGTGAACTTTATTTGGATCCGATTTCAAGCTTCTCTGCTTTTCAGGAATTTTCTGTTTCGAATCCTGAGGTCGAACTTTACATATTGAAAATGTTTATTATTGATTAATTACAAGTTTGTTGTGCCAATTTCACCCAATATTTCCTGTGTTTTGGCCGATCAGGTTTATTGGAAAACTGTGCTGGATGAAATGCGTATAGCATTTTCAGTACCTCCGCAATGTATTTTGCGTGAAAATTCACCTGGGGAAAGTCCCTTGTTGAACCCAGGTGGGCAATGGCTTCCTGGAGCATATGTGAATCCTGCAAAGAATTGCTTGAGTTTGAATTGTAAAAGAAATTTGAATGATTCGGTGATCAGATGGCGTGATGAAGGAAGTGATGATTTGCCTGTAAGCAGCATGACACTTGAGGAATTGCGCACAGAGGTTTGGTACGCTGATTTTCATATCTTATCAACTTTGTTTAATGATGGATTTTTTTTTTAAAATTTATGATTTAAATTTTTCTCTCTTTTTATTGGCCTTCTATGTAATTGGCAGCAGTCCTCACCCTTCAATTTACAGTATCAGAGCATCCCTAATAGTACTCTTTATTTAAAAGAGTATATTTATTTAATAGAGAGCATTTTAGTTGATAAAGAACATATAATTTTATTTAAATCCAATAGAATCTCCAAATGCTCTTTATTTTACTTTATTCCATAAGCAATAGTTATTTTAATTTTAAATTTTTCTTTTTTTAAGTTTGTCCAATAGAAAAAATAGTACTAAAGCTATATATATATATATAATACAGTGTATGGGAACTTGTTTTGGATTAATTAAAATTAGATAAAGAGTGATATTTGGCTCTCTAAATGTGTAGAGCCAAATCAACTCTCTTTTTTATTTTTTAAATATAAAAAGTTCACTGGAGTATTATTTTTTGAGATAAATATTTATAATAAAGGGTATAATATATATAAAGACTGCATTGGGGATGCTCTTATAATTATACCGTTATCGTACATTTTTCTGTATTTATTGTTGGTCAAGATAGAGTAAATGGCATAAAAAAATTCATGTGGTCAATCCTGTTTATCTGACATTAAGATTTAATTGAGGTGAATTAACATTATTCTTTTTGTTTATGATTAATTCTTTTTGTTAATTAACTGAGTTATGTGAGATACTTGAGATTTGAGACTGCACGATGAAATTCATTCATTTTCGTAATAATTAACATTTTATATTATAATGAGGCTGATTTGACTATTGTTGAATTTTGAATTTACAAGGTGCTCTTTATTCCCTAAATTTTAACCAAGTCTAAAACAGATTCCTTTTGCACGACAACTTGTAGGTTAGTTGCACACGCACTCAATGCACTGGGTTTGGACAGAGGATCCGCAATTGCAATTGATATGCCAATGAATGCAAAGTCTGTGATTATCTACCTTGCCATTGTTCTGGCAGGATATGTAGTTGTATCTATTGCAGATAGTTTTGCTTCTCTGGAGATATCAACAAGGCTAAAAATTTCAGAAGCAAAAGCAATATTTACTCAGGTTCATCATGTCTTTCTTTTCATTGAAATATGAAACTTCATTCTTATTTGGATTTTCATGGTTATATTTGTGTTAAATTCAAGCACTTTTGGAATTACCTAGTGGTCTTTTTATTTCATATTTTGATTTCCATCTTCTTTGTTTGGCCTTTATATGTGAATTTTTGCTGGAGAAGCTGATAGAGTTTAGTCTGATGACGTGTATTTAAGCTCCAATAGTCTTCATATGTTTTGTCATATAACATAAAGAACGTAAAATCAATATGATTTTTTTCATACTTACATCTGTCATTAGTAAATTAAATATATGATTACTAGTTATGCTAAGGATGGTTTATGTTAGTCCTTGCCCCCTTTTGCAACTAATATAACAATGAACGGCATGATGAGATTTCTTTATTGAAGTCTACTATGACGATTTACTGATTCAGGATTGCAAAACTTATAAATGAGAATTTGTATCTGAGCTTACTTAAATCATTCTGAACAATAACAACTATATGTGAGACTTTAGGAGGGACTACAAATCATTACATTACATAAGCATCACCAAAGATTGTGATGCTGTGAACACACTGTTTGGGCTTGCTTGATGAAGCCACTTACTGACACCATGCATTTATATCATCAAATTGGAATTATTATATTTTAATTTGTTTGTTGAGATGTTAAAGTAAACCTATTAGGGTTTATTAGAACATTTAAGGTTGAGAATTTGGCTTTTTGGTATATATTTGAACCAAGGTTGAGAATTTGGCTTTTTTGTTTCCATAAATATGTTTAGAAAAGAGCAGATTGAGTAATTCTATGTGGTTATGATTTTTATATGGAACTTTGTTAATGTTTTATTATCTTCCTTTAGTTTGTTACGATTGTCTCTGTCCAATAATCTCTTTTACTTATACCTATAGACCACCCTATTAGCACTGATTCAAGTTTCTGATGAGGTTGTAGTTTGAAGATGATAGAAGCTGATAATAGAAGTATTTTTTTTATTCTGTTTATATTGCTGCAATTATGTATTGCTTATGTTAATGTGAACCAACTTTTGAGGTGATCTGTTCTTATCATGCTTTATGAATGCCACCTTAATTTTCCTTTTTGTTATTATTTCCTTATATAAACTTATGTTTCTTCACAACCATTTGATATATAAACCATTTTGCTCAGGATCTTATAATTCGAGGTGACAAAAGTATTCCATTGTACAGGTGAAGTTCTTATTAGCCTTTGGTCAAATGATTAAATATTCTCTTCTCTCCCTGAGCAACTGTTCATCTCACAAATATAACTTCAATTCTGCAGTAGAGTTGTGGATGCTCAATCACCTATGGCAATTGTTATTCCTACAAAAGGTTCTAGTTTCAGCATGAAGTTGCGTGACAGAGACATTTCTTGGCATGATTTTCTAGAAAGAGTCCAGAGTCGAAGGTATGCTTTATTGTCTGAAATGTTTGATTGATATCATAGGGCTGACCCAAATCCATGGTTATCTATTCTTTTTACCTTTTTCCTTTTCTATTCCTTAAATAGGGAACTTTTGAGTTTCATGACTTAACAACTTAATGATATAGGATTTTATCCATGATCAATAGTTTTGGTATGATGCTTGGTATTTGTGTTAAGCAACTAAGACATGTTATTTTGTAATACTTGAAGCAGAAAGGCACCAATGTATAGATGCTTTGAATTCTTGCCTAGCAATTTAAAACTCTGAAATTCTTATTAACAAAGTTGCTCATATGATAATCTGATGGTAGGAGGTATCTTGTCTCATTTAATATTCTTTCCTAGGATTGTAGAGAAGTAATTCATGTAGTGCTGTTCTACACTACCTGCTGCAGCAGTGGCAATCATCTTGAGCATTGAAATCACTTAGAGCAAGATCTAGGAGTTTTCCTTGGAGGTAGTTCATGAAAACCTCATGAGAAAATAGTTTATCAAACTATTGGCAATTGATAATTTATTTATAACTTTTAGGCATCTGCATTGCGAGATATTACATAAATTAGTAGATAGGATAAAAAAAAAAAGGAAAAAAAAAAAACAATATGTATTCTTTCTTGCTGGATTAGCATACTTTAAAATTGACATATCAATTGCATTTCATTTCATTTTTTCTGATGCTTCAGTAAAACAATCATCCACGAAAGTTGTAAGAGTTGCATGATAATTTATCTTTTTTATTTTGAAATCATTATTAGTGCAACTTTGATGTTGATTCTATATCTGCTTGTCTTTAACATCAAACGTGCAGAGGAAATGAATTTACTGCTGTAGAACAACCAGTAGAAGCATATTCAAACATTCTCTTCTCATCTGGAACTACAGGTAACTTACAGGTAGAAAATTAGGCTTTTGTCTTGGTTCTTTAGTTCAATTTTTACATCATAATGATGATTGGGTTGAGCAAGATTAGATCTGTATCATTGATGTCAATCTTTTCCCAGAAAAGATAAAATAAATTCCTCGAATCTTGGTAGAAGCTTTTAAATCATCTAAGGAGTAAGGCCTTAATATGTCCTTTAACCGCAAAAGGTGAAAGGATTCATTGTTTTGAAGTAATTCACTGAGGTCATTATTTACAAATTGAAAGTTGTGATAGAAAATGTCTACTGGAAAGTTGTTCTCTGTGACAGGTTTTGGTGTTTGTTTTTTACTTCTTGATTTAGTTTCCTAGTTAAGATATGTGTATTTCCTCTGGATGCCTTTGTCAATATATGCTTTCCTTATTTAGCTCCACAATTAGTGCTATTTTTGAATCTTCATTTATTTGTATATTTGACTGAATATATTCTGGTATAATTAGGATTAATATTCTTTCTTTTTTTAGGACCTAGGTTTAAGAGATTTGTTGTTCCTTCTTTCTATTTTAGGACCTAGGTTTAAGGGATTTGCTGTCCCTCCCTCTTGTATATATACTGTACTCTTTTTAGTGATTCAACAAGGTATTTTTTTTAGAAATTCTTCTAGTTATTTTGGCATGGTATCAGAGCCTGCCTTAGGTTCTGAAACTATTTCATCTTGGCTGATTCAAAATCTTGGTTTCTAGTTATTCTTGTCTTGTTGTTCCATTCTTAGTCTTGAATTCCTAGTTATATCATGTCTTTAGAACGGCTTGAACAATTTTGTGTTAGATTTAATGGCAAGAATTATTCTGCCTGGGAATTTCAATTCCAAATCTTCGTCAAGGGAAAGGAATTATGGGGTTATCTTGATGGGACAAATCCTATACCAGACAAAGAGAAAGACAGGGAAAAATATGTGAAATGGGAGGTGAAGGATGCACAAATTATGTCTTGGATTCTTGCAACTGTTGAACCGTTCATACTTCTCAACCTCAAGCCATATAAAACCTCTAAAGAAATGTGGGGATATTTGAAGAAAGTTTACAGCCAAAATAACACAGCACGACGATTTCAGTTGGAGCTGGAATTGGGTCTTCTTGTTCAAGGCAGCATGTCAATCCAAGAGTTTTATTCTTCCTTTGAAAATCTCTGGGTTGAATACACAGATATTGTGTATACAACAGTACCTCCAGAAGGAGTTTCTGCTGTCCAAAGCGTACATGAGACAAGCAAGACAGATCAGTTTTTGATGAAGTTAAGGGGAGAATTTGAAGGAATTAGATCAAATTTAATGAACAGAAATCCAGTTCCCCTCTTGGATATTTGTCTAGGTGAGCTTCTTCGAGAAGAACAACGACTCATTAGTCAAGCTGTGGTGGAACAAAAGGCTCAAAATTCTGCTGCTATTCCAGTTGCTTATGCTGCTCAAGGGAGGTCTAAAGCAGGCAGAGATATGACTAATATCCAGTGCTATAGTTGCAAAGGATTTGGGCACATAGCTACAAATTGTACAAAGAAATTTTGCAATTATTGCAAGAAAACAGGACATATCATCAAAGAATGCACCACTCCGCCACCAAAGAAATTAGAAACTGCCTATAATGTCTCAGTCGGTTCCTTGAATGCTTCTAGTTCTGCTGCCACATTGCCCACCTCTAATGTTCCTAATTCTGGTCAGTCTTCTATTACTCCTGAGATGGTCCAACAAATGATAGTTTCTGCTTTCTCTGCTTTAGGAATATCAGGTAAAAAATATTATGTTTCTAAACCTTGGTTATTCGATTCTGCTGCTTCAAATCATATAACCAACAATGCATTACCACTTTCTAATGTCCAAAAATATAAAGGAAATCTTCAAATTTATACAGTTGATGGTACTTCTTTACCTATCACAGCTACTGGTGACCTTTCAACCTCTTTAAAAAATGTTTTTGTTTCTCCTCTCTTGACTTCTAATCTTATATCTGTTGGTCAACTGATTGATAATGATTGTAATGTTCAATTTTCAAAATCTGGTTGTGTTGTGCAGGATCAAGTGTCTGGGAAGATGATCGCACATGGACCTAAAGTGGGACGTCTTTTTCCTTTGTTCTTGTCTTCTCCCTCTTCGTCTTTAAGTTCTATTGTTTGTAATGCTGTTAAATGTGATAATGAAGTGTGGCATAAACGCTTAGGTCATCCTAATTCTAATGTTCTTCACATGTTACTCAAATCTGGTTTGCTTGGCAATAAAAATTCAGATTCTGTTACTGATATTAATTGTGCATCTTGCAAACTTAGCAAAAGCAAAACTCTTCCTTTTCCTTTGCATACCACTCCCTCTACTAAACCTTTCGAACTTGTCCATACTGATGTTTGGGGTATTGCTCCAGTAATTTCTCACGAAAATTACAAATACTTTATCACATTTATCGATGATTTCACTCGATTTACTTAGGTGTACTTTCTTAGGTCAAAGAGTGAAGTTTTCTCTGTGTTCAAAGTTTATTTTGCTTTCATTGAGACACAATTCTCCACCAAAATAAAAAATTTACGATCAGATTCTGGTGGGGAGTATATGTCAAATGAATTTCAATCTTTTCTTCAAAGTCATGGGATTATATCACAACGTTCTAGTCCTTTCACTCCACAACAGAATGGAGTGGCTGAAAGAAAAAATCGTCACTTGCTTGATGTTGTTCGAACTCTTCTAATTGATTCATTTGTTCCTGCTCGTTTTTGGTGTGAAGCTTTATCTACTGCTGTTTATTTAATTAATAGGTTGTCTTCACCTACTTTAAACAATGATTCACCCTATCTTCGTCTATTTGGGCATGCACCAGATTTTTCAAATCTCCATAATTTTGGTTGTGTGTGTTTTGTTCATCTTCCTTTACATGAAAGAACTAAACTTACTGCTCAATCTGTCAAGTGTGTTTTTTTGGGATATGCTACAACACAAAAAGGATTTCTTTGTTATGATCCTAATGCTCGTCGTGTTCATGTGTCAAGGAATGTGATTTTCTTTGATAATCAGTCATTCTTTAGCATACAACAAATTTCAGAACCTCCTTCTATCTCTGTTTTGCCATATTTTTCCGAGTCTCCACCACAAATACAAAGATTTAAGCCTGATCATGTGTATCATAGACTTACTTCTCCAGCAAAAAATTCTTCTGCAGGTCCTACTGAGGTCCCTCCCATGCTTCCTGCGACAATTGATCCTGATCCTCCTGTTGCAAGTCATCCAACTTCTCTTCGAAGAAGTTCTAGAACTCATAAACCTCGTGATCAGTATGGTTTTTCATCTCCCGTGTCTATGTCTGCTACTTTATCCTCTATTTGCATTCCATCTTGCTATAAACAGACCATGAAACATGAGTGTTGGCAACAAGTAATGGAAGTAGAACTTCAACCACTTGAGGAAAACCAAACTTGGGATATTGTCTCATGTCCTCCAAATGTCAAGCCAATTGGAAGTAAGTGGGTTTATAGTGTCAAACTCAAATATGATGGTTCATTAGATAGATACAAAGCCCGATTGGTCGCTCTAGGAAATAAACAAGAATTTGGGCTTGATTACGAAGAGACCTTTGCTCCTGTTGCTAAGACGACCACAGTAAGAACTATACTTGCTATCGCATCTGCTCAGTCTTGGTTCTTACTTCAAATGGATGTGAAAAATGCTTTTCTACATGTGGACCTTAAGGAGCAGATTTACATGAAACTTCTAGCTGGTATGCATGTTACTTCTCCTAATCAAGTATGTAAACTCAAGAGATCTCTCTATGGATTGAAGCAAGCGCCTAGAGCATGGTTTGAGAAATTTCGCAGCACTCTTTTAAATTTCTCCTTTACACAAAGCAAGCATGATTCATATCTTTTTTTCCAAAAGACAGCAACAGGTATGGTTCTTCTCTTGGTATATGTTGATGACATTATTATTACTGGTAATGATAAGGAGTTAATTTCTAAGCTCCAGAAATTGTTACATAATGCATTTCATATGAAAGATCTTGGCTGCCTCACTTATTTCTTGGGCTTGGAAGTTCATTCTCTTCCTCATGGATTGTTTTTGAATCAACATAAATATGTCCAAGACCTCATTGACTTGGCTGGTTTGAAAGACGCTACTCCTGTTGATACACCAATGGAGGTGAATGTGAAATACCACAAAGATGAGGGCGAGCTTCTACCTGATCCTTCTCTTTATAGGCGTTTAGTTGGTAGTCTTATCTACCTCACTATCACGAGGCTTGATATTTCATATGCTGTCCACATAGTCAGCAGGTTTATGCAATCACCTCGGCATTTTCATCTTGTTGCAGTTCGCCGTATTATTCGCTATCTAATTGGCTCATCAACTCATGGATTGTTATTTCCAGCTGGATCTAAACTTCTTTTAAAGGCATATAGTGATGCAGATTGGGCTGGCTGCCCAGATACTAGGAAGTCTACAACAGGCTGGTGTGTGTTTCTTGGAGATTTCTTGATTTCTTGGAAGTATAAAAAGCAAGATTTTGTTTCTAAATCTTCTACAGAGGCTGAATATAGAGTCATGTCTGCTGCCTGTTCTGAAGTTGTATGGTTACGCAGACTGCTTTCTGAACTTGGATTTCCTCAAGAAGATCCTACTCCTCTTCATGGAGATAACATGAGTGCTATTCAAATAACTGCCAACCTAGTGTATCATGAACGAACAAAACATATTGAGGTGGATTGTCATTACATCCGAGAGGCATTTGATCGTCATGTTATTACCCTTCCTCATGTCAATACTAATCTTCAATTAGCTGACGTTTTTACTAAGGCATTGACTCGTCAACGACACAAGTTTCTTAGTAACAAATTGATGCTAGTGGAATTACCCGCATCAATTTGAGGGGGGGTGTCAATATATGCTTTCCTTATTTAGCTCCACAATTAGTGCTATTTTTGAATCTTCATTTATTTGTATATTTGACTGTATATATTCTGGTATAATTAGGATTAATATTCTTTCTTTTTTTAGGACCTAGGTTTAAGGGATTTGTTGTTCCTTCTTTCTATTTTAGGACCTAGGTTTAAGGGATTTGCTGTCCCTCCCTCTTGTATATATACTGTACTCTTTTTAGTGATTCAACAAGGTATTTTTTTCAGAAATTCTTCTAGTTATTTTGGCAGCCTTCAATTTGCAAATGAATCTTAATGTTGAAAATATTAATTTGACACTACAAAACTATATATATAATAAATCTGAATTCAAGAGTTGTTAAGAAAAATTTTCACCATGTGTCAAGTAACTCTCTCAAAAACTAAATTTATGTGGAGTCACTTTGTCAATTTTTTTTTCTTCATGTTATTGTATTTCTATTATTCTATAGGTCATAATCAATATATATAAAATAAAAGCTATGCAAGAAATGAACGGTAATTTTGCAATCAATTTGGAGGGTAATTTCAGCATTTGACTGGGCTTCTGTTGGCTTATTTGGTCTTATAAAGACCAATTCATGTAATATCTTTTTATTATTTTTTCAGTCGACCCATATGTAAAAAACTTGGCCAAAATATTTTCTTTATATTAATATTCAAGATTACCTAAGGTTAATGTTTACATTTAATAATAATAATAATAATAATAATAATAGTTCATGTATGTCAAAATATTTCAAGAAAACACAAGTTAACTAAAAAATATGACCAAAACCCGAACAAAGTGCGCAAGTATTAATGTAACCATTCATTATGTTGACTTGGAGATTGGTGTGAAGCAACTAAGCCTGGTCAAACATGATTTAAATGAACTATTGATCCAATTCCAGAAGTTAGCAGAATAACAGTCTTTGAAGCTGGTTAAAGATTGCATGATGAATAGTTATGGGTATTATTTTCTGGTGTAGGGGAGCCAAAGGCAATTCCATGGACCAACATAACTCCTTTCAAAGCCGCTGCAGATGCATGGTGCCACATGGATATCCGCAAAGGTGATATTGTTGCTTGGCCCACTAACCTTGGGTGGATGATGGGTCCTTGGCTGGTGTATGCTTCACTATTAAATGGGGCTTGTATTGCTTTATATGATGGATCCCCCCTAGGTTCTAGTTTTGCCAAGTTTGTACAGGTAAGAATTTAATTCCTATTTGGCAATTTGATATTTCTGTTTCTTTTGTTGTTGTATAACCTCATGGTACCATGTACATTCTTATTGCATGTTTTGGTCAGTCTAGAGCAACAAAACTTTTAGGCTATTACAATGTTCTTCTTAGACAATGGCCTGCCAGATATTTTGGAAATTGATTATCATTTGTCCTTGTGAGTTTGCTGTTCACAAAACCCTGTGTGTCTTTCTTGTGATTTGGGAGTGAATATCTTTTTATCAAATATGTGAGTTAAATCTTTCCTGTCACAGGATAGTAACCTGCACAGGTACAATCTATAGCTATTCCTTTTCTATTGTCTTCATTTGCAGTTATTTCATAAGTGATGAATACACCCTGAGCTTTACTTATCAATTTCATATGCACTTTTCTTCATTGATTTAGGGTACTTCAATTACATTTGGAGGAGGGGGCAGAGAGAGAGAGAGAGACCATCTTGAGTTACATTCTACATAGTCGAAACTACTGTTGCTTCCTTTTTTATCTTCTTCTGAAACCACTACTTTGAGAGCCATCTGTTAAACTATATATTGTTGCTATGCCTATTATCCATCCAAAATATATCATTACTAGGTTTGCTGACCATTTTCATTATAAGGTAAAACTATACTCTGAAAAAAATAGTATGTTGAACTTTTTTTAGTAAGCATAGTGGCCATTGAAGGTTGCCGCATTCCTGTGTCAAATTCCTTTTTTTTTTTTTTTTTTTTTAAATCCTTTTGGTATTGAATACAATAGGAGCTTAGGAGAGTGTTTTCAGCTTCAACTTCGATGCTGAAGTAACATTTGACACTGTCTAAATGTATCTTTCAGGCATTTGAGAATTTTTTGGAGTTCGAATTAATTTCTTGTTAAATTTGGTCAGGATGCTGAAGTAACAATGCTTGGTGTGATCCCTAGTATTGTTCGGACCTGGAAAAGTGCAAATAGCACAGCTGGCTATAATTGGTCTGCTATTCGGTAAGTTTCTAGATTTATCCTTAGTTATGTTTGTTCTCCATATTGGGAAGTACTGTATTCATATTATGTATTAGTGTTTATATGCGTTTTGCTTTTCACTGAAGGTTATATATGTAATGTGGATCTTGCTCCTGATACTGATCCAAGTTATATTTACTATTGTAAAATCTGGTAGTTGCTTTGGCTCCACTGGTGAAGCATCTAGCGTAGATGAATACTTATGGTTGATGGGAAGAGCTTACTACAAGCCTATTATTGAATACTGTGGTGGTACAGAAATTGGTGGAGGATTTGTTACAGGGTCTTTCTTGCAGCCTCAATCATTGGCTGCTTTTAGCACACCGGCGATGGGCTGCAGCTTGTTTATTCTTGGAGATGATGGCCATCCAATTGTAAGCATTGTCTGACCCTGCATTTCAATGTGAGAAAAGATTAATCCCTGTCAAATCATAAAGAAAGTGCAATGATTGAATAAAATTCTCCTGTTTTTCCTGTTTGTTTGGCTTGCAATTATGTTGTGTTGTAGAGGAAACTCAGTTATTTCTCCTCGGATTTTGAAATCCATGCACACATGTAATACCATCTATTGATCTTTGGTTCTCTGGTTGTGCTCATCCATATCGTACAATTTTATAATCAGTGTCCTAATGAAGAAAATATGTGCTTTACTGCTTTGAAGCTAATACACATGAATCGCCTATGTAAACTTAGAGCTGATATTGCAATCTATCAGATTAGTACTTGACTTTTAACTTGTGTTGCGGTGCACTTTAGAAAGTTTTCGATGCAATGTTAAGGCAAATCTATGTTTCTTTATTACAAATCAAAATGATCAGGTTGTATGCTTATGATTTGAATTATTTTAAAAATTAATACTCTTTTTTTTTTTTTTTTTGCATTTATAAACTTTTTGATAAACTATGCCTGCACAGATAATTCCAACATAACAAAGGTCTTGCGACTCCATCAGTTCACTATACTTTTCTTACTGCAATCACTAATCTTTCCAAGTAAAAATTTGCTTATTCATTGTTCAATCTTCTCGAGTACAGCCGCATAGTGTACCAGGGATGGGTGAATTGGCTCTTGGTCCCCTTATGTTTGGTGCTTCAAGTTCGCTGCTGAATGCTGACCACTATAATGTGTATTACAAGGATATGCCAGTTTGGAATGGAAAAGTAAGTGCTTTGCCTATGCACCTTTATAGTAGTTTGGGTGTCCCAAGTTATAGTAGTTTGGGTTTCCCAAGTCACCTGAGTTTTCAGACTAATGAGTACCCATGCAGATTCTTCGAAGGCATGGGGATGTTTTTGAGCGTACTTCTAGAGGATACTATCATGCACATGGTCGTGCAGATGACACAATGAATCTTGGGGGTATCAAGGTATGCATTTGTCCTTGACAGCTACAATCTTTATATAGGATGTATAAGAATGAAGTCTCATTAATTTAAGATAAGCTAATTTCCAATCATGTGTGAAAATGAAGTGCCCCCTTCTGCCCACCTACCAGAAGCAATTTAAGCTTGGTTTAAGGGTTTCCGAGTAGTTAATTTTTTGATAAATCATTTGGAAGTTTGTTACTGGATAATTGTGCAACAGTTGAGCCAGGCATGATATAGTTTAATAAGACACAAAAAAGGGAATTGCAAAATTGTTACTAGGATGGGCTTGATTCTGTGAAAATTAGTGTTAGATCCATCCGAGAACCATCTATGTTCCTTTTTCAAGAACTGCTATATATATATATATATATATATATATATATATATGAACTGTATTACAAAAAGCACTTGAGTCCATGAAAATTTATGTGATTCTGAAGCTGTTCTTTTTCTCTGCAATTCTACCTGGGCAGGTTAGTTCTGTTGAAATTGAACGCATTTGTAATGCGGTTGACAGCAGCATCCTTGAGACAGCTGCCATCGGTGTACCACCTCCTCAAGGGGGACCTGAGCAGTTAGTAATTGTAGTCGTATTCAAGAATCTAGATAATTCAACCACAGATTTGGAACAGCTGAAGAGGTCTTTCAACTCAGCTGTGCAGAAGAAAATAAATCCTTTGTTCAGGGTATTTACTGATATCTCCTCTGCACACCCGTGTCCATATGACCGCCTTTCTATTCAAAATCTTGGTTATTTTTTAATATACATCATTATAATATGCACAAATGTGCAGGTTTCTCGAGTAGTACCTTATCCTTCTCTTCCAAGGACAGCATCAAACAAGGTCATGAGAAGGATTTTGCGGCAGCAATTTGTTCAGCAGGAAAAAAATTCAAAACTATAGAAGATACTTGTAGCTAATCAAGTGACCACAAAAATCCATGTTCGATTTTCGTGTTGTGTAAGGATCCTGTGATTCTATCATCCATAGGGAAGCGATGTTGTTGAAGTTGTCTTGACGCCAATAAAAATGTTCATTTGGAAGCCTCTTAATTCTTAGTAGAGGCACACCTATGTGTAGAATAACGTGTAGTTTGATGTAATATGATGAAATGGAATGTAATTAAATATATTTTTATATGGATGTATTAAATTAGAAGAATTAAAAATTTTTATAGACTTAAAAAATTATGAAGTATTTAATAATAACTTTTAAAAACTTTATAAAAATCGAGTAATATTCAATAATGATTTTTAAAAACATTAATAAAGTATATAGAAATTAAGAGATATTTAATTATAATTTTTTTAAAGTTTATAAAAGTAAATAGATATTCAAAAAGTCATTGGCTTTTATAAATAATAAATTTTTAATGATTTTTTATATAGTTATATGAATAAAAAATTTCAAAAATTATCTTTTACTTTTTCTTAAGATTTTCATAGATTTTTTTTTTTTAGTCACAAGTAATACACAAATATAAGAATTAGTCCATTTTTTGTCGTCAATATAGTTTGCATTCTAAATTGAAGTATATAAAAATATGGGTTTACTTGTGAAATTTATCAGTGTAATGAAATATTATGTCATGAATTTACTATTTCCTAGTCTCTACATATAATTAAGCAAAAAATGATTTGTCTTTATTTTGTTATATAATATGTTTTCTAGTTTAATAATTGATTGTAAAATGAAAATTAATAGATTAAGAATATGATTAGGATTATTTTGATAATAGTAAAAATGGTAGCATATAATTAATCAAGACAGCAATATTCAATTAAAAACTTAAAAAATAACGAATTAATTAATATTAGACTTATTTATAGGTCATATATAAATTTGAAAAATATTAAATTTTTTAAAAATTTAATTGATCTAACCCGCAATAATAGTTATTAAAAGTTTATTAATATTTATAAAAATTTATCAATGTCTATAAAAGTTTTTTAAAATAAAATTTTTAAAAATCATTTATAAATTTTTAAATTCCGCAAAAGTTATTAAAAATCCATAAATTTTACAAAAGTCATTTACTTAAAAAAAAAATCTATAAATATCTTTAAAAATATTAATTAAATACACTCTCCTCAGTTTAAAGAGCATTTAATTTCAGGCAATTTTTACAGGATTAGGAAGGGGATGAAGAATGTATGGAACATTGTCATAATGCAAGGAGTTGCGCATAATTTTCAATTTTACAAAATTCTACTTAACATGCAAATTACAATTAAAAATGACCTAAAATGTGAAAAAAAAAAAAAATCTCTAATCATTTCAATCATTAGAAATTCTTTTGCCATGGGCGAGCCACAAATTTGATATTAAAATATTTTATTTATTATACTAGTTATTGGAGAGAAGGTATGTCCTGATGAAATGTGGGGTGACACAGTTCACATTAAATAACAAATTAAAATTTTATAATGTGTAAAAATTATTAATTAATATTGTATATAAAAATTATTATTATTATGCAATCTATTAATTACAATTTTTTAATTATTTATTTAATTAATTATTTTTTTTTTGAGAATGATACACAATAAAACTTCAAGTTAATTAAAAAAAAATTATGAACTATTAAAAAAATTACGTTTTTATTATAAATTTTTAATTTTAGCAATCACGATCATGAACTATTTAATTTTAATAAATTGAGTCATGAAGCCAAAATAAGAAATTGAAATTTCAAATTTTAAAAAACCAAAATAAAATAAAACACTGTCATTTTACAAAAATAAAATAAAAAATATTTAACTTAAATAAAATCAAAACTAGAATAAAAATAAAATAAAAATAAAATAAAATAAAATAAAATTTTTAAATTGAAATTTTTTCTTTTTGTCTATTTTTTTTTTATAATCTAGGTGTATATTATATGGCGAATAATTAGTATTTTTTGGATCATAATCAGTGCCATATCAGCACTAATGGTCGATATATCACTAAATTTTAGTTTCATGATTCAATTTAACAAAATCAAATAATTCATGATCCGAATCATAAAAATTAAAAATTTGTGATAAAAACCTAATTTTTTTAATAGTTGATTTTTTTTATTAACCCTAAAACTTATAATATATGAATATAACAATAAATTAAAATATGAAGATAAAAAAAATGGTAAATGGTCCCACCGTTTCTCTTTTGACAAAATTGCAAAATCCTCCCCAACCCGTCCCTTCCCTTCCTTTGGGCTCCTGCAGCTGCCCAAGCCGGAACATTCAGAGAGAGAGAGAGAGAGAAAGAGAGAGAGAGAGGGGGGTTCAGTAGTTATCAAATCTGAAATTGAAATTAGGGTTTTCACGCTGCAAATTTGGTTATAGATATGGCTTCCTTTCTCCTCTCTAACCCTACTCTTTCTTCTCCTTTCCTCTCCCAGAAACTGTAAGCTCTCTCTCTCTCTCTCACACACACACACAATTTTCTTCTCTTCTTGTATCCTTGAGCTTCCTTATGTGATAATTGAACTACGATTAAGAATTGATTCTGGGTTTTTTTTTTTCCCCTTAAATTTTGGTTTTGAGTTGGTTTTGTTTTAATTAATTTGAAGATTTTAATATTGAACTTGTTTTTCTCCTCTTTTTGTTTTTGTAGAGCTAAATATGAACAAAATACGAAAAATACAAAAACGTTTTGTAGCCCAATTTCGAGAAGCTCTAAAACAAGAACCCTTACCAGCGTCAAATGTGCAGTGGATGCACCTTATGAAGGTATCTATGGCTTCTCTCTCTCTCTCTCTCTCTCTCTCTCTCTCTCTATATATATATATATATATATATATATATATATATTGTTTGCTGTATCAGTAATTTTGAGTTTCTATGATTGAACTTTGAGATTAATAGATAAAGATGGATATTTTAACTACTCTATGATTTCTATTGTGTGGATTTATATATTTTTAATAGTTGGTTGGTTGGTAACCTTGCTGGAAGCATAATTATGTTAGTTGGATGTGAAAGCATTCCCCTACCGCAGTTTAAGCACTTACAGAAAAATAGAATTTAAGGTGGGAACTACTAAGATTCTTCTGGAGTGTAAGACACTCCGTCAAGGTTGTTCAAAAATTACTATTCTATCCAGAATTTTCGAGGGGTCTTGAAAATAGGATTTGCAGAGTTGCATTATTCTGATGTCCATATAATTAATTGTTGTAAAGGTATATGTTAAAATGTGTTTATGTAAAGCCAGAAAAGCATAAGAAACTTCTTTGTGTACCCAACAATAACTGAAGCTATATCAGAGTTGTGAAACAGAATAACAGATTAGCCTCATTTGCTAGTTGCTTTACATTCCATCTCTTTGTGCTTTCCTGTCATCTCTCGCGTCCTTGGTTCAACAAATTCGGATGGGGGTCTTCAAATATCAAAGTGTAGTACAATATTGTTATTCCAAAGAAAATATGTGATATCAACTAAAAAGATTCATGATCCTCATGCAGAATAGAGCAAGCTGACATTTGTTAGGCATGCATGCACCTGTAATTTCATGCACCAAGGTTAGAAGAACTGAATAATATGTTGAGTATCAGTAAAGTACTGTAGAAATCCTAATGTGTAGTATTGACAGCTTATTATGTCTCATTTTCACCTTCTTAGGGAGTTGTGGAGGCATATGTGCGCATTTATGTGAGCGTAGGTGCACATGTGCAATTTTCTTCTTAAAAGAATAAAGTAATGGTTATAGGTCCAATAGTTCTCCATCTATACCAGTGAAACTTTATCATTATCATGTAGAATTATGTAAACTATTCCCTACTCTAAAGGTTACAATGATTCTCATGCCAGTGCCTGGGTGAGCATGTGTCCAGGTATACAACTTCCTTATTTTGGAGTCCATGATCCATACCTTCATTCATTTTTAAGTGTTGGACATGGATACTTCAAGATGAACTGAAATCTCTGAGTAACATAACTTTCTTTGTGGATTTTGTTTTAGTAGTGAAAGGAGGTTTTTTAACAATTACATCAAATATAATTATCTTGAAGTTCATCCTGATTGTAAATTTGTAATCCATGATGCTTACAGTAATAATTTTCAATACCAATTAAGCCAGTTTTGGAAAACCACTATCATTTTGGAATGCATCTGGTGGTAGAAAAATTATGCCAGTTTATTGAAATATGGTGTTCTGCAAATGAGCATTTTTGCCACAAAATGAATTTTAATCTTAGGAACAACAAAATTCAAAACTTTTCATTACCCAATAAAAGATGGATTGTCAT
This sequence comes from Reutealis trisperma, assembly GCA_947687605.1. Classification (NCBI taxonomy): domain Eukaryota; kingdom Viridiplantae; phylum Streptophyta; class Magnoliopsida; order Malpighiales; family Euphorbiaceae; genus Reutealis; species Reutealis trisperma. The sequence continues at coordinate 14,857,904 of CANTUT010000033.1, read as the reverse complement.
TTTGATTCAATTGAGTAAGCCCTTTTTTTCTGGTTTTTACAATAATTAAGATTTGAATGCTGAGCTTGTAAAATCGAGAGCTGTGATAATTGTGTCTTCATTTTTCTGTATTCTATGGACTGTTGCATGTAGTACATGCTTATAAATGATTAATCCTTGCAGCTCACTCCACATTTTCTCTGGTGCTTTTGTTGTATGACATTTTTCTTTGGAGAATGAATTTTGTTGTCTGACTTTGACTGTGCTAAAACCTACTTATGATATGTATTTGTCTTTTACTGTAGGTAATATCCCAAAGTTTTCTCGAATGAATGTTTGGGATCCTTATAAGCGTCTTGGCATCAGTCCTTATGCTTCTGAGGAGGAAATTTGGTCATCACGCAATTTTCTCTTACAGCAATATGCTGGGCATGAGAGAAGTGAAGAATCAATAGAGGCTGCTTTTGAGAAGTTGTTGATGACCAGCTTTAGAGAAAGGAAGAAAACAAAAATTAATTTGAAAACCAGACTAAAGAAGAAAGTGGAAGAGTCTCCACCTTGGATTAAGAATTTGCTCAATTTTGTGGAACTTCCTCCGGTTGAAGTTATTTTTCGAAGATTGTTCCTCTTTGCATTCATGGGTGGCTGGAGTATCATGAATTCTGCTGAAGGTGGACCTGCTTTTCAGGTTTGTTCTACAGTTATTGTCTTTACTTTGATTGTTTCATGATCATGAGTAACCTTTAACTTCAACACCTATTGTCTATAAATGCAACATCGTTCCTAGTTAAGGCACAAAATTCTTGTGTAAGTTTAATTTGTGGTGCAGAAGCTTTACCTTCCAGTTTTGCCATGTTTGAAGCACTAGTGAAAGTTTTGTTACTAAAATTAAAGGAAAGGTCAAAGGTGCATTTAGCAAATGTTAGGGAGCAATTTTCTGCCTGAATATTAACTTCTCCAAGAAAGAAACAGGAGATTCTGCCTGTTTTCAATTGTTCCCTTGTATTTTCCATTTTTCCCTGCTGAGGTGCACATGCATCTTGATCTTGAGTTGGTCTCTGCTACGAACGTGAAAACTCGTGAGTTAATAATTTTTTTTTTCTTTCCATACAGTATCGTTGAAAATTTTTTAAGAATTGTGGATTGGCCATTGCATCAGTTATTTCTTTGTTTAAAGTGATGCTGGGGCTTACTAGGATTTCTTCTGTAGCGTTATCTTATATGCTACTTTTCATTTCAAATACTGCCCATCATAGTTATTAAAGGCACGAGGTGCAAAAGGGTCATGGGGTCCAGGCACAAGGCGCAAGGTGCATGTGCACACAAAATAAGACATAAAAAATCCTATATAAGAAAACTATTCATTATAAAATAACTCATTTAAAATAAAAACTTAAGTTAAAAACCTTGAAACTAAACATTTAAAAAATCTTAAACCATATTCCTACATTCAACTAAATTATAATAATCCTTTATTTTCCAACAATAACCACAATCATAAAGTTCTAAACTATAACTAAAGTAGGTAAAAAGTTTTAAGTCATAATCCTACATTCAACTAAATTACTAAAATATCAGTATCTAATATTGGATTAATAGAGCACATTAAGGCATAGCCTAATAGTAAATGCATATATGACTAGACAATAGATTCAGGTTCAATTTCCCCTTCATTGCTTAAAAAAAAAAATATTGGATCAATAGAACGTGCAAAGGTTTGAAAACAAAAACACAAATAGCAAGTCATAAATTTAATTCTATACCATCTAATTTTAACTTGAATATCTAATTAAATTAATATATAAATTTAGCTATAATAATATTTCAATTAAAGTTGTAATTTAAAATTACAAATAAAAAAAAAAAAAGCCTCTGTTACTACTTACCACAATTTACATAGACAACAATTTTTAGCATTCCATACTCAAATAATTACAGTTAAAAAGCAACAATTTTTATAAGTTTATTTTTACACCTTTCTGTCTTATTATTATTATTATTACTACTACTACTACTACTACTATTAGTAGTTAAAAACCAAAATGCAGACTTTCTCCTCCAGCCAACAAACAGACATGGGTCTGTATGAACAGCGTAAATAGAAGGAAAAAAAAAAAAAAAAAAAAAGGAAAATGGGGCTATTCAGTGAAGAAAGAAGACAGATATGGGTCTAAAATGGCCATTGAAGAAAATAAAGGGAAAAGTAGGAGCTAGTAAAGAACAGGAAAAAAAGGGATAAGAGGTTGGATAAAAAAAAAGAGGAAAAAGGGAAAAAGAAAAACCTGTAAATCTGGGCTGTAGACAGAGACACAGAGAGAGTGGCTTGTGAAGGATATTCTACTTCGGCCTTGATTTGTTGAAAGATCATATGTTTTTCTTTTTCTTCTTCTTTCTTCCCGTTGAAAATCTTCTCTTATTCTTCTTTTCACGTTTTTGTTTTCCTTCTTTTCAAGTGTGAATAGTTATAACCAAGTCTGGTGTGTCCTCATGGTAAGTCATAGATCTAATGGAGGAAATTTAATCAACTTTGAAAAAATAAGATCGGAGGTAAATATTAAAAGGCATGTGCTTTTGTGCCTTAGGCACATAGGCGATCACTAGTAAGATTGCCTGCCTTAAGATTTTTGAGGCACAAGCCCCTGTGCCCTGTGTGCCGTGCGCCTGAGGTGCGCCTTTAATAACTATGCTGCCCATTTTTTCATTATATATTTTGTTTGAGATACCCATCTCCTTTCACATCCCACCTCCCCCCTCTTTTCTCGGGAATAAAAAATGATGCATCACAAATTTATGCATGCATTGCTTTAGGCTTCACCTATGCTTGATGTATACATTTAAATTTAACAGTGACATCTAGGAATATAAAATACATGGAATTGCCTTCTTATTCTTGGTATTCTACATTATTTCTTATGCAGGTGGCGGTCTCTTTAGCAGCTTGCATATATTTCCTCAATGAGAAGACAAAGAACTTGGGCAGAGCTTTCATTATCGGGTGAGTTCATGAATGAAAAGAATGGAAACTGCAGTATCTCCCCCCCAACCCTCCTGTCCATTTTTCCTCCCTCTTTTCCGTCATCCTCTTTTCCTTTTGTTTGTTACTTATGTACGTCTTGCCTGGCATTGCAGTCTCGGATCACTTGCAGCTGGGTGGATATGCGGTTCTATATTTGTTCCCATGATTCCAACAGTTATAATACACCCAACTTGGACGCTGGAACTCCTTACTTCATTGGTAGCATATCTTTTCTTGTTTGTGTCATGTACTTTTCTCAAGTGAAATCAAAACTGCACGTCAATAAATGCTGAGAATTGTATTGAAGTTGACAACATTTCTATATTCATTGAAACTCACTCTTTCTTTTATTTTTTATTTTTTTTATTTTTTTCTTTAGATAGATTTTGAATGTCATGAATCTGGAGAAATTTATGATGCAGCTTTAACCCTTTAAAGTTCTTTTCATATTAGAGATTGTTATTCACTCTAAGTAGCAATTTATTAAAAGTTTTTCTGGTTGAAGATTTGTGGTGCATAGATGATCTTTGAAACTCTAGTAGTACTTTTTTTCGCATTGCATAATTTGTGGAATTAGGTCTCTTTCCCAAAGGTTAAATTTCTAAAGCATCTTCTTGTTAATAGGACAAGGATATTACAATTCTGATGATGCACAGTTTCTTAAACATAGGAATAGACATAAGGGTTCTGTTTGATATTGCTGTTTAAACAGCTACTGAGAAATCCATTTTATTGAAAATATTGATTAGAGGTTATTACAATATATTTTTTAGAATGAATTGCACACATAATTATAAAAGTTCTAGAACAGTTAAATACCACCTCAAAGTTCTTTTTCAACTGCACCCAGTAAATTAAGATGAAGTGCATTCTGCACTGTCAAAGATATGAAAATCCATCTGAATTTATAAGAGTGGGATCTCACAAATCAGAATTTATATGAAAGTACATTGCACCAAGTGCACAATATAATCTGCTGCTGAAAAACTAATCCTAATCATTCACTATGGCTAAATTATTCATAATCCAATTATGAAAACAAATCAAACAGAAAAATGTAAAACTCACTATATAACAACTACCATAATAATAAATTGACTCTTTAGCAAGAAACAATCATCCAATTTTAATTTATTACAAAAAAATTAATGAACTAAAGTTAACATAATTTTAGAGAAGTAAAAGTGACACATACATACATATAGTATGTCAAGGGTAAGTTCTATATCCTTTAAATTTGCCATAAGATTTATGGTAAGAATTGCTTCTCCTTGCACAGCAGCCAATAGAATACAAAATGATGAGCACCACAACAATACAAAAATTGACAATTGCCAATTGCTTCCATTTATGCCTTATGTTATCAACAAATCCATCTTTGCATGATTCACAATTGTAGCATAGAGTGTTCTGCTGGTTGCTCCATGTTCTGCAATCACTGTTTTTCACTGCTGGCGCTGCTTTAGGCATTTTCCAATATGTTGCATTCACATACTCAAATCCACACTCACTTGGTGGCTTGCAGCATCCTGACTGAAAATTCATATATAAATCTATTATTATCATTAGTGCAAATCATTATAGTGAATTAAAAAAGCTAACAAATTGGGTATTTGGCTTAATTGCTACATTTACAAATAAAAGATTTTTTAGATATTAAGAATAAGATAGTCTTACTAAAAAAACACATACGAATTTCATCTAATGGTAGATGCATGCATCAACCTATAGTCACCATTAAAGGTATAAATGGTAACGAAAAAGAGATCAGTGGGGAGATTAAATATGCTGTTGATGATATAAAATTATTAACTAGAAATTTTGTATTTTGTGCTTTTGTTTATGTTCATAGGATTTGCAGCAAAGTGGAAGACTAGTTCTCTAAAATAAAGGATCTTTGTTTCAATTCCGCCTGAAATTTGTAATATTCCTAGCTCTCTTCAAACTCTTGTATTTAAGAATATGCTATACCCTCAACATCAATGATATTTTATCATTGTAATGGGAAAAAAAAAACTTATAGTTAAACTTTAAAGTTCGAGTTTCCTTCCGTTCTAGTAAATTATTATTAAACAAATATTCTTAATTATTAAAAATTATGAATAATGTATTAATGTAAATTCATGAATACATCAAAACATTCTCTTGAATTAAGAAAAGTAAAATGATATTTAAGAAAAGAATTAATGCATTCTTTTCTAATGTATCATTAAATAGTTAAATAATATTTTAGCCTATAAATAAATATAGTGAGATCGTTTAATTTTCATTAATCTTAAATTTCTTCCCAATGCTCTCTCTCTCTCTATATATATATACATGTTAAATAATTAACATATATATATATATATATATATATACTCTCTCCATTATGAAAAAAGTGGCAATTAAAAAAGTTAATTTTGTTCATAAATAAGTAGCCATTTAGCAATCCAATAAAAAAAATATAATAAAATGGCTAACTTATCCTTCCATTTCTCAAATACGATAATTTATAGATATTTTTGACAACTTATAATAAAATTATTATTAGTGATCTTTTTTAATAGCCATTTTTTTTATAATGAAATGAATATAACACATTAATAACAATGTAAACAGTTTAAATTTTCAGTCAAATAATTAACGGAGATTAAATATTTAGCAATCTATTCTAAATAAGTGAAAGTTCCTCTAATTAATGTTCTACTATATATAAAACAAATTCAAATAAAATCATTAATTCTGAAAACCAAATTATACCAAGCAAATCAATGCATAGCACAACACAACCCTAATAATATTCATAATAGAAAAAAATTAAAGATTATAAAAAAGTAATTAGAAAACAAAAAATTAAAACCAAAAATAGAAAAAAAAAAAAAAAAAAAAAGGAAAGAAAAAACAAACCTGAATTGGAGACAGATTCTTCTTGTAAAATTCTTTGACATCTGGATTAATTTCATTATTATTATTGTCACTAAGACTTTGGCAGATCTTAGCATCCATTAAACAACTACTAATATCCTTCCAATTCTTATCATTGACAAAATGGTCTCTAATCCAAGTCTTGAAATTCAAGATCTTGAAATGTTTAAGTGTGTTACTAGACGCCTCATTAGAGACCATGATAGTAAAAATGGTAAAAACAATTAGGCCTACAATCAACAAGAACATAACAACTAAGTAAAGGATTAAAAGAGAGTTGATTCTATAGCAAGAACCCATTAACCCTAACAATGATACCACAACCAAAGCTGCACCCGTTACCATTAATGGGGTTTGAATCCCTTTTTCACATTGAGAATTGCCTACCACCGAAAAATACAAGCCTGTGCTAATGACTGCAAGCCCTATTACTAAGATAATTCCATTAAAAATTCCTAAAAGAATGTTGCTTACACGAACCATTTTTTTTTTTTTATTGAAAAATTATATATGGGTTTTGTTTGGATTAGAGGAAAATGATTGAGAAAATTTGATTTGGGATTTGTTGTGTGAAATGGGTATTAATTGAAAGAAAGAAAGAAAGAAGGCTAGAGTTTAGTTTTAGTTTTGGTGTCAGATTATTGTTTGGGAATTTGTAGTGGGAGAGAGAGTAACGGAGGAAAACAGCCAGGTAATGGAGGACTCTTTCTTATAAGATTTGTTAACTGTTTTTATTTTATTTTATTGTTTTGTGATAATTCAATTAATGTCATTTATTTTTTTTTAATTTAATTTTGACTATAGTTGGAAATTGACATCTCTCAATCCTTTTCACAACCATTCACAAAAGGAAATTTATGTGTAATAGGAAATTAGAGATAAGTTTTTAGAAAAAGAATATATTTCAAAATCGAATTATAGTAAAAATATTGTTAGTTTAGTTATCTACTAGTTGTCATCCTTATCTCATTGTGGGAGAAGCATAGATTCAATACTCACATTCCATGCATTTAAAATATATGTATATATTCTACGCCTCAAAAGAAAATATTATATTAAAAGCCATAGTGTTATATATATTGACAGTGAATTTTAGAATTTTTTGGTACAGGTTTAATATTGACAGTGTATGACCCACCAAGACATAGTGAGTGCCAAGTGCATACATTATTTGGGTTGGCATCACCGGTTTAACCAAATCTATGTTTAGAATCGATGATTTCGATTTAATAAAATATTCAAATTGAAATCATAATTAATTTTTACGGTTTCGATTTTGGTTTAAAATTAATTGATTTTGATTTCGGTTACAATTAATTGAAACTAGATTTTTTTATTATGATATAACATTAGTATCAAATCAATTACTTTATTGTCAATCATATATAGTCTAATTGGACTTTTTATCTTTTTAAGAGGGTGAGAAGTGTGAGGTCATAGGTTCGAATATTTCAAACTACAAGAAAGTTATCACCAATTTGATGAGAGATATTAAAGGGGAGGGTTACTATATGATGTGTAGCATGTTGTAATGTTATTTCGGCTATTAGTCTCTAATGAATAAAAAAAAAAAACGATTACTTTATTACATTAATTTTGATTAAAGAATTAAATAACATAATGGAATAACTTAGAATAAAATTTTAATAAACAATAAAATTTATTGATTAAAAAATTAATATAATATAATGAAATAATTTAAAATAAAATTTTAATAAACAATAAAATTTATTAAAATACAATCATATATTAAAAAAGGGTTTGCACTTAATTTACATTAATTTATTCAAATATAATTATATAACTAGTTTAACCGCATAGTCGGTTTTAGTTTGAAATCATTGATATTGGTTTTTGATTCGATTTTTGAAGAAACCGAAATCAGAATCAAGCTTTTCATGTTTCGGATACAAACCGAAATCATAACCCAAAATGATTTTGATTTTATTCGACCAATTTCGAAGGTATTTAATGATTTCATTTTGATTTTGATCACCTCTAATTTGAATAAAAAATTCATATTCGATTCCTTCATTCTCCGATGCTTAAAAATAATTGTATGTATACATCTTAATATGATTAAGAATTTTCGATTTAAATTCAGTTTTAATTAAGTGCGTAAATCTAAGGATTAGAACGGCAAAAGAATTTTCCTTCTAATTAAGTTTAGTCTTGAAAATTCAAATAGAAACCCCAATTCAAAAAAATATCCACAATTTTACTTGTGGTATATATTTTATTAGAGATGATATATCAAAAATTGGCCTTTTATGCAAGTTTTTCCCACTCAAGACGGTTATAGTGAACGGATGATTTGTTAATTAATGAGTTAATGAAAGAATCCTCTCAATTATTTTTATGGTTCTGATTAATTGTCTCCAAGAGGAAATCCTATTAATTAGAAATAGAGTTTGCGTTTTTTTTAGAGAAAAGATGGATAGGAAAAATTAATGGAAAAGGGAGAATGGTTCTTCTATGCCTTTTTCACATGCTCATAGTTTAGGGAAAAATTTTCATATAATTATTAATTAATACTTTTAACATCTCAAAATTTAGAAGAATTATTTTATATATATATATATATATATATATATATTTGTGAGTGTAAAATGAATTAATTTATGTATATATGTATAATTAAAATTTAGCACATGATAATAAACAAATCTGTTAAAAATTAATTTGTTTTTCCTATGTCCTAGCAATTATAAAATAAATAAATACATAAAATAAAATGAAATAACCCTAGAGGATGAGTCAAGCATATCCTCTACTATACTTTCTATCATCTAAAATATAATTTCTAGTGCTACAACTAAGAGCAAACATTATAAGAAGAATGGCAATGTCAATGAAGTCAATTATAGCAAATATTCTCCAAGTAGCCTTGCTTTTCTCTATAACTCCATTCTTGCATGAATTACAATTGAAACAAAGCTTGTCCTTTTTATTGCTCCATGACTTGCAATCACCTTCTTTTGGAGCTTCACCTGATTTTGGGAGTACCCAAAATGTTCCATTCTTGAATTCAAATCCACAATATATTGGTGGCTTGCAGCAACCAGACTTGACAAAAATAAAAAACAAATAACACAAAACCATGATGATTAGTGTCAATATTTCAATCCTGAACTTAGTATAAAGCTATATAATAAGGTTTTTTTTTAATGAGGTTTGAAGCCATGCATCTTCCCTTATTTATTATTGTTATTATTTTTTGGGAGGAATCCCTTGTTTTTATAAAATCAGGAGTTTTGTGCATTGTAGAGTGAATTTTACAAAACCTAAACAAGAAACTAGCTTGAAAATATTTAATTTCTAACCTAAATATATAATTAAGCATTTTTCTTTTGTATCATATTTTCATTTCTAGGTGCATATTTATATGCACTTTTCATACAGTATATATTAATTGTAAATCACGTGTGATTTGATTGGTCTTCTCATCCACTTTAAGAATGTGAGAAATGAAGAATCTCAAGTTTGAGTATCTCAAATCACAAAGAATTGCCATTAATTTAGTAAAAGATGCTAAAAGATAAGGTTGACTATTGTCATATAATCTATTTTGGTCTATTGGACAATTCCATTATATATATATATATATATATATATATATATATATAAGAATATATTTCATTTTGATTTAGAGCATAGACCCTTATTATTAGGGATGCCTTTTATGAAAAAGGAAAAAAAAAGAAAAAATACCATACAGATTCATACCTCTATAGGAGATAATTTATTGAGATAAAAATCTGAAGGCTTTCGAATGAAATTCTTATTATTAAGACGCTTGCAAACTTGATGATTAATCAAACAATCTCTAATACTTTTCCATTGCTTCCCATTTGAAACCATGTTTTGAAACCATTGGGAGTAAGAATCCCTAACCCTATGCTTCTTAAACCTAATTGCTTCAGTTGGGTTGTCAGTCATGTATACATAAAGTGCCAAAGCTCCAAACCCTATTAGAAGTAAAAATACCACAAAAGAATATAACCATAGCAAACAAGTGATCTTGCAAAATATACCAATTAATCCTAACAATGAAATTGCAATTAAAATTATACCCAATACCATCAATGGGTTTTGAACTACATTTTGGCAGTCAGTCACATCATATATTTGGAAATATAGATATGAACCGATAGCTAAACACCCACAAATTAATGCAAAAAAATTGAACCATATGAAAAGACAAGTGCTTAAGCGAAACATTTTATTAGCGTTTAGTGATAATAATTAGAGCTTAGAGATGGAGTTTATATAGAGCATCAAGAGATATATTTGTCTTTTTTTTTGGTCATTGTAATAGGTGTAATTTGTTAGGCAACTGTATATCTACATTATATATGTAACCTCTTTCTATGTTGATTCATTTCCTTCCATTGATCTTCCAAATTTACCAAAAAAAAAAAAAAGTATATACTCTGGCCAAATATATATCTAAGCTGGCAAATTTAATTACCATATATGAGAGGGAAGGAAGTATGTAGTTGTCTCCATTTTCTAACTGTGTGTGTATCTATATATATATATATATATATATATATATATATATATATATATATATATATATATATATATATATATTTGTATAAGTAAATGTATATGTATATGTATATTTGTATATATATATATATATATATATATATATATATATATAAGTAAATGTATATATATATATATATATATATATATATATATATATATATATATATATATAGATGTATATGTATATATATATATATATATATAGATGTATATGTATATATATACATATACATATAAATATACTATACATATATATATATATATATATATATATATATATATATATATATATATATATATATGTATATGTATAGTATATTTATATGTATATGTATATATATACATATACATCTAGATGTGTATATATATATATATATATATATATATATATAGATTTTGAGCTATATGTAGGTTTTGAACAAAGAATAGGCAATGCCTCAAATCCATGCCACTTTAATTTTTTTTTTCTTTACTAAATATTGGAAAACAAATATTATTCATTAGTAAAACTTGAAATTTTGCATTGTAAATAATTATAAATCATATAAATTTTTTACGAAAAGAAATTATTGATATTAGTAATTTTTTGACAACAAATTAATTTTTATTACAAAAGACTTATGATTTCAATTTTTCAGTTGCATAATATAATAATTTATTTTTACTGCTATAAACTTTTATCAATAATTTTAGTACTCTTAGTTAATTCTAATAGTTCTTGTAGCATCAGAGGTACCTAATCTTAATAGGTAAATTGATATCATTTTTTATGTTTTTTTTTTTTCCAATTATATACTCTCTCTTTATATATATATTGTTTCTTTCTTCAATTATATTCTAACTTGAAAATTTAGTGTTAACTTATGCCAAATAAAAAAAAATTTGAAAATTAATTTTTTTTCATATTAATTAAAAGAACAAAAAAGTTAAAATAACACTAATTTTAATTTATTACATTATTTCATCAATTTAGGTTTAATTTCAATTGGATTTAATTGGGTCATTCAACTTCCAAAAATTAATAAACTATCATTAATCAAATTCATATAATTTAATTAACTAAATTTGTAAAGTAAAATAATTTAATTAACTTTAATTAAAATTTAAAATGTAAATTAACGATCTATAGTATAATAAGTTAAATGGGATGAGGTGGAAATATAATCCTAATGTTTATGCAAAATAGCACATCGCCTCTTTTTATTTTTGAAGGGGCAAAAATGATTCTAACATTACGAGAATGTGTCAGCGCATCTCTTTTCTCCATTTACTCTCTCGTTCTCGTCACGTGGCTCTCTCTACACTTTTCCTCTTTTTCGTTTTTTTTTTTTCTAGTTTTTTTTGTCCTTCCTTTATATTTGCATTCTTTATTTTTTTTAACTTATATTTTATATTTACCAATAATACATATAAATGTTGCAAATTTCCAAAAGAAGTGGGAATGGGACTTTGAAGCAAGTTGTTACTCAAATTGAGTTCAATGAGATTTTTAAAGTTTTTTTTTTTTTTTTTTGTATATATGTTAGAAATATTTTTCAATTAAGTAGAGAATTATTTCTTATATAAAGTAGAATTCTTATTTTTAATGTTATTTATATTTAAATGAAGATTTTTATTGAATTAAAATTGATAGTAAGTAAAATTATAAATAAAAATATTATAGGAGAAATTCATTGACTTTTTCACTTTACCAAATTCATTTAATGGTGTTAATGTAATTGATTGAGAAAATCATTAAATTGACTCTAGGGATGGCAATTTATACCCTACCCATAGATACCTACTCGAATTTTATCTGAATTTTACCCGGTCAAAGTAGGTAATATCCAAGTTGATTGGGTAAAAAATATCATTGGATTTGAATAAGATACGGATAGTGTAGTACTCTACCTATATAACCGTACTTATACTTTACTTGAATTATTACGGTTATATATTTTATATAAAACTGTATATATTTTATTATTTTATATAAAATTTTTAGTATTTTAGTATCTAAAATAATTATATTTTTTTAAATATAAAAATAGGTTCGAATTGACCTAAATGTACTTAAGTAATTTGTATTTCAATCATTAAAATTATGTTGTTTTAATAATAGATTTTTAGTATTTTAATAATTTCATTTAGATAACCAGAATATTATGTAGTTTAGTTACATAATTTATTATGCCTTATCATTTTATTGAGGACAAAAAAGTCATTTTGTATTTTTGATATATAATGTTAAACCTAATCTTAAATGTCTCTTATTTTCTTATTTTATCATTCTGCTTATCTTCTTTTTTTAGTTCTTTCTTTTTTGGATATCCATTTCTTTTCTCCTTATAATCGTTTTCTTCAAACTCTTTGCAAATTTTTCATTTTTAAACTCTTTAGATTTCATTCTATTTTCTCTTTGGATTTTTTTTTCTTCTAAATTTTTTTTTGAATATTCTTCTTTTTCTGGTTCTATAATTAAATAAGCTTTCATTAAATTAATATTATTTTATGGTTTTTATTTTTGCTTCTTGCCATTTTGAGTGTAAAAATGGCAAAATAAATTCTTACTTTCGTGTATTAGAGATGAATAAACTATTTAGATATTTCATGCTTATTATATTTAAAGTTATTTGGCCAAAAAAAAAATTAAAATTAATATTATTTGTGACAATTATTCATTTTCTTTATTAATATTAATTCACTCTATTTTATTTCTACTTCTCCTTATATAAAATCATTGTTTAGATAAATATCTTAATATAAAATCATTAAATTCAACAATTCACTATGACACTATACTCTTTGAATTTTAGCATTTATAATTTCATATCAAATAATCAAATCAAATATCTTAAATATCAAGTAATCAATAATCCTGAATTATACAAATTCATTTTATTTTTTAAATCAAATATTCTAAATTTACGCATATTTTTTAAAATAAGTTGATAATTATTCGGATAATGAGTTATCCGAAAACCTATGAGTATGGGAATAAGTTTGAAATTTATTACTCCAAATGGATATAGGTAGACATATACTTTTTTAAATATGGATAAAAGTATTATACTATCTTATCCATACTCTCCCATTACCATCTCTAATTGACTCAAATTAAAAGTTTAGACTCTAAGTACATTGATTAATTGGTAAAGTTGAGCCCTAAATTGAATATTCCCCATTTACTTTTAATTAATTCTCCTTAAAGAAATAACCTAGATCTTTTTAGACATGGGTTCATTTTAAATATGGATCTCAATTAAATCGGGCTGGTCTTCAGCCCATAAACTGATCCAAATTATAAGTACTATAATTTGGATCATTTTACACTCATTCATTTCTCTATGTCGGTGATTACTCTTCTGGAGATCAACATTCTTGTTAAAAAAAAATCGTTTTACTCTACTTTACATCAAGTTGCTAAGAAAAATATTTCAAGTGGATCAGTGGAGGGCCCTGGTTGGGTAAAATGCGGGAGGATTCTTTAATTCGTGCGGCAATAATGTTGGACTTAGGAGAAAATAATTGGCTTTGCTAAACGACAACTTTCTATCAACTGGAGGTCTTCGTGGTTGCGCCGTCTTCGTCGTCTTTTACTTTTTGCTAAACCACAAACTTTCTATCATCTCGTCTTGATTAAATTTAGAACATTCAGCAATTTCACCCACCTTAAACAATCTAACCGTCACTCCGAATGGATTCCTTTAGTTCCCATGATGTTGCTCCTCAAAATGAGAACAACGATTCTCCGAAGCAAAGAGAAATTTTGTCTTATATGGATTCTGTTTTGTACGAAGCTGCAGCTAAAGGCAAGATTGATCCGTTCAATAGTCGAATGGAGCCTCTTGATTTTTTACTTACCCCGAACAAAAACACAGTTCTGCATATTCACATCCTTGCGAGATCGGAAGCAGCACAATCAATTCCATTCATTGAAAAAATCCTGCACAACTGTCCATCTCTACTACTTAAGGCCAATATTAGAGGTGAAACTCCCCTGCACTTGGCAGCAAGACACGGGCATGAAGATATAGTGAAAGCCCTTATTGATTCCGCAAAAGCTCAGCACCAAGACCTTGAGAGCGGAGCAGGAGAAGCAAGGAAGATGCTTAGAATGACCAACAGAGACAAGGAAACAGCTTTACATGAGGCAACGAGACTTAATCATCTTGCTGTGGTTCGAATATTGGCAAGAGAAGATCCTGATTTTACCTACTTGGCTAATGAAGAGGGTGAAACTCCAGTTTACCTGGCTGCTGAGAGAGGATACCGCGACATCGTGTTCGAGATACTAGACACTTTGCATGAAGCATACAATGGTCCCAATGGTAGAACAGCTTTGCATGAAGCAGTAATCAGAAGTGATGCAGGTATAGTTAAATCTAATTAATATGGCAGAATAGAAGTTTATAAAACTAAACGTACCGCACAGGAAACTGGCAAAAAAAGAAAAAAAAAAGAAAGAAAAGTTGTTTATTTTAAATCTAATATGGCAGAATAAAAGATTATTTATTTTATTTTTTTTGCAGAAATGGTAAGAAAAATGCTGGGTGAAAAAGATACTCTCGCCAAAGAAGTGGACCAGCAGGGCTGGACTCCATTGCATCATGCTTCAAACTTAGGCGACTTCTCAATTTTAAGTGAGTTACTGAAATCTGATAAATCTGCAGCCTACATTCGCGATGAAGAGGGAATGATTCCCCTTCACATTGCAGCTGTTCATGGCCATACTGAATTGGTGAAAAGTATTATATCAGCATGCCCAGATAGCTGTGAAATCGTTGACAATAGAGGCCGGAATGTTATTCACTTCTCAGTGCAGAGCCAGGAGCACTATGCAATGCCCGAATATCTGATCAGCGTTCCATCCTTCTCCAACCTAATAAATGAAAAAGATGTCGATGGAAACACACCTGTCCATATGCTTGCTACCTTTTGCTTTGACAGTGGCCCTCTAATAAGGCACCCTGGAGTTGACAAGAAGGCTGTTAACAAGCAAAACAGGACTGCTTTGGACATTGTTTTAACAGACGTCGATAACTACGCCTGGGGATTAAAGGTACGGCAGCTTAGACTTAAAACTTGTCTATTCAACTTAAAAGAAATTCTACGAGCTTGCCACCCATGAATAATGCCCATTTATACAAAGCATCATGATTTAGGTTGAGAGCAAACCAAGAGGAAATTAGCAGTAAACCGATATGTTGAACCAAAAAAAAAGGAAAATGAAGAGAAACAAACATGAGCCAAAGATAAATAAAAAAATAATAATAAGTATTGTAAAGAGAAAAAAAAATTATAAATAAATTAAGAAGAGAGACAATTTACTCATCTATGGGAGTTTAAAAATTAATTTTTCCTTATAGGGTTCTTTCTTCTCATTCTTTAAATTCTTAATTTTCGTCGTTCATAGAATGTTTATCTTTCAGCCCAATTCAACCCCTTCCTTCTTGATGCAAATTAGGCAATAATTATTTTTCATAAATAATTTTCACGAACTATTCATAATTAAGTAAATTTCTTAAAAGTTATTCACCTTTTAATTCAAAATTAAATTTCTTTATTTATTATAGTGTCACTTGACTTACTTGGACTTGAGTATAAACCATAAAAAATATGTCAAATAGAAATAAATAGATATTATAAATATAAATACAATATACAAATTTAATATCTATCATTAATTTTTCATACATAAAATAAGAACAATTGAAACGTATACTTTACATTAATAAAATTGGTAAAATTATATTAAGAAAAGAATTAATTTTCATACTTATGAATAAAACTATAATTTTATAAAAAATACTCATTTTGCATAAATCAACAATGTTATATAAATAAGTTGCGAAAAAATCATAATTTTACGAAAATTTTGGCTCGTTTTGTGTAAATCATTAAGTTAAAAATGAAATAGCTAAATTAACAAAAAAAAAATTAATTTTTTCATAATTATAAATTAAAGATTGCTATCTTTCAAAAAATCAGAATCTCTTTATACTTGATATTACATGAATATTTTTTCAATTCTTACTAGCTCTAAAAAAAATTATAATTTTATAAAATTTTGGTTTCTTTTGTGTAAATCAACATGTTACGAAAAAATAGCTAAATTATTGAAAAAAAATAATTTCATAATTATGCAAAAAATAACTATTTTATGAAAAATCACAATTTTCTTACGTTTTTTTGTAAATTAAACTATTTTTTTGTAATTTTACTTAATTACAAAAAAAAATAATTTTATGAAAATATGATTTATTTTATGCAAACCAATAATTTTATGAAAAAATTTTAAATTAATAAAAAGAAAAATAATTTCATAATTATGAAAAAAATAGTTGTCCCACGAAAAATCACAATTTTCTTTTTTTTTTTTTTGTAAATAAAACTATTTTTTGGTAATGTTTATAAATATATAAATTTATAATACTACTTTAGTTATTTTGATATTTCTCATTTTTAATTAGTAATATGTAATAGCAAAATTAACTTACTTATAATATTTTAAATATTTTAATTATATTTATTATTTATCACTATCCTACTGATCATAGAAAACAAAGTATTGTATTTTATTTTAAAATAAAATAATCTAAGAATTTACCTTCTATAAATAGGGTATTATGTTTATTTTGTAAAATTATAATTTCTATGAATTTTTATATATTAATATTTTCTTTAATCACACATTATATATTTATAAACTTTTATTAGACAGATGTATTTTCTTTTAAATATTCTTTGAACTGTGGAAAACCCAACTTTTCTAAACATTTTATCATGGTAAAATTAGAATTTACATACGAATTCTATGAAATTTACTTATTCTTTGATCCTATAATTTATAAATCTTTTCTTAAATCAAAACAAATACAAGCATTCACATTCTTTACACATTCTATTAAGAATCTATTCTATATTAATTAAATATAAATATATTAAGTGATTAATATAAAAATGGACTTTTTAATATTAATAATTATTATTTAAAATTAATTGTTTTAAATCTATATTAAAAGTTTAATATGATATCATTGTATGGGACGAGCACTTTAATCAGTTAAGTGAATTAACCCTTCACGCTATAGGGACGGACAACAAAAAAAATGAAGAAGGCCGGGTATGAAAGAAGTCGGCGACGTGCAATCAAAATAATATGTAGGCCCGGAGAAATAGACGAAGGCTTCTTTTCCTATCTACAGAAAGCCAGAGATGCCCATTTGATTGTAGCTACACTCATAGCAACAGTAACTTTTGCAGCAGGTTTCACCTTGCCTGGTGGTTACATTAGTGACAAAGGCGCTGAACAAGGAACTGCAATATTAACAAGAAAAGCAGCCTTCAATGCATTTCTTATAACAGATACCATTGCATTAGCGGTCTCCACTTGTGTTGTGCTCATCCACTTTTACTTGGCATTGAATCAAAATAAGAGAAGGTTATATAATTTAATGCTTTTGGCCTCCACTCTAATCATTATTGCCATGGCATCAATGGCAGTAGCATTCATGACAGGCACGTACGCAGTGTTACCCCATTCTTCAGCTCCTGGGACAGTCATTTGCATCATCATCAGTTGTATTTTTGTTGTCTGCTATTACATACTAAAACATACTTGGTCCATAATCACCGAATGACAATCGTTAAAGCTTAAAGAACGTGGTATTAGTGCATGAGTTTTCTCTCTGTTTTATTTATTTATTTATTTATTTTTTTACCTATTCTATTGAAAAAGTGCTAAATACCTTTTCGTTTTTCATTTCTTTTATCATCTTCTTCATTCTCATGATAGCTGCATAAAATTTTATAAATATATATTTTTCATAAATTTAACTCGTGTATCATTATGAAAATAAAAAAGGAATAAAAAAATATATTTAATACTTCTCATTCTTTTAATATCTTAAAATTGATGCTAAATCACTTATTACCAGGAAATCCAAAGTCAAGGGCTTTTTACTATAATATATAATATATATAATACATATATAAGAACATTCGAATAAATCCGGAAGTTATACTTCCTGATTTGTTCAAAAAAAATTTTCGGTCAACGTACAATTAAAAAGTGAAAAAAGTAAAATTTTTTATAATAAAACTGGAAGTATAACTTTTGGATTATTAGTCAATATAGCATATATAAGTAAATTTTTTTAAAAATAGCATATATAGATAATTATTTTTTTAAACTCTCATATTACAGTAAAAAGCTTCAAAGTCAATTTGATGCGCACTCAATACAAAAATCCAGACGATTTCTCCTCAAATTCATCTATTTGAATTGAAATGAAAATCCTTTGAACTAAAATTTTCTTTTCTTTATTCAGCAAACTGTAACAAGATTAATGTCCACCGCTCCCCAATTCCTTTCTCAATTCAAGCAAACTAGTCAATCCCTCAAGGCCAGTCTTCGCCCATGGTCAGTTTTCTTAGACCTCTCCTCCCTCAAATCCCCGATGCCGCTGCTCGCATCACCCAAAATCTCATGCATTTTCGCTCGAATTACTCATAATTACCTTGGTCAGCCACTTCTTGAGTCTTCTTTATTACCCTTTCTCCATAATCGCCTTCTTAATCACTTTCACAGCTTTGGTCTTTTGATGAGGAAGCTGACCCAGATAAAGATAGGAAGTTAGATAGGGGAGTTTTTTTTTTTTTTTTTTTTTTTTAACTTTGACAGAATCTGTTAGGTTGTTATTCTCTCTCCCAAGTTAGTTAGAATCATGTGCCAAGTGTGAGCTCGTCTCTACATAAAGAGTAAGTTACCATTTACTGATGCAATACAATTTCTACATTCTTATAGATTCTCTGTGTTCTTCTTCTTCTTTAGTTTTCATTTGGTATCAGGGCCTTGGAGACAAAAGTCATGGCTAACAATGAAAATCAGTTGAATCCTCCATTGAACACAGTTTCACCTCCAACAGCAGAAATAATGCTTGGCAATGAATGGATTCAAGGAGCAAATCATGTCACACCCATCCCTTTAAGCTATTATCGATAGCATGAACTTGAAAACTAATGGAATTTTCCTTAAAATTTTTCTATATTATCATTATCTCTTAGGATTTCTTATAATGTGGCTAAAAGTAATTCAAAATTTTCAGGATTCAAAAGAAGCTTGTTGGCTTGACATCCACTAGACATACTAGAGTAGAAAGAATGTAGCCAATATAGAGCTTAAAGACCTGAAAATTGAAAAATATAAAAGACTAAGTACATATTCTAAGTGAATGGATAAATAGATAACAAAGGGGAAATAGATAAGGTTTTGATACTCACAATATGCCAAATACTGCAAGAAAATCTTAATTTGTATAAAAGAAATAATAATATTAAATATCATGATCAGGCTCGATCAATATGAAAAAAGAATGGGTCGGATCTTCTCTTCTTGGACCTGAGTCTGATGCCTGCGAAGGAGAAAAAAAAGGATCAGGGAGGAGCCGGGCCTTTTGCCTGGCTTTAACCCTCCAACGATCAAGTTAGTCCTTTCTTCAGAGTATTTTAGTGAAAGAAAAGGGATGAGAGAATGCAGAGTTTCAACTACCTGTGCTTAGGCTTTTCTTTCCCTTTTGTATGATTTCTGGGTTAGGTGCGTCTGACACCTTTCTTTTAAGGAATGACATCCTCTGTCATTCGACCATGCTGGTTGGTGAAAGTTGGTAGCAGGCGCATGTCCCCTGTCCCATCCCTAGGGATGTCTGGTAATGGGGGTGTCAGGGCATGGTGCAGATTGTCTAATGACTGATCCTCCTGCTGGATGACTGGACATGTCATCAGAGGGCTTCGGCCCTTACTTGCTCAACAAGTCATCCGACTGGCGAAGGAGGGGAGTAGCATTTAGTCCGAAGGCTTTTGGACTTGGATCGTTCGAGGGTCCGGCCAATGGGCCATGTTTCCTTTTATCATAGTCTCTGAAGGCTTTGCAATGGGCCTGAGCTACAAGAGGGTCCAAGCCTCTTTTGAGAGTCACTTTCATCCCTCATCAGGGGCCCCCTTGTTTTATTAAGGAGAGAGCGAAGGGTTGAACCTTAGTAAAATAGCTTCGCATCCTTGTAGCCTTATCTTCTGAGGTCTTTTGATCGAAGAGAACTGCTTCCGCTTTGAATGGCGAAGAGGTCCTTTCATTTCCTTGTCTTAGGAGAGGCTTTCGTTTTGCTGGGGGGCTTCGTCCGATCTAGGCATTCACTTCATCTTCTCGAAAGGATAGCCTTCATCTGATCGAAGGGATCAGAGGTGCTAGGAACCGTCAGCATTCTAGATAGCCTTCGTAGGGTAGATGGAAGGTCACACAGCCATTGAATGCATGCACAACTGATAAGGATAAGCATTGAATGCCAAAACGCGCATTGAATGCATGTCTCCTCGTTCGCCCCATTCTTCCATGTGTCGCAGCAGACGGTTAAGTTTTCTATGGATTTTAAATTTTGAACGTCCATTTAATGCCCCCACTTATTGCTGTGACGGTTACCGAGGACGCTCTCAGTATATATATTCCTTTGCCTTCCCATATCCAGAACTTCTTGCTCATTCTCTCGAATCTCCTATTTTTCGTAGTTTTCCCATATCTGTTCTTTGGCATTTGCTTCCCTTTCTTCATTCATTCTAATGGCCCCCAAAAAAGAAACATTCCCCGTAGGGACCAAGTGAGCTCCTCATACTACCAAAAGATACTAGAGGAGGAATGGGGGGAGATAGCCCCTATTGCAAAAACATCTGAATTTTTGGCCTTCGGCCAAAACTTAGAAGGCAGCACTCAGTTCATATTCCGCTGGACTGAGGCTCATGAGAGGGTTTACTCCAGCGACCCCAAAGCTGCTCTGCCTAAAGACAACCGGCATTACATTATTTTCTACCACCAGCTGGAAGCTGGTCTTCTTTTTCCTCCTACGAAGTTCAAAGTTGAATGCTTCAACTACTTCAGAGTAAATCCAATGATGCTGACCCCAAACTCCAGAAGGGACATGCACGTCTTTGAAGTTCTGTGCTTCGCTCACGACATTCGTCCTTCCGCTCGCCTGTTTCAATGCTTTTACAGGATCCAGAGCGCGCAGAGTTCACCGGGGGTTTACATGACTTCTGCTAGGCCTCGCTAGAGCCTTTTCTTTGGTAAAGAGAACAAGGTGAAGGACTGGAGAGGCAAGTTCGGGTTGATAGAGGTCACTGACGGCCTCGGCGATAAATCCCCTGGATTTGGTTTCCCCGGCCATTTCCTGCGTCCCACTGAAGGCCTTACTGAGTGGCCTGAGAGGCTGTCCACTGAGGAGAAATCAAATCTCAGGACCTTAGTCCATCAGGGTTATACTTATAACTCTGAAAAGATGATGGCCTCCTTCTACGCGGAGGACGAGCATGGCCTTCCAACTCCTAGACTTTTGCTGAAAGATATAAGAGGTAACTCTGCTCCTCACTCCTCACTTGTTATAGGTTTAATTGACTATGGAGTATTGATCTTGTTGTTGCTGTGTTTGTTGTTTCGATTGCAGTGGAGGCCAAGGATCTTGCACATTATCAGGATATCATGAAGGAGACAGAAGGGGTTTCTCCAAGACCCTTTAGCGAAGATGCTGAGCTTCCCATTCTTGACCTTAAGACGGGGAAGTTCCGTTTACGCTCCTCCTCTGCCCTGCAATCTTCGTCGGCAAAGCTTCGTAAGGATAAGCCGACGAAGCCTGTCTCCGCTGGATCTGGTTCAACTGTTGGATTAGAAGGGGCCTAGGTGAGTGTGGCCAGTGCGAAGTCCATTCGAATAATTCGAAGGTGACTTGTTAAGGCTTCTGATCGCTCTGTTCCTGTTGTGCAGAGAGGTACTCCTCCGCTTCGAGCTGCACCCATTGCTACAAGGCCTGCTCCTTAGAGGGGCATTTCAATCTCAGGGCTTTCTGAGGCTTCCATTCCTCTGCCTCCACCTCCTCCAGCGGGTGATAAGGGGAAGGGAGCATTCGTACCTCGTCCGCCCAAGCTGAAAGTAAAAGGGCCCCCCGTCCCCAATGTTCTTGACCTAATTGCTCACTCTTCTTGGGGGACGGAGCAACTGACGGACTTGGAGAAGGTTCTGATAGACGTTCCTGATGCTGAATTTGAGGCCCATCTGAAAAACCTGGTGGATGACTTGAGTGCCCCTGTGGCTGAAGCTGGGGTAGGTAACTTTTCTTCTCCCCCATCACCTTCATCATATAAAGACCCTCGTGTTATCCAAGGGACATATCTGAAATGGTCGAAGGAGGTCATACCTGAGAGATCTCCTAGTGCCGAGGAGGTCGAAGCCTGGGAGAAGTATATTGAGGAGCAATGGATTTCATATCCTGACTTTGCGACCCTCAGGAGGCTTTATCCTTCCCCAGTTAATACTGCGGCCGAAGGGGAGGCCTTCGTTTCAAGAAACAGAGGCAACTTCTTGCCTTCTTATTATCATTTACTTCTTCTTGTGTCTTTATCTGCTGATTCGAATGTGTGAATGTTTTTGCTCTTGTACCTTGCAGTTTTTATGGGCGAAGCGGACGCCCTTGCTCAGGAGCCTTTCCTGGAGGCTTCGTTTTCACCTGTCATGGTTCCCTCCGGAGCCAGCGAACCATTTCTTTCAGCTGCTGTTCCGCTGGCGGCTGATCAGGGGGCTGCTGTTGCTGCACCCGACGAAGCATTTCCTTCAGCTGCTGCTTTGTCTGGGGTCATGCCATGGGCTGTTGTTACTGTCGAAGGTGTCTCCTCTCTTTGTCCCCCTAAGAGGAAATTAACAGTGGGGGAGTTCCTTCATCAAAAGAGGCCACTGGCGGTAACTTCAACCACCCCCGTTCCGGAGGCCCGCTCTGCTTCAGAGACTCCTTCTCCTGCGACGGATGTAGGAGTGTCAACTCCTCCACAGGGGACAATAAAGGAGGCTTCTCCGCCAAGCAAGAGGCCACGAATTGGAGAGCCAGCGGAGATTGTAGTAGTGGATTCACCTCCGCTCGGAGAAGTCAAGACATCTGCTGATCCTCCTTCTTCTATTGCTCCCACCACCACAGTCTTGGCCCCTGTGCCCTTCCTGCGTCCTGCCCCTAGGCCTCTTTTCGGGGTCTGTGGAGGATACTCTTTCCAGGCAAGAGACTCTGCTAGAGAAGGTAAATTCATTGCTCACTTGAGTTGTGACCGTTTAGCACATTGCCTAATCATTGTTGTTTGTTGCAGGCGCTTCTAGATTCTAAAATTTTAAGGACTGATTTTGGTCTTCTGAGAGATCATTATGAAGACGCCCGGCAGGTGGCGGAGGACAGGTTGGGATTATGTTCCCGCCTGGAGGAAGAACTGGCTTCTGCGAAGGCGAAGGCTGAGGAGGCCATGGAACAATCCAGGGCCCATGAAGAGGCTCGTTCGAAGGCCGAAGGAGAGATTAGCGCCTTAACTACAGCAATGGCATCAAAGGACAAAGCCATTGCTGATCTCAGCGTGCAATTGGACAAGTTGAAGAGTGCTAATGAAGAGCTTACCCGAGAGGCCAAAGAGGTTCCTAGTCTTCGAGAACTCCTGAAGAAGACTCAACAGGAACTTTTAGTCTCAGAATTTGGATACACACAAGCCACTACTCTAGCTCAAGTTGCACTTGAGAAGGCTAACAAGGCCGAAGAAGGTCGGCGAAGGGCTGTGAGGGACTTTATGCAGTCTAAGAGCTTCGATGACATCATCACATACCACACCTATAAGGTAGCAGCCGAGTATTATAACAATGCTCTCTGTGACGCAGCGGAGCATTTTCCTGATATGCTGCAAGTGGTATCTGAATTGGATGCTGCTGAAGAACCTCCGGCACCAGACCTTTCAGAGTTCCAAGATCCCATTCCTGAGGGGAATGAAGGCCTCTTACGGCCTGAAGACTTCCCAGCTTGGGATAAGGATGGACCCGCTTCGTCTCCCATTCCCGAAGTTTCTAGCGGGGGCGAAGGGGATGCAAACGAAGGACTTCCTTCTGGGACGGATCTTGCCTCAGCCGAACCTCTATCTGTCATTTAGCCAGATCCTTCGAATGACTAGCCTCTGGCATCTTCTGTAACAGTGGTTCCTCCAGGCGATCCTCCGCCTTAGACATTTTTTACATTCTTTTGTTCTTCATTCTTTTGTATTTCATTCTTTTGTATTTCATTCTTTTGTAAATAAATGTAATACATTTACTTCCACAAATAATACAGTTATTATGCTTCTGCTTTTGTGTATGCTTTACTTGTAATCCAACAAGTATTTGTGCAATGCCTTAGCGAAGTTGCCATTCCAATAGGAATTCAAGCACTTTCACCTCCTCCTCCCATTAGACCTTCTTAGCTTTGTGCCTATATTTATTAGGACTTAGGTTCTCCCTTAGGAGAGTTCTCTCTGCTATTGGCGAGACTTCGTGCCTAGCTTTATTAGGGCTTAGGCTTCCCCTTAGGAAAGTTCTTCCCGCTCTTGGCGAGGCTTCGTGCCTAGATTTACTAGGTCTTAGGCTTTCCCTTAGGAAAGTTCTTCCCGCTCTTGGCGAGGCTTCGTTAGTGCGAATGGAGACAATTTGAGGCAAACAACGTTTCTGTTATTGTTATTGATAATACATTTTGAGGTGCTGGATGTTCCATGTATGAGGAATTTCCACTCCCTCTAGGGTTACAAGTTTGTAAGTGCTAAGACTTAGGACTCTTTTTACTTAGAAAGGTCCTTCCCACGTGGATGCAAGCTTACCTGTGCCTTCACGTTTGCTTGTAGCCTCTAAGAATCTCATTACTAGATCCCCTTCGTCGAACACTTTGTGCTTTACTTTCTTGTTGAAATGATTAGCAGCTCTTTGCTTGTAATTAGCCATTCGAATGCTGGCCGATTCCCTGAGTTCCTCTAGGAGATCCAGATCGATTCTTCTGGCTTGATCATTGTGTCTGTCTTCGCAATAATTGATCCTTCCACTAGGGAGGCCTATATCCACTGGAATTACTGCTTCTGTGCCATAGGTTAGGCTGAATGGAGTCTCTCCGGTGGGTTGCCTAAGAGTAGTTCTGTATGCCCATAGGACATGGTGTAGTTCGTCTGCCCAGCTTCCACCATATCCTTCCAATCTCCGCTTCAGGCCTTATAGAATAGTCCGATTTGTTACCTCTGTCTGGCCATTTGTTTGAGGATGGGCTACTGATGAGAAATGTTGTTTGATCTGAAGCCCTGAACAAAAGGACCTGACTTTAGCATTATCGAACTGTTTGCCATTGTCGCTAATGAGCTGATAGGGAATGCCGAATCTGCACACTATGTTCCGCCATAAGAAGTTGATCACCTTTTCTGCAGTGATAGTGGCTAAAGGTTCGGCTTCCACCCACTTGGTGAAGTACTCCACTGCTACTAGGAGAAACTTTCTCTGACCTGATGCTGCGGGGAAGGGTCCGACTATGTCTACCCCCCACTTAGTGAAGGGCCATGTACTGGAAATAGGGACCTGCTCTGCTGCTGGAACATGTTTTCCACTGTCAAATTTTTGGCAAAAGGGGCACTTTTTAACAAATGCCACGGATTCGTCTTTCATCCTCGGCCAGTAGTACCCTTGCCTAATCGCCTTAGCTGCTAGCGCTTTTTCGCCTATGTGCATTCCACAGGATCCTTCGTGTATCTCCCGAAGGATGTACTCGGCTTCATTGGGCCTTACGCATCTCAGCCAGGGCAATGAATAAGCTCTTTTGTATAAGGTTCCGTTGTCCAAGGAGAAATGAGCACTTCTTCGCTTGACCTTTTTGGCTTCTTAGGCATCTTCGGGCAGTTCTCCCTTTTCCAAGTAAGACTTGATGGGGTCTATCCAGCACTGCTCTTCTTCGATCTCCATAACTTCATCTCCTTCGGTGATGCTGGAGGAGGCCAAGGTGCCCAAATAGATTTTTTAAGGGAGTTCGACTGGACGAGAGGTGTCCAATTTGCTGAGACTATCTGCTCTGCAATTCCTTTCTCTGGGGATCTTTTGAAAGAACAGCCTGACTCCTCTGTCCCTCATTCTCTGAACTATCTCTTTCATTTTTTGCAAATACCTGGCCATGGCCGGCTCCTTTGCCTCAAATTCTCCTTCTATTTGCCCGATCACCAATTGCGAATCACTATACACCGTGAGTTGTTCTATGCGAAGGCAATCAGCGAAGAGCAATCCCTAGATCACTGCTTCATATTCTGCCATGTTATTGGTGGCTTCAAAATTCAGTCCCAAAGCATACTCCAGTGAAAATCCTTGAGCACTTCTAAGTATGATGCCCACACCATTTTCTTCTTTGCTGCTAGCACCATCTACAAAGAGTTCCCACTGAAGGTCCGGTAGCGTTATTGATGAGTGTCTTTCCCTAGGGGTTCGGTCTTCTCCCCCCTCTTTGGTGCCAAAGGAGCATTCAGAAATAAAATCCGCCACTGCTTGAGCTTTAATTGCTAACCTGACCCTGTACTGCATACCGTGCTGACCTAACTCCACAGACCAACATAACATTCTTTCCGACGTCTCCGGTCTATGAAGTACCTTCTGTAAGGGTTGATCTGTCACAACCACTTCTTGGTGTGATTGTAAGTATATTTTATACTTTCAGCAGGAGAGCACTAAAGCATAGGCCAGCTTTTCTATCGGAGAGTAATTCAACTCTGCCCCTTGTAGGACTTTGTTGAAGTAATAAATGGGCTTCTGGACCTTTCCTTCCTCCCTGATCAGCACTGAACTGATCGCTTGGTCTGAAGCGGATAAGTAGATTAATACTTCTTCACCTGGCAAAGGCTTACTCAGAATGTGCTCCGAGCTTAGGAAGGCCTTAAGCTCTTAAAATGCCCTCTGGCACTCCTCTGTCCATTCGAACGTCTCCAACTTTCTCAACTTCTTAAAGAAAGGGAGATACCTCTCAGTAGATTTAGAAATGAACCTATTCAATGTGGCGATTTGCCTTGTCAGCCTCTGAACGTCCTTCACGCTCTTCGGAGGTTTCATGTCTAAGATGGCCTTCACCTTGTCAGGATTGGGCTTAATTCCCCTTTCGCTCACCATGCAGCCTAAGAACTTGCCTCCTTGGATGAAGAATGCACACTTCTCCGGGTTAAGCTTCATCCTATACTCTTCCATTACTGCCAATACTTCGGCCAAGTCACGGACATGGTCCTCAAAGTTTCTGCTTTTCACGATCATGTCGTCCACGTATGCTTCCAAGTTTTTGCCTAATTGATCTTTAAACATTCTATTAACTAGGCGTTGATACGTGGCTCCGGCATTTTTCAAGCCGAAGGGCATTGACACATAGCAATATGTACCCTTCTCTGTTATGAATGAAGTCTTTTCCTCATCCTCCAGGTGCATTCTGATATGATGATATCCTTGCTTAGCATCTAAGGACGATAAAAATCCATACCCAGCCATCGAATCTACCAGTTTATCAATCATGGGCAATGGAAAAGAGTCTTTTGGGCAAGCTTTATTCAAATCCGTGAAGTCTACGCACATCCGGAAAGTCCCATTCGCCTTTTTGACTAGCACCACATTCGCTAGCCATTTCGGATATTGCACTTCCCTGATAAATTTTGCCTCTAGGAGCTTGTCTATTTCCCGATCAATGACCGCTTGCCGCTCCAATTCGAAGCATCTCTTTTTATGCTTGACTGGTCTGCAGGTGGGATCTACATTCAATTGGTGCATTATCACTTCGGGTTTTACCCCTCCCATTTCTACCGAAGACCAGGCAAAACTGTGGATGTACTCCTTCAGGAACTGGTGAGCGAACGACTTCTGCTCACTTTCTAACAAAGAGTTGACCATTAAGAACTCTTCGGGTTCTCTTCCAACCGTTACCTTTTCCAGCTTATCCACAGGCTCGGTTCTTTTCTCAGGAGTAACAGTTTCAACTGCAGCTACCTCCTTTGCAGCGACTTCGCCCTTTCTTATCTTTTATTTCTCTTCCTTTCTGCTTCTTCGTCCTGACTGCCATAGACGTGAAACACTTCGCCATTGGGCTTTGGAATCGTCATTCTCAAGTGTCTGATATTTGTCGAAGCGTCCAGGTCATATAGCAATGGCCTGCCCATTAAGACGTTATATGCCAAATGTGTCCTGATGATAACAAATGTGGCCATGGTGGTTACATTTTCGAGGGCGGTGCCAACTGTGAAGGGTAGTTTTGCCACTCCAATCGATGGGACCTCCGTTCCATCCAAAGTGCGAACTGGATTTCCCACTTCTTCTAGATCTTTCTCCTTGAGACCCATCTTTAAATATGCTTCCCTTGTCAGCAGGTTGATCGAACTTTCTTCGTCAACTAGGATTCTTTTAACTATATAATTGGCTATAATCGCTTGGATCACCAATGGATCAGCGTGAGGGGTGCGAAGGGTACTTCCATCTGGTCTCTCTAGTCGATTTTCCCCTCTTTCGCAGTAAACGTATTCGGGCCTTTCGCTCCGCCTTCCTAAGGCCTTCGTACGATTTTTGCTTTCACGAGCTTCGCCTGGCCCTCCTGTAATACAATGAATGGTCCCTGCCGAACCATCATTTACTCTTCCCAAGTGTCTTTCTTTATCTTCGCTAGGGCCAGCTCTGCCTGATTCTTCTCTTCTTATGAATTTCCTTAAGTAGCCCTATTTGATCAACCTTTTGATCTCCTCCATCAATTGCCTATAATCATTGGTATTATGACCATGAGTATCATGAAAGAGGCAGTATTTGTTCTGATCTCTTTTCTCTGGAGGAGCAACCATTGGTTTGGGGCGAGCCCATATATTTTGCTCTTTGAAAGTTGCGAAGACTTCGGCTGGACTGGCATTGAGGGGGGTGAATTTGCTGGGGTCGAAACTGGATCGTGATTGGTTATTTCTTCCCCTCCTTCGTCCGCCAGTCGGCCTCTCGTCTCGCTTTTCTTCCGCCTTCTTCTCTCGCTTTGCCTTCGGCTCTTCCCTAGGAATGATCTCCATTCCTCTCCGCTTGGCCATCTGGTTGAAGGCTAGAGCATCATAATGCCGTACATACTTTTGGGCCAATGCCATTGCATCCTCCAGGGTACGAGGAGCATGATGGCAAAGGGCTTTGAGAAAATTCGTGTGAGAGGTTCCATTCTGCAGCGCTTCCACTGCTTGAGCTTGGTCCAAGTGCGTGACTTTCAACGCTTCTCGATTAAATCGAGCCATGTAATCCCTTAAGGACTCATTCTCCCTTTGCACCACCATTTCCAAATACTGAGTCTTTCGCTCCACCGGAATGCTAGAAGCGAATCGGTGCATAAAGGATCTAGCCAGCTCCATGAAAGAACAGATACTCCCCTCTTCTAAGCTATCAAACCATCTCGTTGCAGCTCCTTCCAATGATCCCCTGAATGCTCTACATAGAGCCTCATCATCCGCCGTCTGCAATTCTACTGCATGCTTGTAGTCCATGACATGGACCCTAGGATCGGTTTCCCCATTGTACTTTTTCAATACCGACGGTTTAAACTTGCTAGGCATAACGTATTCCCTGATGGATCTGGCAAAAGGAGACTTTAGGGTGAGCTTTAGAGTGGTATCCATGGTTTTCCTGTCATAACCTTGATTCATCTCTTCTAAAAACTTATTCACAGCATCTCTCACCTCCTCTTCCTTCTTTCTGCGGCTGTTGCCACTAACTAGTGATCTTCTGCTTCGAACCCTAGAGGGGTGACTAGTAACAGAATATTCCCCTCTATCCTGTTCTCTTCCTCTCGGGCTTTCTCTTTTTCCGTATTTTGGTTCTTTGTACTCACACTTCCCCTTATTCCTTCCTTTGCCCTGTTCCGTATTATTTGCATGAAAATTTTTTCCATGCAAAAACTTACGTTCACTGTCTGGGAGCGAAGCTTTCGTACTCCCTTCTTTTTCGGTCGAACTATCCTCTCCTCCACGATGCTCTTCCGTCCTTCCCTCCACATTTCCACCCAAGTGGACCAATTGTTCTTCATTAACCCCTAGGACTCCCTGGGATTGCTTCTCATACTCCAGGGTTCGAGCAACATTCCTTCTCGGGATAGCTTCTGGAACAGCGATGAGGGTTTGTGCCTGGGGAGTCTGTTGCTGGGAGCTCCTTACAAAAGCAGCTATAGTATTAATATACTGCAATGCAGGAGCTAAGTCTAGATTTGGAAGGCTCAGAGGGGTTTGGCTAGACCCAACTGTGTTTTGTTGAGAGATAAGGAGTTGGAGGGACGTGTTTAGGTCAATGGAAGTTGCTAGAGGAGGATCAGTAGGTGTTGGAAGGGAATGTCTAGGATTTGAGAGAGTTGAAGATTCGGGATCATCATGGTTCGTTATTATGGTAATCTTCTTTCACAGGCAAATGAAAGTAGAATGCAAAGTTGAGAGAAAGATCAGCTCGCGTTTCCCACAGACGGCGCCAATTTGATCAGGCTCGATCAATATGAAAAAGAAATGGGCCGGATCTTCTCTTCTTGGGCCTGAGTCTGATGCCTGCGAAGGAGAAGAAAAAGGATCAGGGAGGAGCCGGGCCTTTTGCCTGGCTTTCACCCTCCGACGATCAAGTTAGTCCTTTCTTCAGAGTATTTTAGTGAAAGAAAAGGGATGAGAGAATGCAGAGTTTCAACTACCTATGCTTAGGCTTTTCTTTCCCTTTTGTATAATTTCTGGGTTAGGTGCGTCTGACACCTTTCTTTTGAGGAAGGACATCCTCTGTCATTCGACCATGCTGGTTAGTGAAAGTTGGTAGCAGGCGCATGTCCCCTGTCCCATCCCTAGGGATGTCTGGTAATGGGGGTGTCAGGGCATGGTGCAGATTGTCTAAGGACTGATCCTCCTGCTGGATGACTGGACATGTCATCAGAGGGCTTCGGCCCTTACTTGCTTAGCAAGTCATCCGGCTGGCGAAGGAGGGGAGTAGCATCTAGTCCGAAGGCCTTTAGACTTGGATCGTTCGAAGGTCCGGCCAATGGGCCCTGTTTCCTTTTATCATAGTATCTAAAGGCTTTGCAATGGGCCTTGGCTACAGGAGGGTTCAAGCCTCTCTTGAGAGTCACTTTCATCCCTCATCATATTATAAAAATGATCTGCATACTCTTAAACATGTATCTTACTGATCTGTAAGTAACTTGGGCATAAATGATGACTAAATTAAAACTCAAAGTGCAGATCCAAAAATCCTCTGGCAGGAAGATTACACTGGCATTCCTCTTGCGAGAGCATAAATCTAACATCTCTTTGGCTAGAGTATAAATCTGTCATCCCTCTGGCGGCTGGGAGAAATAAATCTGTTATCCCTGTCGTGGAAGAATGTACACCAATATAACATATACCTATGCAAAATGGTCCCAAAGGCAAAACAACCCGATATACACCCCAAGAGCTATATGCATACCAAGTGTTGTCCCAAAGATAGTATAGAATCTGATCATCAGTCATCATGATGCAATCATATAAGCACATAATAAGGATGCGTTTGATAGGTCATAATTTAGATAATTAGATATAATGTAATATAATCAAATAGAATTCTAATATAAATTTATATTAAAAATTCATTTAATTACATTATATTACAATACGGCCTACTTAACGCATTCTAAGTATATAGTCAGACTATTTATCTAGCAATGATAATAATAAAAATAATTTTTTTCTTTTAATATAACAAATCCAAAATACTCTTATTCATTTCCTTATTTAATAAGAAAATAAGAATATAAATATAATATAATTTTAGTTTTACCAGTATTATAAATTTGTCCACTCATCACCTACAATAGCATTTAACTGGCTAGTCGGAGGCACCCTAGGATCTACATCTGCCGCAATATCCTTGCCTAAAAAACAGTTAAACATAGAGCATAATTTAATAACAGGACCTAACAATCCTAAATAAGACTAACATGAATGAAATACATGAATTCAGTCCTAAATTTTCTAAGAAAAAATCTGGCAGAGCTCCGGCATAACCTGAAAGATTTTCCAACATTTCAAAAGCTCTAATGAGCATTTCCAAAGCAACAACATAACAACACCCAGGCCTACAATTTATTAATCTCGTCCGTCATTTTCATTCACAATCACTCTCCACCAAGCAAAAGTATATAACGAATTTACACTCATATAGTCTAATCCCAGCAAAAGTTAATAATAAATTCATTTATTTCTTCCCTTTTGTTTTGAAGTCCACGCCTCAATAATTTGATTGATTGATTGTTGTTGTTGCAACATTTACCTAAATTATTATATTTATTGCTCCAATTGAGTTCTTTAATAACACTAAGAAATCCAATGTAACCAGATTCTCTAAATAAAATCTCATTTACAATATAATCATCTCATGACTATTTCCACAATTCTATTTTTTTGTTCTATGGCCCAAAATATAGTCATGCTTCATTTAAATACTTATCATTTACATTTCTTTTAAATAAGAGAATATTATTAATAGATATTAGAAACTAGAACATTCAAAAACATAAAGAGCGCATAGTCCAACTGTAAATTTGGATAGAATCAGTTGCTTTTGCTCCACTTGAGTTGCAAATTTCTTTAAAAATTTTATAAGTAAAATTAGAAACTTGTTCTTTTATGCCCAATAATTCTCAATAATCAAGCTAAAATTGGAGTTTGACTTTTGTAAATTGTTGATATTACATGATTTTGCACGAATATCAATAAACAACCTTCAAAATTTCTAATTATTCAACTTATAACTGTCTTATTTGATATCTCTAAGATATTCAAAATTCTAAATACAAACTAAGATTTATTCTTCCACATTAGCTTATTGTGATTATAACATAACAACCAATAAACCATCATTATAGGCTCAAGAAAATATAATACTTTTATAAAAGAAAACTCACTATAAACCTTTGTTAAAGAAGACTTATTAAATCACATAAATGAAATAACAAAATCTATAAAGTAAATGAAAAACAAAATTAATTCATGTCTAGAGAGGTAAAGAGTAAAATATCTCCCTTATTTTTAACATAAAAAATTAAATAAAATAAAGAAAAATGAATCACCATTGACTAAATGAAGGTGCAAATTGGCTCAAATTAATAATAAATTTCAGAAAAAAATGAAGGAAAATTTGAGGTAGAAGCAGCAGCTACATCTTGTTTACATTAGTTTTTCCTTAATATCCTAATATAATGACCTTATATATAAACATCAAGATAGACAATACTCACTTTGATAATATAAAAAGAAAAATATTTTAACAAAGGAGCTAACGAAATTTCACTTATTTTTATGCTACAATAAATTTTATAGTATTTATTTTAATTAACCAATTATTTGTACCTTAATATTTATGAGCCAGAAATATCTTTTAAAAATCATTTTTTATGAAATCAAGCATCCCTAGAATTAGGTATTGAAATTTTACCTTGCCCATGTTACACCCATATTCTAAATCTTCAAATTTTGTTGAAATTTGAGCAGGTTGTCTTATTTCCCTTCTTCCTTTTCTTCTTCTTTTTCTTGATTCCCGTTTGTTCACCTTTTCTACTTTGCTTCGTCTCCCTTTCTTCCTTAGTTGTTCTTACTCTCTTTGTTGTTCTTTTTCTTTCTCCCTCTTTCTCTGATTATATTCTTCCACGACATTAACCCTTCTCTATTGTTTACTCAATTCTTCTTTTCTCTATTGTTTTATTTACAATTTTTCTTTTGGAGACCCATCAAATAAACAAAGGAAAGAACTAAAATGAAAATGGGAACAAAAAAAAAGGTGCGGAGTAGGCCGAGTTAAGGATTTTCGAATTTCACTTATTTGGCTAGTAAAAATTTAATTAAGGTGTTTTTACTGGATATTTTTGATAAGTAATTTAGGGAACAAGAATAATTAGTAATTTGAAACTAGTTTGATGGTTAAAAGCTATGTTTTTATATCCGGTCCGCTCTTAAAATTGATAAAGTTAGAAAGTCATAGGTTAAAAATACAATTAGAATCAAATTGGGATTGAACTGTAATTAAATTAAAATATTATGTACAATAAATTATAATTAATATTACTTACTAAAAATTATAATAAATATTAATATATCTAAATAAAATAAATTAATTAGGTAAATATTAATTAACAAATTTATTAAATAATATTTGAAGTAAAATTTTCAATTATAATATTTATCTCAATAAGAATTATGTTGTTTGGTAATATATATAGTTTTTTTATGTTTCTAATTTATGAGGTATACTATATTTAATAGATATAATTTTTTTAAAAAAATTAATAAATATAATTTGTCAAATTGAAAGGGAATTAATAATTAAATTACTTATCATATTAAATATATAATTTAAAAAAATCATAAAAATATATCATGGTATAGTGAAAAGTACATTAGATAGTTTGTTGAAGGTCTTGTGCTTGGTTCCACATGCTTACAATTTAATTTTTTTATTTTTTAAATACTCTAAAAACCAAACTAGGATAAATCATTTGGACCAAACTGATCAGTGGTACGGTTCTCAAGTTTTCTAGTCTGATTGGCCGTTTCACTTTGAATGTTATAACATGTTAAAAGCTAACAAAGTTAAGAAAAAAAGGTAAATTACTATTTGCTCTTTGAGATTTGACCTAATTAATTAATTCATCATTTTTGAAAAAATAACTAATTAGTCTCTTAATTTTAGTCTCATCCATACTATTTAGTCATTCTGTCTAATTTTTATATGGGTATATTGGATTAAAAAATGATGAAAATGCCCTCGTATATATAATGAACATAAATATAATTTTATTATTTAAAAATAAAAATAAAAATTCAAATTAATAAAATTGAATAATAATTATATAATAATCACTTAATTATTTAATTTTATTAATATTAATATTTTTTATTATATATAATAATTATATAATTATATAAATAATTTCACAATATTTAATATAATTATTATATAAATATTATTTACTTTTATTAATTTGAATTTTTTATTTTTAAATAATAAAATTAAAATTATATTTATTATATATACAAGGGCATTTTCATCATTTTCTATAAAATTTAATAGAAAAAGTATAGAAATTGGACAGAATAACTAAATAGTATGATGAAATCAAAACTCGGAGACTAATCAGATAGTTCATCAAAAAACAAGAACGAATTAAATAATTAAATCAAATTTTAGAAACTAAATATTAATTTACCCAAAAAATTAATACCATGCATCTGAACTGGCATATATATATATATATATATATATATATAAACACACTTTATATGTATAAAATTTAGTCACAAAATATATATACATATATAAATCCCTAAGCTAGATTCTTAACTAAGACACAAAATCTAGTCTAAAACTAGATTATTAACTAAAAAGTAAAAGAAAAAGGAGAGAGAAAAAAATTAATGATACTATTGTTTAATGGAAGTAATTTTTGTAGTAGTAGGGTGAATGACATTGAAGGTTTCTCCTTGTGCAGTAACTATATATAGTAGAATAAACAAGGATAAGAAAAGCAAGAAGACAAACATTCATTATAGCCGAACTTTTCCGTTCATTTCTAATATTTTCAAAGAGCTCCTCTTTTACATGAATTGCATTCATAGCATAGTTTCTCTTGGCTATTGCTCCATGTTCTGCAATATCTTCAACTGCTGGCCCTGATTTTGGCACTATCCACAATGTTGCATTCTTGAATTCGAATCCGCAATATCTTGGTGGTTTACGGCAACCTGACTGAAAATAAAAATATTACAATGGTCAATAATAATAATAATAATTTATTAATTTAATTCTAACTAGAATTTAAATCCATAAGTACATGAATTGAAAATGAGAAGATCACAATTATTGATACCGATATAATTAATACTACCATTTAAAGAGATTGAAGGAAGTGTTTGAAGTTAAATCTTTTTTCTCGATACAGTAAAACCTCTTAAATTAATACCTCATTAATTAATAATCTCTAACATTTAATAAAATTTCATGGAACCAATTGCATTCTACGTACATATATTAATATTTTTACTACCTAATAATTAATATAAAATACCTAAAAAAACTACAAATAGTATTGACTAACAGAATCGTGTTCCTTAAAAAGCCATATATCTAAAGTAGTTTTTTTTTTTTTTTTCCAATTGTCCTAATCTCTAACTGTATATCTCATAATATATTTTGAATTATAATATGAATAGGAGTAACTGTATATCTCATAATATATTTTGAATTATAATATGAATAGGATTTGAAACGTCAAGTAAAAAAATACACAAATAAATAACATCTAATTTCTTTGTTAAATAAAAGAGGGATATTTTCCATATCTTTTTCAACTTCTTCTTCACGGTCGGCGGCATTGTCATTGTTGTGAGAGCAATTTGTTGCTCCTCCTTAGGATATAAAAAGCATTAATAGACATTGGGTGATGAATTGGAAGTTGGCCAATGGCATTTTCAAGTTCCTGTTCTATTGCTTGTTCCTTTGGACTTTCTTCAATTTCTTAATTTTCCTCATCAAAGAGATCTGTGTGCTTAAAGCAATTAGCTATTGTCGTGCTAGAAATGTCCTTCCATGCTGCTTTAGCCCATTTTTAATTGGGAATATAAACTATCTTTATAATTTTTTTTTTTGTTGAAATGTATATTAAACTTATTATAACTTATAAATAATAAATATTACTAGAATTAAAAATTTGAATTTTAGTTTTTATATAGATATACAAATTAATAACGCCTACTAATTAATATAAAATTATGTCACAGATCATATTAATTTAGGAAGGTTTTATTGTATTATATGCAAACACTTGATTATTAGATTAATGGCCTCATTAATGGTTGTGGTTTCATGGTCTTATTGATTTTCCCCTTTTTTCCTTTCTCTAATGGTTGTTGGCAGCTACATAATGCTAACTAATTTTGTACTTTCCCTAATGATTGAAATAATTTCTGAAAGTTACAAAAATTATGCAAAAGAAGTTATAAATGACGATTTCTCATCCACGCTAAATTTCATGCAAAAATTGCCAATAAATGTAACTTATCATATTCATAAAGCCAAAAGATTTCAATATAAAAAATGATTTTGAACTTAAAAAATTATGGATGTGTACGTTCTCTTAAGTTTCAAGTTAATGTGTTACATATCTATTTGTTCTCTTAAGTTTCAAGTTAATGTGTTACATATCTATTTATTTATTGACTACTGGTGGGGAGTGAGGTTTGAATTCTAGTCTCCATTTTTAAAATAGTCTCATATTATTATTAGGTTAAAACACTAGTTTATATATCTATTTAATTGTTTGGGCAAAAAAAATATATCTATTTAATTGGAGGAACATAATAGATACAATTAAATTATAATTTTTTTTAATCCAATATGGAATTGTAATCCAATCTTCGATGACATAGCAACATCCGTTAGATGAAGGAAATTTAATCATATACAATACACAACCAGTCAAGGAATAAGTACTACTGAATAAATTAATAAAAAAACTAACAAGAAAAAGAGATTAATTAAATTAAAGACATGTAAAAATTAATTAATTACCTGAACTGAATTCAATTTCTAGTTATAAGAATATGAAGCTTCTTGATTCACATAATTATTTCCAATTTTCCAGCAAATTTCAGCATCATATCCTAAACTTTTAATATACATTAATATTAATGAGATATAATGTAATATAATCAAATAAATTTTTAATATAAATTTATATTAAAAATTTATTTGACTATATTACATTACATCCTATTAAGCCTATTGAACATGTTGTTAATATCATCCCAATTTTTCCCTTGGGCGGAATGATTTCGCAACCAAGTAATCTCCAAGCCCGTACTCCTCGTTTCCAAATCCTGGCAACGCTTTTCCCAAACCCTTATTCGTAACAAGAATAGTGAAAAGTGAAGACCATGTAAGCCATTAATCCGACATTAAAGATACAAATGAATACATCCACAGAAATATGGTGACCCTCCAAACAGACCCATTAGCCCTATCAATGCCGTTATCAATACGAATACTCCAATCACCAAGAACGGACTTCCGAGCACTTTCTGACAATCAGAGCTCTTGTGTTGGTGGAGATACGCCGGGGCGCCAAGGGTAATGAGACCAAATATCATAAGCATGATGTTCAACAATATAAAAATGAAATTAGTTAGAGTAAACATTTTTTATTTTTGGCGCCAAAAATTATCATAATTTAATTGTGTATACATTTATATGTAATTAGATTTTTAATGGTTTTTAGTTAATGAACTGTTACGTAGCCAAGGTTGAAGGCTACTTTACTAATTTTATTTCATTGGCAAAAAAAAAAAAAACTAATTTTATTTATTTTATTTTTTATTTTTGAAGATTGTGAGTAAAGATAATTAACAAGAGAATTTGTGTTTAATTAAGTATTATTTTGACCTTGTTTGTCTATTTTTTTTTTTTTTCCAATTTTCCATAGTCTTGACCTAAAGTTCATCTTCAACATTGTGTGGTGGACCATGAAAAAGAATGAATTTATTATACTTGACTTAATTAGTCAATTATTCGAAGTATAATAATATATTATATGTAAATGAAAATGAGATTTTTTTTTTTCTAGATGCTATATGTCGTATATTGAAAAAGTTAGTAAATGAATCGGTATAATTTTATTTTGGGCAAATGCTTACAAATTAATCATTTTTTTCTAATTTCTGCCATAGGAAAATTTTTGGCTATATAGGTGAATTGTATGTAAATTATATATATATACTACTAACCAATTTTTTTTTATTTTTTTATATATAATATGTTTGATAAGAATATTTCAAATTAGTATTTATGTTTATCAAAATCAAATTTATTTTCCAAGCGAGTTTAAAGGCATAATTTTCACATTGGATATATGCATGCATAATACCTAAAAAAAAAAAAACCTAATTAATTATCAGACTTACCAATTAAGTTTTTTCTTTATTGATGTCTAGAATGAAAACACTCTTAAAAATGTGTTTAGAAAACTAAAACCTATAAGAATTCAATTATAAAATCATTGATATTAAATTCTAACATAAAACTCATTCAAAATAGGGTTTAATTTAAATAACATTAATTTCATGCATGCCTTATAAATAATTCCCATCAAATAAAAACCTTAAGCACAAGAAATAAAGTCACAAAAAAATTAGCTAGAGAGCAATAAAATTACATTGATCAATCCTAAGTAACATTCTACTAGCTAACCAATAAATCAAGGGAGAACTTATGTTGTAGTATATATATATATATTTTTTTTATCATTATAGATGATTTAGAGATCTTCAAAGAAAGATTATGAGTTTCTTTTGCGTAAATCTAGGTTTAGGTTAGTTTCTTGGATATGCAAGATTGAATAAATAAAATCAAGGTGCCAAGCCTAAGTTGTCAAAGTCTATGTGATGTCTAAATCAGTGACTTGAACCTTAGGATTCTCAAGAAAGAAGATGATTTATCTTGAAATAATATTTTAATGAGAGAAAGATGTGAGAAGTTGCAGAGAGAATATGAACTTATTGATACTTGAGAATGTTAGTTTATACTTCCAATTGTGATTCATTGGATCAATTGGGGGGCTTATGCCCTCATCAAAACGTGTGGATGAGGTCATGTACCACCAAGAGAGATAAATTAGCTGTCATCCATATCAAATTGCTTTTGTCATGTTGATTGTTATGTAAGAGGGGCACTGTAACCTCTAAATAGTATGTCTTACTTAGCAATCAACAAGGTGTGGACAAGGTCATGTACCATCAAGAGAGATAAATTAGCTATCATCCATGTCAAACTGCTTTTTTCGTGCTGACTATTATACGAGAGGAGCACTGCCACTATCATGCAGTGTGTCATTATGGGTTGTGATGCACTAACCTCTAAACAGTACCTCTTAATTAACAATCAATACAGATCTAACTTGATGTGTCTGATCGGCCAACTAGAGAGTAAGGATGGTGAGGTTCGACCATTTGAGGCTGCTTGAGTTGTCACCAGTGTAAAGTGATAGATCAAACTTAAAGCATTTGTCAAAGAGCTCGAGTTTGGGGATTCCTTATTTGGATAATGTCTTTGATCTTGGGCTAGAAGAGGCTATCTTCAAGCTACAACCTCTTTGAACCTTTATTATTATACTCCAATTCAATAAGACTCACTTATTAGGGGGTTGGATTTAAACAACAGGAGGTCCAATATTTTACCTTCACATTTATTTCTCATCAGTTTCTTTGCTCACTCAAATTTTATATTTTTAGATTTATTAAATATAGCATATTAGAAGTTCAACGAATACTCTAATTGGGTTAAAGGGCAGTTGTCCTCCTCCAATTGCAATTCAAAGAAATAGAATAAGTTATAGTCGTTCAATGTTTACTAATTTGCAGTAAAAAATTTACTAATAAGAGATAAAAGTTTTAAATTAAATTCTTATTTTCTTTCTTTATTATTTTTTTTTTAAATCCCACTAGTATAATAAAAAATATTAAAATTTAAAAGCTTAATTTCATACAAGACAAACACTCAATTACAGAATATTCACATATTCTAATCCTAGTATTATAATGATAGTTTTCGTTATGAGAATTTAAAAAAAAAAATAAAAATTGGAGACTCCTATTGCATAGTTCACAATATTTCTTCTACCGACCAACTTTGACCTTTCATATATTAAAAAAATTAATTAATTAATTAATTAAATTGTCAATTATTTGATATTTATTAATTTAAATACCATCATCTTGAATTGAGTTAGGATCTTATGAGGTGGGAAATTATAAGAAAAAACTATCTAAAGTTTAAAATACATTAATTAGGAAAATTTAGTTTCAAATGTTTAGGTAGCTAGTTGCCATAAAAATGGTATACAGTTAATTGTTGCAGGAGAGCTAGCATGCATTAACAATATGGTCAATTTTTTATTTGTTTGTTTTTTCTTGTTAAGAGGTTGTTTTTCTTGTTAAGGTTATGTGATGTCACAGTTCACTTCTACCTTGTTTCACAGTTAATTTGTTATCCTTCTCCCTGATATATAAATGAGAAACTACGACATATATTCAAAACAAATCAAAATCTCAAAGAACAACAATGGCTGGTGTAAGCAACACTATCATTGGATTTATTAATTTCATATTCTCAATTTTCGGCCTAATAGCAATTAGTACTGGCCTATATATATTCACCCATGGGAATAGCAGCCATTGCCAAAAGTTAATTCAAAAGCCTCTCTTGATAATTGGTTTGTTTGTGCTAGTGGTTTCATTATTAGGGTTGGCTGGTTCTTATTGGAAAGACAATTCTCTTCTTATCACTTACTTGTTTATCATCTTCTTTCTCATTGTAGGGCTTATTGCCCTTACAATTTTCGGTTTCTTGGTCTTCCGTGAAGGTGGTTCTGGTTCTGGTAAAGCTGTATCTGCTGGATTAGGGTTTAAGGAATATAGGTTGGAAAATTTCTCTAAATTCTTGCAGAAATATTCTGTTAATACAAAGAATTGGGTTCATATCAAGAGTTGTTTGATTGATTCTCACATTTGCAAGAATCTTACCAACAAGGAACTTGACTTTTATAAGATGAAATTATCTCCAGTTCAGGTATGTAATTAAAAATCAATTCTTGAGGATTGTTCTAATCTTAGAATTAATGATTTTTCTTTTTCTTTAAAGATTCTTTTAACAAGTGCTCCCAGAGAAAATTTTACAAACTAGTCTAGAAAAAAATTTCTTTTAAATTAACTAATTAATCACTTGTTTGTAACTAAATTAAAAAATATGGAGCTAATTTTATGGATAAAAACTACCTTAGGATAATATTTGATTTTGATATAAAAACAAAAATAGTATGTGTGTAAAAATAACTTTATATATACAATAATAATAATAATAATAATAATAATAATAATATGGTAAAAGATCTATTTAATAATACAAAAAATTAAGAATTCAAATACAACAATTCATTCTTTAAAATAAATTTATACTGTACAAAAATTAATAAATATAAAAATAATTATCACAATTTCTTATTATTT
Source organism: Reutealis trisperma (assembly GCA_947687605.1). Classification (NCBI taxonomy): domain Eukaryota; kingdom Viridiplantae; phylum Streptophyta; class Magnoliopsida; order Malpighiales; family Euphorbiaceae; genus Reutealis; species Reutealis trisperma. The sequence continues at coordinate 14,815,537 of CANTUT010000033.1, read as the reverse complement.
GTTAATCTATATAATTTTTTTTTATAGATAAATGATTATTTATAATTAATTATAAATATGTTTTAATTAACTGCAGTCAGGTTGCTGCATACCACCAACATCTTGTAACCTAGAATTTAAGAGCCCTACATTATGGACAGTGCCCAAATCATCAGGTCCTAATATGATTAACAACACAGACTGCACCACATGGAACAACAACCGGAACTTGCTATGCTATGATTGCAACTCATGCAAGGCTGGATTTTTAGCCAATTTAAGAGATGAATACAGAGATTTGGTTGTGTGGAATATCTTAATAATTGTATTCCTAATCCTTGTTTATTTTATTGGTTGCTGTGCTAGAAGAAGCAACAAATATAGATATGTTAAATACAGCCCCTATATTACAGCTTAAGTACATATCAATATCAATATGTATATGTATAATGTATACATGTATGTATCTTCCTCTTATATATACATTCGGTGTACAAAGAAAAATACAGTTTCAAGAAATCTCAATAGTCATGAATAAATTAATTGTATTAAAGCATGTAAGTTTTATTCTATTTAGTTCTTATTTATGTTTTCGAATCCAAACCAACTCGATCAGTTCAACTGAGAATCAATCCACAAATTAGTTTGGATCACCTATAAACCGAGTATCTTTAGCAACAAGCATTTCATAATGTATAATGAACGTTATTTTAATTCTGTCTTATTGTAGCATTCATTTATAATATGTAACGTGCGTTATTCATTTATATCAATAAATTTCAGTTTGATTTGGATTGAACTTTTGACTTATGACTATTCGTCTTCACTAATTCTAAAACCATTTGATTTTGAAAAGATAGATCGTTATTGGAATATTTCACTTCCTATTTTATTAAATTTAATTTTCAATTTCTTAAAAAAAATGAAATATATGTACTTTTCACTTTATTTACCCAGATTCAATTCTTAAATATACTAACAGAAATTGAGAATGTGACCTTAAACTTAATTTAATTTCGATAAACACCACGTTAATTAGCTCAAAGATATCCGAACAATATTTTACAAAAAGAAAAAATAAATAAATGTTATCTTACATGTTTGTTTAGTTATTTACTCTACATCCTTGCTAAGAAAAAACTTTTTATCTCATAATTTTTTTTTTAAATTTTAACATAAATAATTTACTTTTAACCAAATGAAATTTGTAAGATTTAAAATAATAGGCTAAAACTAGAGAGAGTCATAATAAGATGTGAGATCATCAAAAACATCAAAGAAAAGTTGAGTTTTTCTTCTATAATAGTTATACTAATTCAGTAGAACCTTTGTATAGTAATACTTTATATAGAAATAATCTCTACATTATCATAAAAATTCTGGTTTTAATTTGAATCAGTTGTAAATAGAAATAAACTCTACATTATAATAAATTATAAATTTTTTACATCCCATTTTAAGGAAATATCCCTCTATATAGTAATATTTTTATATATATTTTAACAAAATCTATGTTTTGCCATGCTAAAAGTATAAGATGATAGTGCTATGCTATATGTTTTTTAATTTCAATATGCAATATTAATATAATTAATTTATACAAACATTGAAAGAAAAAAAGAAATAAAATATTTACAAAAGTCTATTATTGCATTTAACTATAATATTGGAAATAAACAAGTTTTATAAATAGTATTGGGAAGATATAAATTCTTTTGCCTCTTCAATTTTATTTGTACAATATGTATACTCATTTATTATTATTATTATTATTATTATTATTATTAGCCTCTTCAAGTTTTTTTTTTTTGTACAATATAATAAGATATTAACGTATCTTCTCTCTAGTTCTTATCATTTCACCAATAAAATTAAGTATCAAGTCAAAAAAAAAAATTATACTCAAACTTCTATTAAGTTATAACCTCTTCGTAGTCATAAATTTTATTTGGTCCCAAGTTTATAACTCTATGGAGATTTCACTGTACTAATAATTAACATTTAATCGAACAAAAAAGACATAATTTAAATAAATATTTTCAAAAAAAAATATTAAGTTTCTACTTCATGCTTTTTATCATTTGAATTTGGATTTTATTATCTATTTTTTAATTTTATTATATATATATATATATATATATATATATATATATATAGACCAAGCAGAAAATATAATAGTATATAAATATTTTTACTGATGTTTAATTAATTTTATGAATTTTATATTTGCTATATGAATATATAAATTAAACAGTCTATAATTCGTTTTTGGTGGTCTAATATTGAATAAATGAATTACGGGTTGTAATATAAAAAACAACAAATTACTTTCCATTTGAATATTTCATGTAGAATAAAAAAAGTAAAATAACTGAATATATTTCAGGCTTTGCAAACCGGCTAAGAATCAATTGCTGAAATTCGGTCAGATTTTAGTATCAAAGTTTTAAGATAATATTAAAAATTTTATTATTATCAAACTACAATTTATCAAATTAAATTAATATACTAATTTGAAAATTTATTTTTATCAATTATTTTACATCCAACAAGAGGCACTGCAAACATTTTATCTGCACGCACTATATAAAAAATTCTCAATATATAGAAAAATTCTATTTGAATGTACTGATTAAATTTCATATACTTTTGTGTTAAGGTCTTGTACGTATTATTAGCTATATTAATTAATTAATATAACTATTTTTTTTTTCAATGGGAAAAAAAAAAAACAATTCAAGCTGTGATGCTGGGTGTTGCACTGGAGAAGTTTAAAGATTTTTCTTAAATAAAGGGAAGACTTACACTATCACATAATGCATGTGACAGTGAGATTATTATAAGCCAGAAAATGAATACTTATAATTTTGCTGTGAAGATATGTCTGAGAATGTTTCTCTAAAAAATTATTAGACATGAGATAAAATATTTAACATATTTTTTAACTATTTTATTGTATTAAAAATATTTTTTCTTTTATAATTAAATGAATTTCTCCCTTAATTTTTATTTTTATTAATTTAATTTATACAATAATAATAATTTCTTATTATATTTTTATCCTAATTTTTTACTTCTTATAAATTATAAACAATATTAAATTAATAATTCTCGGATTAATATATAAACAAATCACGTAAAACGCACGTCAATAAAAAAAAATTAGTTTGATTAAAAAGTCAGCTCAAATAATATCCTAATTTCAATCCTGATGGAATTAAACTGTATAATAATCACACTAAAAAAAAAAAAAAACTGATTATGATTGGTCAATCTCTCTCTCTCTCTCTCTCTCTCTCCGTTTTATAGTTGAGATTTTTACACAAATAACTCAAAAACTAAATAAAAAATCATAAACTTATATGATCGTTTATAAATTTAGCTTCTCTTTTTCTTTTTGCCTATCAAAATTTGATTTTTTTCTCTTTATTATTATATATTGATTCTATTTTTTTTATATTAAAAAATTAATTTAATCATATTAAATTTTATTTATGAAAATTCAAAATAAATTAACCGCTATTCTATTTTTAGATTGAAAACTATATAATTAATCTTAAGTATATGTATTAGATTTTGAATAAATTTATATAATATCATGTGTTTCGAATAAAAATTAAATTCATATTTATAACATCATAAACTTTTAAAATTATGTACGTTTTACTTAAAATTTTAAAAAATTGTCAAAATAAACAAAATTTATGGATATAATATTTTAAATAATTTATGACATTTTAAATTAATAACAAATATAAATTCTACAATACTAAACTTCAAGTAAAAACTACCAATTGAAATCCACAACTCACTATTATTAGGTAATACAACTCTTTTAACATTAAACCATACACTATTTGTGTTTTAAATTTTAATTATATAAAAAATCACACCAAACAATATGTATTAAATAAAAAATATTACACTTCTAGCAAATAATTAGTATATAATACTGTATAAATACAATTATATATTTTTACAAGATAATTAATATCTATTGTTGTTTATAAAAGCTATAAATTTCAAATAAAATAAAAAAATTACAACGAACATATGTATTAAACAAAAAAAATATACTTTTAGCAAATAATTAATATTTAATAAAATTTATTAAACTTCAACAATGTTATTGGTATATATTAATGTTTATACAAGCAATGAAATTATACAAAATAAAAAGTTACAACAAATAATGGACATTAAATAAAAAATAATATATTTCTAATAAATAATTAATATCTAATATTATTTAATATTTAATTTTAATTTTCAATAAAATTGAAAAAAATAAATATTAAAATGAGATAATATTCCAAAAGAAAAATCATAAAATAAAACATTTATTAGACTAACTCAAAATCATTATAAATTATATTAAATTAATGATTCATTGCAAAATAAATCTAAAAAGTTATAAATAATAAAAAAAAGTTAAAAAATAATTAGAAAAGTATAAATATGAAAAAAGAAAATTGAGATATTACAGATATTAAAAATATGAAAAAGATGCTATACAATATACAGAAAATTTCTCTGTATAATATTACAATGTTGGGCCGCATGGGGCTGTAACGTTGTAGTCCACTGTACACACGGGGACTATGGACTTGCTGTGCAGATATGGGCTTCGAACCGAACCAAACCGAACTAAATGCTTACCCATTTTAGAAATTGAAACTAAACTGAAGTGAAAGTTCGGTGTTCGATCAGTTTTTTGATTTAACCGAATTTAGTATATAATTAATTATGTCAAAATGAAAATCAAACAAGCTTTAATGGCCTATTGGCAATATACACTCCAAACATTGTCCTAAGCCTAAAATTAAATCCCAGCAACACCAAACATTGTTTTTTAATATGAAACTTGAGAATATTTACAAAAAGACAATGTTGAAAATAGAGTAGACAATGTTGAAAATAGAGTCTTGACCACTAAACTACAAGTAATTGTATGATTTAAATTAACAATATATATATATATATATATATATATATATATATATATATATATATATATATATATATATATATATTAAAGTCGGTTTTTTCGGTTTAAAACTAAAATTTATAAAATTTCAAAAATAAGAATTGAACAGAACCGAATAGGATCGATTCAATTTGGTTATTCGTTTCAGTTCGATTTTGCACACCCCTACTTATTTATATGTCCGTTGGGATTAAATAATAAAGGATTCATTTTATTTTTAGCTTTTTCCCTCCATATTTGAATACAAAAAATATTTTATTTAGACTGCATTCATAAGAACCTTTATATAGAATTTGACATAGTCATACAAAACATCTCATCTCCTAGAAGAATAATTTATTTTATTTTATGAATTAACTTAAAAATATAATAAAATTTCATTTTATAAAAGAAAAAATTCACGAAAATTTAATCAACACAATATTAATTTCATTTTATAAAAGAAAACTTCACATAGACAAAAATTTTCTTTTACAAACTTTGTTAAATATAATTATTAATTTTATTTTTTGAAAGAATTCAACACACTTTCATTTATATTAAAATAAAAATAGGGAGCAACAGATTAAAACACTTATATGAATGATAATATGTAAGATATAAATATATTGTCAATTTTAAATTATAAATGTTTAATAAATTTAATGACATTAAAGCATCTCCAAAAAGTTTTATATATATATATATATATATATATATATATATATATCTAACTCTTTATAATTTCGCTTTCTACCTATAGACCAATCTGATTTTTTTAAAGCATCTATAATAGGATCTTTATATGTTTCAGATTCTCTATAATAAAAAGTCAATATAAGAAAATAATACTTTAATAAATTATTTATTATTTAAATTAAAATAATTAGTGAAATTGGCTCTCAATATCTACAGAGCCAATTTCACTCTTTATTTTAAATTTTACAATTTTTTATGCATACTATTTATTAATTATCTCGTGAAATAAAAAGAGATAAATGTTGTAAAATAAAAAGGAGGGAAAAATTAAAATCCTTAAAAAATTTAAAATGAAAATTTTAAATATAAAAAGTTCATTAGACTTAAAAAAAAAGAAAGAAAATTTACACTTTTCATATTTAAAAATTAATTAAGATGATATTTGTTGTTTAATTAATAAATTTTATAATTTTTTATGCATGCTAGCTATTTATTAATTTTCTCATCTATTGCTATTTATTTTTTTTTTAATATTAAGGAGGGAGAATATCCAACAAAAATATATTATACTATACAATAGAAATTAGCCCTTTCCTTTTAATATCAATTACTAACTAACGATGATTATTAATATGATTTAAAAACCTCGAATATGAGACTTTTCATCACTCGCACATTTTAAAAATATAAAAAAATTAATCAGATTATACTTAATTAGCTTTTTAATCTATTTAATTAAAAAGTTAATTGGATTTTAAAAAAATTATATTTTTATATTTAAAAAATAATTAAAATGCTCTTTATTTATATAAAAAAAAATACTATTAAAAATTTTTCTTACATTATAAAAAATGGGACTCGACATATTTAACCTGCAATTTCCTTAAAAATAAATGGCAAGAAAAAAGAAAAGGGTTGGCCATAGTCAAACACTAATATTTTGACTCGACACACATGCACATATATAGTACAATACACCTAACCTAAATATTTTGGTCACTAAACTCATTAGTATTAACGTTCCCAACAACCTCCAAAAAAAAAAAAAACATCGCCACCTTCTTCTTCTACTACCAAACACCTTACTTTCTTCGCTTTCATCGCCTCTTCTCGGAGTCAGCGGACTTTCCGACGTGCTTTCCTCTTCTATTTAGACTCTCCTCTAAAACCCCAACTCTTCTCCTCAACTTTCTCTCTCTACAATTCTCGTCAAGAATAACAAGAGAGAGAAGTCAAACAAAAAAATATGGCCTTTGCCACCACTAAACCAGCCACCACCACCACCGGCGATCTCCTCAACAAACCCTTCTTCTCCTATAAACCTCAATTCTCCACTTCCCCATCTCTTCCATTCCCTCCCTTGAAATCTCGCTCTTCTTTAGTTGTCTGCAACTCTGTCGCTGTGGCACCACCATCGGCAGCCAAGATCGCGAAAGAGTGCAAAGTCAAGTCGGTAAAGGCTAGGCAGATTATTGACAGTCGAGGGAATCCCACTGTCGAGGTTGATCTTGTTACTGACGATCTTTACCGATCCGCTGTCCCCAGTGGCGCCTCTACTGGGATCTATGAGGCTTTGGAGCTTAGAGATGGGGATAAGAGTGTTTACGGTGGCAAAGGTGTGCTTAATGCTGTTAAAAATATTAATGACATTTTGGGTCCTAAGCTAATCGGTGTTGATGTCAGGTAATAGTCTACTAAACGACTTTTTTTATGCCTTTTAGATTTAGTTACTGTGTTTGTGTATGTATTTATTTGCTAATCAGATTTATTAGGGATTTGTTTTATATTTTTTGCTTTCTAATTCTATTAATTGATTTATATAAATATAAGTTTACAGTATTTGGTGAGGATCATAATAAATTGTTAAAGCTGGGAATGTTATAAAATCAAGTCTGGGATTATTTTCTTTGCCTGATGTATGGAAATGTTGAAGCCTTTTCGATGGAATAGTGGGGTATCTAAAATGAAGAAATTGTCAGTATTGAATAATGAACATCCGGATGGGTAGAATCAAAATTTTCAATAAAATCTTGTTTGCATTTTAAAAATGCTTATTTTCAGGTCGATGCAGGGAGCCTCTGGCTTTGGAATATTGTAAAGACAATTTCTTGTAATCAATTTAGATGTAAATTAATTCATTAAAGCTAAGGCAGTATGATATTGTAACTTTTCGCGGATCACGTTTTGGTCCCCAGTATGTTAATGCCGGAAATTTCAGGTTTACCTTACCATTACAGCATTGCTCCTTGTAAGCTGTGATGGTTTTTTCTAATTTATGTTCTTTATGCTTGTGGCTGGATTCTAGACCTGTTTTGCGGGTCTCAATTTGTGAAGAAAATTACGGGCCAGGCCGGCCTGCTGGACCTTCATAAGATTTGGCATTTCCCAAATTCAGGCTTAGCTTATGAACAGGTCTAGTGGATTCTTTCATTTGTTGGTTGTACAAGGTTATGACACTTTTTTTTTCTTCTTTTTTTTGTGTATATTTCACAAGAAACCAAGATGATGTGGATGCAATTATGCTAGATATCGATGGAACTCCAAACAAGTCAAAACTGGGAGCAAATGCAATCCTTGGGGTATCTCTAAGTGTATGTCGAGCTGGTGCTGGAGCAAAAGGGGTGCCCTTATACAAGCACATCCAGGAATTGTCAGGAACAAAGGAGCTTGTTATGCCAGTTCCGGCTTTTAATGTCATAAATGGAGGCGGTCATGCTGGAAATAATTTAGCTATGCAAGAATTTATGATACTGCCACTAGGTGCAACCTCATTTGCAGAGGCCCTCCGCGTGGGCAGTGAAGGTAAGCAAACTAATTCTTTTATCTCTATGATTCTCTTTCATTGAAATCATGTATTTAATTGACTCTCAATTTGTGTATATTCTTATGTTTTTGGCAACTTCAATAAACTTTCAATAAGACCTGTGGGGTTCTCTCTCTCTCTCTTTTACTGCAAAAATTTCAGCTTGTTGAAGAAAAACTGAAAAATGAAATTCAGCTGCTGTGAATGATATGGAGTTATATATTTTTATCAATTTTAAATAATTATGGTTTATCTGCAGTTGACTATGTAGTTGTGCTTCAGCATGTTGGCATGTTTACTTCAAAAATTCATTATTGGTAAGCTGTATATAACTGTTGCATTTGTTGTGATGGTCCAGTTTATCATACACTGAAGGGAATTATCAAGGCAAAGTATGGACAGGATGCTTGCAATGTTGGAGATGAAGGGGGATTTGCTCCTAATGTGCAGGATAATAGGGAGGGACTGGTTTTGCTGATGGATGCAATTGAAAAGGCTGGTTACACAGGGAAGGTAAGCTGCAATTAGTTTCTTTACCTTTCCACATTGCAACTCCCATTTGTACTAAATGTGGACTTGAGACAATTATGCAGATCAAAATTGGAATGGATGTTGCTGCTTCAGAGTTTCTCACAAAGGATGGAAAATATGATTTGAACTTTAAGAAACAACCGAATGATGGGGCTCATGTGCTCTCAGCTCAGAGCCTTGGTGACCTCTACAAGGAATTTGTCAAGGATTTTCCTATCGTGTCTATTGAAGATCCTTTTGACCAGGATGATTGGAGCTCATGGGCTTCGCTACAGTCTTCAGTTGATATCCAACTTGTTGGAGATGACTTGTTGGTCACAAATCCAAAGAGAATAGCTGAAGCAATTCAGAAAAAGGCTTGCAATGGCTTACTTCTCAAGGCAAGGCTCAATTCCTGTCTCTGCTCCCTTCTCAATTGTTTCTCTACTTATGCAGAGTTATTGAGTGTATTCATTTGATCATTAATAAAATGTCAGAAAAACATTCTGCACCAATGCTCATGATTATGGAAATTTTCAGGTTAATCAGATTGGCTCAGTGACTGAATCCATTAGAGCAGCACTGGACTCAAAAGCTGCTGGTTGGGGTGTGATGGTCAGTCACCGAAGTGGTGAAACTGAGGATAACTTTATTGCTGATCTTTCTGTTGGCTTAGCCAGTGGACAGGTTTTGTTGGCTAAAATCGTTTAAACTTTGCCTATTTTGGTGTGTGACTCAAAAATATGAAATTGACTGTATTGTTCTTTGTACAGATCAAGACTGGAGCTCCTTGCAGGAGTGAGCGATTGGCAAAGTATAATCAGGTAAAGTATAATGGCACCATAACTCGCTGAAATATGTAGCTTTCTCCCTTATTCCAGCAGCTTACCTGTTTCAGTTGTAGACGAAACATGGATCTTTTATACATCACATGAATTGAAGTAGAGTCCACAATGTGGGAGCTAAGAATTGAGCTATCTAAATCAAGCGGAGTGCATTTTCTGAAACTTAGCTTGATTGTATGGTCTAAAACAATATGTTTTATGTTGCATGCTCGACTGATCAAAATGAACTAGAAGCCTTTCTGGGAGCATAATTAACAAGAATTTTCTGTTTAACTTATATTGCAAAAAGTATTTTGTTGGTATTTAGTACCCATATGTAGTTATAACAAAATGTCTCTTTGCAAACTTTTTATTGCTAGTGTGCTATGTTCATAACATCCAATTTGGGTTTTGATCTGGTTGCAGCTTCTGCGGATTGAAGAAGAACTTGGAAATGTGCGTTATGCAGGTGAAGCTTTCAGATCTCCTTAGGACAAAAAGGAAACACTGTTTCACTTCGGGATTTAGGGTGGCCAGGCGATATTAGTATCATGAAATATATTTACAGAGCTACAACTCCACTTGATTTAGAAAAATGTAGAGAAATTTTTGGCAGAACCAGTCAAAAACTTAGATGTGGATTAAAAACACAACTAAAATCTCAAAAGAAACAAGCATGCCTCTGAATAAGTTTATCTGTTGGATACAAGGGAGCTAGTCTGTCTTCAGACCTGTACCACTTCTATTTGTAATTCTCTGTACTCTTATAGAGTGAGAATGTCTTTGACAAATCTGAACTCATAAACTTCAAAATACATTGCATTTTGCTCTTTTTCTTTTATTCTATGTTGCTGGTTGCTAGATTGCTCAAGTGCTTATAATATCCAACTTTAAAAATAAAAAAGAGAGTGAAATATCACATTCTATGGGATAATAATTTAGTCCAATAGTTTAGATTCTGACATTTCTTTTCTCCTCTAAAGAAATTTATCATGTACCAAAAAAACAATAATAAAAGAAACACACAGGAAAAGAAAATAGTGTGTCAACAATCAAAAGAAAGTGTAGATTACACCCTACAAAAAGGAAGGATGAGGTAAATTCTGACGGGCATCCTAATCCATTAAACGAAACAGACATGTATTGAAAAGGAAACTTGTAGAAGATATTGAAGGCATACAGCTTACTAGAGACTTGGTGGTACAGTTAGTGCAATTTCATAGCGAGATTCTTCATGTTATGTATATGTTGATGTCCTAGCAAGAAAGGAGCAGATTTTGGGTCTACTGCAGGCGCACATTCTGTGAAGCTTAAACCAAATGAACTGAGAAGCATGGATTCTACTGACAAAATGGGCTAAACATTAATAGCTGGACCTGTATATACCCCTGAACGCATATAAAGATTATCTGGTGTTTCTATCTCTGCAAGCCATGCATAGTCCTCTTCCTTATCATCATCTAACTCAATTCCATCTGCTTTAGCTGCAAGATAACGTGTTTAATAAATGACTTAATGACTAGCATGTTTCATATGCAAAAGACACGAATGGTACATGTGCTTTTCAACCTACATAGATGTAGCAGCAGCAGCATCACTGAAGAGCAGCAAAGAAAGCAAAGTACGATGGTGATTGCAAAAGCAAGATTACTTACCAAAGGAGGAATACGGGTAATCATGGTAGTAAGTACATTTCCTGCCTGCATCTTCCCTGTAAGAAGGCGTGAGAATGTCAAGCACAGCACATGGGGTGACTGCAGTGAAACAATGGATATTTCCCCCACTTCTCGGGTACAAGACTGATGTCCCACATGGAGCTGTCAAAACTTTATCAACTGCCAACTTTGCCAACTTTACTGCCAAAAACATACATTTTTATCATAAGTGTGCATCATTTTTCACTCCAATTTGGTTCAGAACTCGTATGATAACCATTTGCTACTAATTGCACATATTTTTACTTAAAGGCAAGGATACACAGCACAAAACTGAACAGTCACTATTAAGCACCGCTAAAGGCAACCATTAGCAATTGTAATAACTATAGGGAGACTGTATTCCCAATCATGAGCCTAGCACAGATCAAAAGTACAACGAAAAGCCAATGTCCTGAAATATTAATACAAAAACATCTCTGGATAATTCCATAATTTAATAGAAACAATCATCCAACTGATCAACTTCCATTATCTAAATAGCCAAACAATGATCTTAAATTTAATGCATTCTTTGCTGCATATTACAATATTCTAGGAACTAGGACAACATTCTGAGCAATCACATTGCTAGTGAATTCCTTTAATTCATAAAGATGACAATACTCTTTAGTTCATGGATGTCAACACTGTGCAGGACTATAAGTTTTCCGCCTTCGTTTTACACAGGATCTATGATTATGCATAATCTCACGTATATGTATATATAGCCTCAAGAAAGCAACTACTAATGACATATATTTCCATAATCACTTTTCCCTCAAATTTCTCTTATGAAAGTCTTAACACAATTAAATTACTTCTACTTATCTTATCCTAGCATGTTAGGTAGATGTTATTCTAAGCAATAGTAATATGCTTTAATTATTTGACTCTTAGCATGCATTGACTTTTCTCCTCTCTTGTTTTATCATTTAATCAGGTGCTATATCGTCCATTTCATCACAAGTATAGAAAGATTATTTCTGCTAAGTATTTTCCTTTTCTCTTTTCTTTTGCTGCTTGGCAAACAATTGACAACATGCATGATATCGTAGAGTTCGGAACTGCACAAAAAGACTGAGGGAGTTTCATATTATTGCAAGAACTTGTACCTTAGCATCATATTTATCTAAAGGAAAAGCCAAAAGGGAATGACGCTTTAACAAAGAACATTATTTAAAAAAATATTGAAATGCAATTTAGAAACCTTGTTTTCAAGGATATAATTGTAACCTTTTCTTGAATGCCTACATCATTCAAAAGGTGGACCAAACATCATAATCATAAATTCCTACAAATTGTGTCTACCAATAAAAGAAAACAATAATCTTATATTCAGACATCACATTCCTGGTGAAGTGATTCAAAAAATTAATTAGAATGCATGAACCAAACAACAAAAGATATACTGGAACAACCACCATGAATGATCAAGTACAATATATGCTGCTTTGAACAAATATAGTAGTTCCAAAATACTGGCACTGTTTTGTAATAGAACTCATAAATGTTCCACAAATTGCAATGAAGATTAACAAGAGGCATTAGAGTAGATGGATTTTTCAACAGACTAGATTTTGGTTCAAATTTTAAATTAAAGCTAGACCTTAAAAAAAAAAAAAAAAAAAACTCAAATAATTGTAGAGGATTTTGAAATTGAACCCAAATTAGACCATGCCAACAATTCCAAATTCAGATAGTCCTAGCAGGAAGATTTGGGCCTTGAGAAAAACAATTAGGAGGTCTACAAGTGACAATGAAAACAAAAAACGGTTCTACTCAGTTTGTGGAAATAATAAAACTGTCTTGTCAGAAGCTAGAATAGGAAGCCAGACAACTCAAACCTGGTGGATAACCAGATCCATGGCTTTCATGGATACAGGTAGGATCAACCCAATCATAAGCTTTCACATGCAAGGAGCCATAGAGAACTTTGCTGAAAACAGTCATGCCAGGGTGGTCATGGAGTGGAATAACTGAGGAAGTGGGGAAGCAGAATATACACATCTGCATAAACAAATTATTTTTCATATCAAGCAGTTTTGACCAACAGGAATCTATATGCCCAGAGTAAATTTCATATAACATAATTCAACTATACAGCAGCTCCAAAAATGTTACAGCAAATTTGATCACACTTTTTTACTTCTCAACACAAATGGAGGCACAGACACCCACATAAGGCAATTCTAGAAACAGAGAAGGAAATAACGAAAAGAACAGAAGCACCATGTATTACTAAAGTGTGCAAACTAAGCATGCAACAATATTTCAAGTTTAAAAGTTTTAGATGATAGCTGCATGAAATTAATTTAGAGTGAGGACCATTGATGATAAGTTTAGAAGAAAATTGTCTCCAAAAGAAAATGGTAAAGACAGTAAAGCTCACCGTAAAATTGTCACACTCGTAGATATCTATGTACGTTATTGGTTGAGCCCATCGAGCTACCTGACTTAATCTGCTGAGGCCAAAAAAGCCATGCCCTCGGTCATCATCTGGATTTTGCTCTTTAAGCCCTACATCAGCAGGATGAACAGTGTCTGCATAATAGAAATAATTAATGATATATCAGAGCCGAAAATGCAGTATATCAAAAATCTGCAGTATGATGTATAAATGCAATAGTCAATACTTGTAAAGAAAAATCCCTCTTGTTGTAAGCAGTGTTTAAGTAGGAACAAGTTCCAGTAAAAAAAGAAAAAAAAAATTCAGAACAAATATATAGATAATATACCAAATATATGTAATGAAAGAGCACCCATAAGAGTTCACAAGAGTTGGATCAAATAGCAAGTTGATGTTATTAAAAATACATCAATAAATAAGACCATATGGCCACCCCAAAATGGCCATGATCTTGGACATTAGATGCGAATAGCTTTTTGAAAAGGGGTTGTCTTCTCAATCTTAACTGTTTCTCACCGAACATTTGTCTCAATACCCTTTACAACAGCTGACCAACACTTGGCTTGAATTCAACTCTAAAACATGAAAACAGTTTTTGCTCGTTCCAAATGAGCACCATAAATTAACTTGATGGTTTGTGCTAGAAAGAATTGTCATGAGCAATGTCCAACTGCTCTATATTCCACACAAGCATTCAATAGTCTATCCACTTCATGCCTAAATAACAATTGCAAACACTTCACCAAAGATTCTAATGCTATGACGTTTCCGATTTTGTATATCAGTGCAAGCAAAAATCCTTAAAACAAGATGAATTCATACCGCCCCTCATTCTCAACTTCAATCAACACTTGATACGAAGCAACCAGAGAACACCATGTAAACGACAATAACTCGGTAGAAACCATAACACATCGGACCAAAACGGCATTCAAAAAATTTTCAAAAAAGAAAATTTTGAATAATTTGTCGACAACTATAAAAAAAATGAGGAATCAGCAAACCCACTCTAAATTTCACATAATTCAACAAAGCCATATGAGAATTTGAGACAAACTTGAAAATTACACACGCATATCAAGAAGCCATAGAAAAAGAAAAATACCCAAAAGAGAACAGATTTTATGGATTGCTGGGGAAGATGAAGAAGGAATCCCCGAGGGCGTAAAGGTGTTTGTACAGAGATCGTACAGAGCCTGAACTTTAGAAGAGAAGCTTTGATCCACCATGCTTGCGACAAGCGAGTTGTATCTGGTTCCTGAAAGTATCCTTCTCGCCTTATCAGCTGCTTGGTGGAATTTTGAGAACATTTTGGTCGTGAGTGTGAATTTTTGAAATGATTTGAGGACCAAAAGAAAAATATTGCAGATTTTTGGTCGACTAAAAGCAGACAGCTTTGCCTTAGTAGGCTACTTCCAACCCCAGCCACTAATATTTATCCAATTAATCAATACAATATTTATAAAAATATATAAACAAATTATTATATCATATTTATTATTTTGTAATTTGTAATATACTAAAATGATATAATAATTTGATATGAATTATAGAATCTGATTAAAAAGAAAAATAGTAATGAAATTTATCAAATGAGTTTATACAAATATATCACATAATACATTTAAATATAATTTTTTAATAATAAATACATATGATATTCGATGATAAACTTAAATTTAAATTATTATCTTTTAAAATTCAAAAAAAAAAAAAAGAAAAACAAAGAAAATAAACACTTAAAATGTAATTTTAAGATAGTAGAATAAGAAAGCAAAATTATCAATTTATCCAATTTATTGAATTCTAGTATTAATTCTATCACTAATACTAATTTTATAAATTTAAAGTGTTTTATAATTTTGTAAATAAAAATTTGAATATATTTACTAAATGATCAAAAAAATATATTTATAGATGAATTATTTTTTGTGAAATAAAAAGAGATTAATAAAATTTATTTTTCTTTAGACACGTGTGATACATATGATTTTTTTATTTATTATGTTAACTAAATAATAAATACTTAAAATTAATATAATTAAAATTTAATTATATCATTTAATTTAATATTAACTTACTAAAATTTAATATAATTAAATAATTATATTATTTAATTAATAAATAATCATATTAACCCATTACAAAAGTATAAAATAAGAAAAAATAAAAAAATAAAAATAGTCAGGGATACTTAAATATATAGTATGGTTATAAAAGAAACTAAATAATAAATAATTATATTGGGGTTTGCGGGTCAAACAGCGACATTTTTTGGCGGGAAAAAATCTTGCATATTTTTAATTTGAACTTTGCCATTTCAAAGTTTCAATTCACGCGCTTACCGAGAGTTTGCTCACTAGAGAGGAAAGTTGAAGAATTAGGGTTACAAATTACAAATAAATGGAAGGTAGTGAAAGCGAGGCCCTATTCGAATCGCTGAATCTAAATCCCCGAAGTCTCGTAAACGAAATCCTTAATACCGTTGAGAATTTGTTCGATGACGCTTTCGATTTCTATCATCAGTTAGGATACTGAGTATTTTTTTTTTAATTTATTTTTTATTGAATTTTCTCAGATTCTCTGTGTAATTTTTGTTCATGCTTGTTGCTTCAGAGAAGCTTCGACCGTTTTGAATGCTAATGGCACTGATAGATCTCAACATCTAAGCCAGGTAAATGTATCTCTTTCTTCTCTCTCTCTCTCTCTCTCTCTCTCTCTTTCTCTTTTTGAAATTTAAGTTAAGGTAAACATTGAAATTTGTTGCCATTAAATGGGTTTTTTCTTTTTTTTTCATATATTTAAAAAAATTGACTTTTAATTGTACATTTGTTGGATTGGAGTGTGGTTAGAACCACACTTGCATACCTCCATCTGTGTACATATTTGAAGTAAAATAAGATTATGAACTATAATAATTGTTAATCAAGTTTAATTTATCATCTAGCTAGTTGTTTGTTTGTTTTTTATACATTTCTAGTTTGTTAATAAAATCAAAATTTATTACAATTGATTTGCAAGACATCATTATTGCTTCTTCCTGCTGGGGGATACTGACCACTACGTGGTGCTTGTGATTGTTTCCCTGTTTTTAGGGTATTGATCACATTCGTAGTGTAATACAATCAAATGTTGGAAGAAGATTGGGTATGTGGCAGGAATACTGTCTTCGCCACTGTTTTGCAGTTCCTCAAGGTTTCTCTTTACCAAAAAATGTATGTTCTCTCTGTTATTTTGTTAACTATTGCTCATTGTTAGCATTCCTTTTTTTTTTTTTTTTTTTTTTTTATTCATATCCTTTCCACTATGACTGATTGCTTAGATTTCCTTGCAAAATTTTTTTGAGTTGAAGTAATGGATTGGCTTTCAAAATATGAGCATTTCATTGTTATGACCATATCTATTTAGCAGCAAGTTATCAAGAATATGTAGGTACTTTCAATAATTCGTGGGATGCTTATGTTTATTGTGTGTGATAGGGTTACACCTTGCTAGCTAATTTAGGGAAGAGCTTCTCCAGCAGCAAGGGTCTCAACTTCAAATAAGTTCCTTCATCTCTCACAAGTAATATGGATAAAGTGAGCTGTAAATGTGTTGTGAACTATTTATATTAGTTTTGTTAAGCGGGAACCAAAAAATTAATGCCTGTAGGTTGTGCACATTGAGCTGTGTATGAATATGCAAGGCAATTGAACTGCAGAGTGGGGAGATGACAATAAATGTGGGTGTCAATTTAGGGTAGAAGTAGAAAAACATGGGTAAATTTTTGAGAAATTTCAGTGAGAAGTCAGAAGTGCTCAAGAAAGAATGGAGAAATATGAGAAGACTTTCATAGATTTTCATGGGCTTGTTTTTGACATGTTTGACTAGATGCTGACTTTATCATGAAGCTACATTATTTGTGCTTTGAGTATATTGACTTATAGCAGTGCGTGCCAGGCACATGGTAAAAATTTCAAACAACTATATGAGAAAAGATGGAAACAGACATAGCTGAATGGAAGAGGGAAGGTATATAATTTTGCAATGTATATATCTAGGAAATTGGAGGTGTGATTCATCAATTTACCAGTGAATGTTTTTTATGTGAAATCTCATATATATTTACACTTTTTCCTTCTATATATATATATATATATATGATACCCTTTGTGTTAGACTACAGAAAATAACATGCTGGTAATCCTTAGGAATCCAAAATATTGGGTATTTTTGTTTTACCTATAAATGACATCTGTTTTTACTAATTATAATGTATTTTCTGGAAGGAATCACAGGATGAAAGTTTGACATGCCAAGCTGTACTCTGTGATTCGGATTTGGATGCTCAATTGGATTCCTTGAGAGACAGGCTTACTCTCGTAAGATGAAATTTATATCATATATTGCAAGAACTTCCATCTGCATGAGTTGAGTTGGCATATATAGCCAAAACTTTCCTGCATGCCATTGTGCATTTTATATATCCAAATTGATTTTTTTCCCTTTATTTTCGAATTGATTTTCCTCATAATGGAAATAAATTCTATAGATTGGGAAGGAGTCTGCAGAGATGAACTGTGAGCTTCAAGTACTGGAAAGACAATCTGCTTCAAGTGGTAGTTGTGCTGCTCTTGTCAACGAAGCATTACAGTTATATGAACAAAACTCTGGCCATGATATGCTTGAAGGTACTCGTTTAAGCAATGAATTATATTTAATTTCAGAGTGCTTAGATATTTTCCTTACTACTTGGGATCTGCAGAAAGCAAAATTGTTATAGAAAGATAATTCTGGAATAGTGCAGATTTTGTTTATGTGAATTGTAAAAGAGATGAGATACTGAAGGACTTGATTTGGAGCTCAGTAAAAGCACCATGAGTCATGGTAATGGTGTCTAGTCTTTGCTATTGCTGTTCCGTTGTTTTACATCCACACAGACTTCTCAATGGAATATTTATGCCGAGTACCATGTGTCTAAACTCAGAGAGATCCCCCATCCATTGAGCTTTTGGAATATTTCTATGACTGAATTTCTTTGTTGAAACATTTTCTTTTGTTATTTTCTTTGCACACTTTATGTTTTAATCTGTTTGAAGTCTTCCAAACTAGTTCTCCTTTTTGACACCAATTGGCTATTGATTCATATGGATAGGAGGTTGTGTATGTAAATCCTGAACTTTAGCTATTACCATTCTTGGGTACTGCCTCCTAAGATACTGCCCTTTAGAATAAATAAATACCTTTCTTTTTATTTCTATATATCTTTAATTGGGTCAGAACTGGTGCTTTACCTGTTAATGTATGCTATCAAGGCCTCTAATTAAAAAAGTTTTCACTTGGAGATACAGGAGTCTATCGGCTCTTTAGTTTTTCTTTCCTGGAATTCATTAAAGGCCAAAATATCAAATCATTATTTTTGTGCTGCTATTCACTCTCAACACTTGCTTGATATAGAGTTGGTGAGAACTGCATCTGAACTTCGTGCAAAAGTAGAGAAACTGAGAACCAGAAGGATTGCAGATACAGACAACATTAGAACAAAGAGGATATGTGATCGAGACACAGATTTGTCAATATTGAATCATGGTAAGAGTGTAAACACTACAGCAAGAGTTTTTGTTCACACCTCCAACTAGTTCAATGCAATTTTCAGTGAAACTTTTATGTCCCTGTCATATAATGAATATTTTTTGTTTTTAGGGCTCTCCAATGCAAAGTTGGAAGATCTTCAAGGGTTTCTTGCTGATTTAAAGAAAATGTGAGCTTCATTGCTGTTCACATGGCTTTCTGCAGAGTTATGTAATGTTGCATTTCATAAACTGGTAGTATATCTTCTCCCATCCTATCTGCTTCAGTTGGTTTGCAATTTGTTGGCTTTTATTTATCTTGGATAGAGTACATCTTTGCCAATAGGAAATAGGTCTTAAGTTATCATTGAATGAAAAAAAACAGTGGAAATTTTTTAGCTAGAAAATCTGGTTCCAGAATCCTCAAAGCCTATTTATGTATTTATATTTATATATAAATGTCTCTGTATTGATTAAATGTAATTACCTTTGGATGGAGAGTATTTCTTATGATAACTAGGCCCTGTGTTGTCTTTGAATGGGAATGAATAGTAGAAATGTTTTGGCTAGAACATAGCTCACGAATACTTGAATCCCCAATATGCAAGCATGTACTTAATATTTCTGTGTTAATTAAAATATAACTACTTCAATCATGAAAAATTCAGAGAACATTCAGGTAACAATATATTTGTCTTCATTTATGCAAGGAGGAAAACCCCTGTACAAGGCAGTTAATGAGCCTTTATGAGTTATTAGGGAGTCTTAATGAAGACGAGGCTAAAAATTGGAAAATGTGTCTGTAAGTTTATCAGCATACGTTGTTTCCTTTGAATCCTATCTTGTCCATTATGAGGTAGCTCCATCCTATATAATCGTTCCTGATGCCCTTTATTACCAGCATAATTAGTATTTGATAATCCTATATGCCTGGACTGTCATTGTAGGTACTCCTATTTATTCAATGTTAGATCTAAACTAGTTTCCATAGTGTTGAGTATGAATTAGTAACTGGTTTTTATGAAGATGGCCAAGCACACGTGCATTTGGAATTTCTTAACGCTAGCTGCTTTTTTGCAAATAAGATGGCATTAACTATTTGAGGTTTGTCTACAAGTTACTCTTTATATAGTCTTGGTGTCTATTGCAACCGAAAGGACGTTACTGAATGATAATTAGGCTATTGCAATTGAATTTGGGTATATTGTCTAGGTTGTATATGTATTCACTACTAGGCTATGCCTTAGCGTGCAGAAAGAGATTTGAAATGAATTGATTTGGATTTTGTTATCATTTAAATTTCTTGAAATCTTGAATGATATAAAAAGCTATTA
The DNA here is from genome assembly GCA_947687605.1 of Reutealis trisperma. Classification (NCBI taxonomy): domain Eukaryota; kingdom Viridiplantae; phylum Streptophyta; class Magnoliopsida; order Malpighiales; family Euphorbiaceae; genus Reutealis; species Reutealis trisperma. Next base: position 14,794,769 of record CANTUT010000033.1, on the reverse strand, counting down.
GTTTTGAATGAACACCCTGGCATTTGGATGAATAATATATTTTTCTTCTCCTTTATAAGTCAAATGTTCATTTACCTTGAATGTGCATACTTGAATTTGGATTTCAGACTAGGAATTCAAATACTGATCTTTTATATACTAGATTTTGTAACAGGATAGATGGGGTTTAAACTTTATCTGAAATTCATTGCTTTTAAGCCTAACTCTTGAGGTTCATTTATGTTGTACATTTAAAATAAAGATGAATTTATATTTATGTTTCAAAGTGAAAATCATAAAATACTAACAAAATATGAAATGCAAAATTTCCATTTTAAATTTTCATTTATCCAAATGAATTCTTTTGTTTCATTGAAATTTAAATCTATGAACCTTTAGCAAACTCAAGGATGTGGTGAAAGTTATACTATTTTTTAACGATTTACTTGGAGTTGAGTTTTTTAAGAGCGTTTTTCAATAAAATGTTTTTATATTTTTTTAAAAGCAGGTTTGATAAAGCAATTTATAAAAAATAATAAAAATTAATTAATTAAATTAAAAAATTTTAAAAGCGTTTAACTCCTAACAATAATTCTAAACGTGTCCTAAGTGTGATACAAACTATCATAATTAGTGATTTAACAAGAGTTTTTATCAATTAAATGATAAGTTCCCTATCTATAAAAAACTATTGTGTTAGGTCATAGTTTTCACCTCTCACAGTCAACTTATTCTTGAATTTCTTTACTTAATTGTGAAATATATCATTAATTCAAACATATCATTTTGATTAGAAGCTCAGAATTCAAATTCTAAAATTCAAAATTCTTAATGAAAGAACAACTTGAATTGAGTAAATACATAATTGAGTATGCATTGCCTTGTTCTCATGTCCAGGTTGAATTTGGGTTTGGGTTTGATCTGTTGGGCTTGGGTTGTTGGAAAGAGCGACCTGGATCCAACTTGGGTAATACTAATTCGGGTTCGTTTCCTTATGGTTTCCATCATTTTCTAGCCAAATCAAAAGACAACCTGATAGGTTCCATAACTCCTTATATTTATCAAATATTGATAGAATTATTGGTTGCGAATACAAGTATCTATCTCCTAGTGCGCAAAATTAAAAAGATTAAATATGATAACTTTAAGAATTTCCAATAACAATAAAATTAATAAAAGACTAGCCATTCGTTATAAGCCTAAATTACCAAACACTTTCATTGAAAATAGTGATATCTTCTCTCTCTGTTTTGTCTGCATGTCTTCATGTTTTTGCCTTAACAACAGCTAGGATTGAAGGCCACTGGCTTTTAGGGCAGGTGCCTTACCAACCTGTTGGAGAATTGCTATGACTGTAATTTTATCAAGTTTTGGAATTTTACCAAATTATAAGTGAACCTAAATTATCTTACATGGAGTTCTGTAGTTTGTATTTTAAGAGAGTTGAATTTGTTATTGCTTTTAATTCAACTTTTATACATAAATGAACTCCGTGACACTAAAGTGGCACTTCAACCTAAAGTTGGAAGGACTTCAGAGGCTCGTTTGCCCACATGGTTCGATCTAGGAAAACGGGGTTTGTACAGGGACTTTGTTCACTGGTCCGATTTGTATCCAACTGGATGCGGCCTGACCTTCGTTGTTTTTTCTGTCTGGCAAAATAATACATATTTATTTGCCCACTCATATCTATTCATTTAAATAAGAACATGAGTGATAAATTGATAGTTAATATTATAAATGGATTATTAATAGATCTAACTCATTTATTTTCTCAGTATATGGATATAAAAGAGTACCGGTATGAGTATTCATCCTAGTATTAATTACATTTTTAAAAAAAAAAAATCATCCCCTTTTTTTAAAAAAAAGTGCAGCCATTTTTAATTATTATTATTTATAATTATATTTTATTTTATAAAAAATAAAAAAGATAAAAGAAAGAGTACAACTCATATCGACATTGTACATTTAGTTCAAATATAAGTCCCTACCAGTTTCTTTTTTTCTTATTTATAATGGCTTGTGAAATTTATCATGTATCTACTCTTTTATGAAAGTCTGTTTATGGTTCTTTTTTTCTTTTTATACAATGTTTCATTATGGTTTTAGATGTTATATATAATACTATATTTTTATGCTTACTAAAATAAAGTTTGTTAATGACTCTTTCCTGTATTTTATAATTAAGTGGGTGCATTTTAATTTGATATCTCTCAACGGTAAAATATTTGTTTGACATTAAAAATTGAAATTTAATAATTTTTTTTTTAAAAAATTATGAGAAAAAATAATTTGAGAGTGCAATTTAAATATTTGATGTTATTAATGTCAAATTCATATTGAAAATAATTTGTTTAGGAAAATCTTTAAAACATGCATACTCTAATTATATCTAATAAATATTTTTAATATAGTGTTTTTCTTAATAAAAGATTAAATAATAATATCATATATAATACCTATAAAATGAATATTAATTTTTGACATCCACTATTAAAATGGTCTGGCCTTGTCATTAAAATATATAAGATACCAATTATATTATGAAATACTCTTAGACCTCGTTTGATATAAAGGATTTCTAATGAGAGATTTCATAAAATTTATAAATTTAGGCTAAATTCACTTTTTAACAATCCAAAAGATAGTCAAAATTCATACGTTTTGAAAATTCTCTTTCCCTCCAAAATTATTGATTTTTGAAAGTTTTAATTTCACATCTCCTCCACAATCCACCATTTTTTTTTTTATGTGTATGAGATATTATGATAATTTCTTTTATTTCAAGATTATCTATAACAATCGGATAAAATAACTTTTTTGGTATCTCAACTTGGCAAAATTAGTCAATTAAATATATGAAATTACAAAAGTTTTAATTAAATGTTGTAACTTATAAAAAAATTTCAATAAAGTATCATTTGCAGGTTATCAACTGGTAATAATTTTATATAAATTGCAAAATAGTTTTTAAAAATTACAAAATAATCCAAAAATTTTAAAATCCTTACTACTAAGCTATCTTCTTCATCTTCTTTCACAAAATATGTTATTTTAAATTTTTCAAAATCATTTTTTCCTATCAATATTTCAATCTTTGATAAATAAAGAAATCTCGAATTAAAATGAAGTGTATGAATAAAAATGTAATAAGTAGAAATGTATTTGAAATTTAGAATTTAGATTGAAAATTTTTAAAGCAAAAAATAATGAAATTTTGAATAATTTTTAAATAAATAAACATATTTATTTTTTATTGTATCTTAGATTGAATATTTGTGAACAAAAAATAATTAAATTTGTGAACTAGGTTAAAAATTTAAATATCTTCATCTTCGTTACAAATTTAATTACTTTTTATTGTATCTTATATTGAATATTTGTGAAAAAAAAATAAAATTTGTGAGATATAAAAATTTTAAGTGACCGATTCAGTAAAAAAAAGATGAAGAAGATGGCTTAATTCTTAGAATTTTATAATTTTTGGATCATTTTGTAATTTTTAAGGACTTTTTTATAATATATATAAGGTTACTAGTTAGTAACCTGTTAATAACATTTTATTGAAAATTTTTTTACAAGTTGTAACACTTAATTGAAATTTTGCAAGTTCAAACACTTAATTGATAAATTTTACTAAGTTGAGATAATAAAAATATTATTTTATCATAACAATTCATTGATTTTATAGTAAATCCAAATGGTGTAATTTTTAAAATATATGGATTTCACAATTCATGGATTTAAAATCCAAGAATTTTACTAAATTCATATATTTAAAAATTTTTCAATCCAAACAAAATCTTCAATTTTCAAAATATTGTATTATTTATTTAAAATTGATTTAAAATAAAACACTATTTTTATATAATAAATTAGTAAATGAATAAATGATGTAGAAGAAAAAAATTATTTTGAATATTATAAAATAAATTATTTTATTTAATAAATGAGTTAGGATTAATATGAATTAAATGGATATGGATACCCATATAATAGTTAAATGGGTGATAAATGAGTAAACGAATGACATATCATTCAACCCATATAGATCTAACTCATACCCACCCTAACCCGTCTGTTTGCCACCCCTAGACTGCTAGGGCAAGGATGAGCATAAGTAATTAAAAATCTGCCTTCCATTTTCATCATTATAAGTTTCAAATGAAACCTATAAATACAAGTTTAAATTGCCATTGTTCTTTATTAATTGAACACAAGAATATAATTAATTAATAATCATGCTTTCCATTTTCATTGTTATCTTGTATTTTCCATCTATAATTCATTCGAGTTCAAGCTTTACTAAGCTTCAATTGCCATCAACAGCAGTAGGTCCTGAGTCTTTCCAGTTTATCAATGGTGGAGGGCCTTATACGTCTGTCTCTGATGGTAGAATTCTCAAATATGAAGGACCTAATGTTGGTTTTGTTGAATTTGCCTTCACTTCTCAAAACTGGTAGGTCATTAATTGTGCTAATGATAGTCATCATTTTTTCCTTTTTCTTTTTCTCTTAATCACAGTTGTTTTTTTTATGTTTGGATTTTCATTTTCTAAAATCTATTATGAAAAAAAAAAAAAAATTGAGTCGTCCTAATTTCAGTTTTTAAAAAAAAATAAAGGAAAAAGAGTATTGTAATGGGAAAATGATTAAAAAAAACAAAAGAGAGAGAGGACAAAAGAGGAAGAGAAGAGGGATTAAAAAGTATTTTAATAAAAAAAAATATATTTCATTATATTACAGGGATTAAATGATGATTCACTTTATGATTCATTTATATTGACAATTAACACAATTTATAATACTTTAGTTAGTTTATGAGTATATGTCAAAGTTGGAGTTTTATCGATGTTAAAATCTCCTCTTTAATGCTAAAAAAAAAATATTATATCCGTTTTATTTTGTTTGGAATATTTTTTTGGATATATTAAAAAGTATGTTTTATTTTTATTTTTAATATTTTTTACTATTTATATATATTTTATCTTTGAATATTAATTCAATTTTTTTCTTAAAATTTATAAAAAAAGGTAAGGATCGTATATAACAAATGGCATAAAAGAAAAAAAAAATACTATTTAATGTACTCTTAAATTTTGTGAAAAAAATATCTTAATGGGACAGATGGAGTATCTAATTACTAAATTTATTAATCTAATTTCAGGAAATTCAAAATGGAATAAATTGTTTTATTGGTTTAATTTGTAAACATTCCACAATCTTTAAAATTTTCAATATATAAATAATGGAAAAATACAAAGAAAAATAACAGAATTATATTACTATAGTTAATTGATATTTTTTTCACTTTAGGTCTAAGGCAGTGTGTGAAGGGACATCTAACCCTAATTTTGGAGGTATATGTGGGAGGCCAGTTGGTCTAGCTTTCAATCCTCAAACAAAGGAACTATTTGTGACAGATGCATACAATGGTCTAATGGTGGTGGAACCTAATCACAAACTCGCAACCCAAATTGCCAATGGCGTGGATGGGCGGCCTTTCGGCTTCCCTAATGCCGTAGATATCGACTTACGAACTGGAATTGTTTATTTCACTGATACTTCCAAAAAATACACTTTCAGAGACTTTACAGATCCACCCAAGTAATTAATACCTCTTTAGAAAATAAAATAGTTTGCTAATATAAAAAACATTATTTTTTTTTTCTTAAATAGATTAATTCTATAAAAATGATTTAGGTGAGAATTGATATTTAAACATCTTGCCTCTAATTTAATGTGTTTAAAAAATATAATCACTGGAATAATCTTTTAGAGTTGAGATTTTTTAGTAATTTAAGAATAATCTTTTAGAGTTGAGATTTTTTAGTAATTTAACATTTCACCTGTTAATATTTAATTGATAACTTGCGACTGATAAATCCAGAAAACTCTTAAGTGGGATGATAATTTTACCCGCTCAATTAGGTGTCCACTCTGTTTAGTATTTTTTTTTTTAATTTGTATTCAAGTTGGATTCAAGTCGGATTTAGATAATGATATAATCTGATTCAACTCTAATCCAATTATATATATATATATATATATATATATATATATATAAAAGAAAATAAAATTAAAATTTTTTTAAAGAGAAAAAATAAAAATAAAAAATATAAACAGGTATATCTAATCCCTCATTATGCAGTATGAATATTTTATTTTTTAATTAGCTCGAATTTGGATTTTGCAAAAATTACTATAAACTGGACTCATTGTCATCGTTACTTATAAGGATGGCAACTTGTATCATACCGATAGATATCCACCCTAATTTTATCCGGTTAAAGTGGATAATATCCAAGTTGACTGGATAATGGGTATGAGTATATCCATACTCGAAAAATAACATTGAGTACTCATACCCTATTTGAACTATTAAATTTATATATTTTATATAAAACTTTATATATTTTATATGAAGTTTGTAGTATTGTACTATCTAATATAATTCTTATATTTTCTTAAATATGAAAATATGTTTGAATTGACCTAAATGTCTTTAAGTAATTTGTATTCTAGTCATTAAAACTACTTCGTTTTAATAATAGATTTTTAGTATTTTAACAATTTCATTGAGATTACTATAATGTCCTTTAGTTTAATTAAATAATTTATTATATTTTATCATTTTATTGAAGATAAAAAAGTTATTTTGCATCATTGATATAAAATGTTTATAAATTTAACTCTGAATTTCTCTTATTCTCTTATTTTGTCATTATACTCATTTTCTTTTCTTAGTTCTCTCTTTTCTGAGTCTCAATTTCTTTTCTTTTCAAAATCTCTACGAATTTTTCATTTTCAAACTCTTTAGATCTCTTTCTTTTGTTTTCTCTGGATTTTCTTTTTTTTCCTTTGAATTTTCTTTTCTTTTCTCTGGATATTCTTATCTTTGGTTTTATAATTAAATAAGCTTTTTTTAAAATTAATATTGTTCTATAGTTTTTCTTTTTACTTTTCATAATTTTGAGTGTAAAAATGGTAAAGTAAAGAGTCACTTTCGTATATTTGAGATGAATATACTATTTAGATATTTCATACTTATTATATTTGAAATTAATATTATTTATAACAATTGTTCTTTTTTTTATTAATATTAATTCACTTAATTTTATCTTTACTTCTCCTTATATAAAATGATTATATAGATACACATAATATCATTTCATTAAATTCAACAACTCATTAGAACACTAAACTCTTTGAAATTTTAGAATTTATAACTTTATATCAAATAATCAAATCAAATATCCCAAATATCAAGTATTTAATTATTCTAAATCGCTATGTTTTTTATTATATAAATTCATTTTATTTTTTAAATTAAATATTCTAAATTTATACTTATATTTAAAAATAATTTGGTAATTATTTAGGTAATGAGTTACCTGCGAGTTACCAAAAACCCTATAAATATGAGCACAGAGTTTGAAATTTATTACTCAAATGAATATGGGTGCGGGTATGGATAGACATACATTTCTTTTGGTATGCGTAAGAGTATTATACTATTCTATTCATCACCATCTCTACTTGCTTAAGAAGCATGAGCGCACTAGGTCTTAATTAATAAAAAACTAATGAAAATCATGCATAGTTGTGCAAGTGCTTTCTAAATCAAGATCGTGTAAATCTCTTTAGTTTTCACTTCATTATACCAAAAAACTGATATGTGATAATGGGTTTATTGCAGCGGTTTTCTGTACGGTGATGCAACAGGAAAATTGCTAAAATATGACCCAAAAACCAAGCAAATTACGTTATTGCTTAAGGAGCTAGCATTAGCAACTGGGGTTGCAGTTAGTATGGATAGCACTTATGTTCTTGTCACAGAATTTGGTGCCAAGAGAGTTCAAAAATATTGGCTAACAGGTCCTAAAGCCAATACTGTAGAAATTTTGGTCAATGTTATGGGAAATCCCTCCCATATTACAAGGACAATAGCTGGATATTTTTGGGTGGCAGTAAACAATCATACACTAATATCTTCTCCTGCAGGGATAAAAATCAATGGATTTGGTGAAATTTTGGAGACAATTCTGCTCTATGATCAGTATAACACTTCTGTGATCTCTGAAGTTCTTGAGTTCTCTGGTGATCTTTACGTAGGCTCTTTAGCACAAAATTTTGTTGGTTTGCTAAAGAATTAATTATTAGTGGAGCCAGAAATTTAACATATGGGGCAAAGTTTTATGGTTTTTTATTATTAGATTCTACTTATAATTCTGCTAAATATACTTAGACAAAATATTATATTATGTAATAAATCATTATAATGAGTATTAGTGAGAATTTTTTTAAAAGAGTTATAAGAAATAATTAAAAGAATTATTGTTATTTCATTTATATATTATTTGATTGCACTTATTAATATGACTTTAAAGTGAATAAATAAATAAATAAATGATTGAATGATAAAATATGAATATTTTGTTATATTCTCTCTCTCACGTGAAGGCACCCACACATATTATATTAAAATAAATGAGAAAGTAGCCTACTAAAAGTTCTCAAAAAAAAAAAAAAAAAGTAGCCGACTAAAACATGCCTAAATCTTTAACAAAAACAAAGAAAAAAAATGAGCAGTTTTTGTTGAATGGTAAGGAAGAAGGCTTTTTACCAATTATAAATTTTTTGAAAAATATTTGCCATTTTAAATATTTTTTAAAAATATTTCTAATTTTAAGTGTTTTAAAAACTAATTCTAATTTTATTTTATTATTTTTTTTACGGGATTGAGTCAACATAAAAGCATGCCTGCTGGTTGGACTAGCAGACAAGTTCAGTCCGCTGGTAGAACCAGCGGACAACATGTATTTTTTTTATTTTTTTACTTTTTATAATTTTTTATGTTATTTGGATATAAAAATAATTTTTTATGTTTTTTATTGTAAATGAATATAAATAATAGAAAAAATTAGATAATTAATAAAATAATTATGTAAAATAAATTAATAATTAATATGTTGTATAATTAGTTAAATAATAAAATAATTACTAAAATAAACTAATAATTAATATGTTACATTTAAGATAATTAATAATTAATCAAATAATTAATATTAAAATTTTAGGAAGGATATTATTTTTATATAATAAATAATTGACATATATAATATAATTAAATGAAGAGTATAATATTAATTATTTTTATTATTAATTATGAAAAAATTAAATGAAAATATGGCAAAGATAAAAATTAATTAAAATTATTATTTCAAATTTATTTTTCATAAATTAAAATATGTGATTTATACTTTTTTTTTCTAAATTATTTTATTTTATTTGAAATATATACATAGTATTTAATACTAAAACAAGCAAGTGAAACATGCTCTTTGCTGTTGTATCTAATATTTTATATTATTTTAAATTAAGAAAGATGGTTATTAAATATACAGTATATAATATTATCTATATTTTTCATAATATTTACATAATATAAAAATATAGTAATTATTATTTTCATAATATTTACATAGTATAAAAATATATAAAGTAATTATCTACTATAATAAGATATTTTAAGATTATTTTTCTTAATACTATAGATAATTAATAAAAAAATATATTTTATATCAAAATATCTACATTTAGAGATAAGCATTAATTAGTAAAAAATGGTTAATAGAATAAAATCAATGTAATTTAGTTAAATCAGTTTTGTTGAATAAAATGATTAATTTAACTTAATTAAAAATATAAAAAATTTAATTATTGATTTTTGTTTTGATTAAGAAGTTTAATTTACCAAATTAATCAAATCATATTAATTTACTTATTTTTTTATAACCAAATTAGAAATTTTAATGTGCCAATTAATTTTTAAATTTAAATTTTTTATTTTTTATAAATTTATAATTTAATTAATGCATAGTTTGTATATTTAAGTTTATGAAATATTAGGGTAATATTTGTTTTTAATATTATATATTATTATTTCATACCACGATTTACTTTTTTTATTTTCTCATATAAATAAATTAGAAAACTTAAATGTTATAAATGGTAAATATGCTCATGATATATTTATATTTAAAGTGAAAGACATTTTATAATATTTTTTAACTAAAAAAATACAATATAATATATTTAATTGAAATTTAATATTTCAATTCTAATTATTTGATTTTATGATTATTTTGGTTAATATCTAATTTTGATTTGTTCAGTTAAAGAAAATTATTAACTAAATCAAATAATTATATATTTCTAGTTCCATAAATAATGACTCTCGAAACCCATTTAAAAATAAAAATAAAAAATCAATTTAAAAGTTAAAAATTAAAAAAAAAAAAAGTAAAAGCGAGTCACTGTTCCCAGCAAGTGTTTTAATAATATATGATAATTTAACATTCTTAAATTTTACTTAAAATCATAAAATAATTTAAATAATTAAAACACAATAATAATTAAATTAAATTATCATTAACACATATAATTATTAAATATAATACTAAATAAAAATAATTATTATATACTTATTTAAATAATAATTCTAAAATACAATTTGAAATAATAATTCTAATTAATTTTTATCCTCCCCACATTTCTATGTAATTTTTCATAATTAATAATAAAATTATATATTATTCAAAATAAATAAAATAATATTATTTATGATATATATATATATATATATATATATATATATATATATATATATATATATATATATATATATATATATAAAGCAATTCGTTTAGTTATATTATATACATTAATCATTCATTATATAAAACATAACATCCGTCTTAAAATTATTAATTATCTTAAATATAACATATTAATTATTAATTTATTTTATATAATTATTTAATTATTATCTAATTTTTTTATTATTTAAATTAATTTACAATAAATAACATAAAAAAAAAAAAACCAAAATACCAGGTAGCCAAAGTACCAGGTATTGTTGGTTAAAAGAAAAAAGAAAAGAAAAAGAAAAAGAAAAAGAAAACAAAGTAAAACTAAAAGAACTTGGCAAAAAAAAAAAAAAAAAAAAAAGTGAAAACTAAAAGAAAAAAAATATAATGATGTTGTCCATTGGTTAATCTAGCGGGCAGCAGGCTATCCCCTATTTCTATTAGCGGACGCTGTCTACCCTCTCAACAATAAAACACCTAAAATTAGAATTAGTTTTTAAAAATTTCTAAAATTAGAAATATTTTAAAAAAACAAATAAAATGGTAAATATTGTACAAAAAAGTCATAAAATAGTAAAAAGCCCTAAGGAAGACAACTTGCAATTGAAATGCAAGTTGTGTACAACTTGCAACTGCAAGCTGTGTACGCAATTTGTACTTAGGAAATTGCCTATAAAGGGCATTCTCTTATTCACTTGTCAGGTGATTGTAATTCAGAGAGAGTGAATTGTGAGTAAGAATATTTAGAAGAGAGGCTTCAAAATATTTGTGAGAGGATTTTGATAATTTTTATCTATCAAAAAATTATCCTATTTTTTTTTTAATTATTGTTCACTATGAGAAAATGTATAACTGAATTATTGGGTATTGTATGAGAGAGGGTTTACAATTTTTTCGTTCAAAAATTGTACTATGCAACTATAAAGTTATAGGGGATTATTCCTTATAGATTATGGATATAGGTTTATTAAAAAATCGAATCACGTAAAATTCATGTTATCTATTGATGTGAGTTATTTATTAATTTCTGCTTCTACTATGTGCGCATGTGTAATATTTCAAAAAATTTTCCAACAAATAGTATCAGAACCTAGTTCTTATTTGGGGGTAGAGAGAAATTTTTTGAACATAAAAAAAAATGGATTTGTTGATTCTATTTTTGAGATCGGTGTCTCAAAATTGGATTATTTACCTTGGTGAAAAGTGTTATTTAGCGGAGTTGTTTCTAAACACTGTAGAGGCTAAACTAAAGTATACAACCCTTTTGTTTGATAGAAAAGGATAATTTTACTCTATGGCAGAGTACTATTCAAGACCTTTTAGTGCAACAATGTCTTGATTCGACTTTGAATGAAGAAAAGCCAACAAATATAACTGAGAGCGAATGAAACACTATCCAAAAGAAGGCAATGAGCACTACCTAGTTAGCACTTGCTTCATGAGTAAAATTTGAATTGATTAATGAGACATCACTAAAGAAGTTGTATGATAAATTGGAGGAGATCCATGCGTCAAAGTTATTGATGAATCCAATGTTTATGAAAATGGAGATGTATTCACTCAAGATGGGGGAAGGAGAAAACCTCCATGACCATATTAATAAATTTAATTAGCTAGTGTGTTAGTTGCTAAATACTGGTGAAAAATTTAAAGTTGAGGAGCAAGCATTACTCTTGCTTGCAGTCATTGCCCAAATCCTACAAACCATTGATGCAAACAATGTGTTATGGAAAACCATACTGAAATTGATTGAGGTAACAATGGTGTTGAGATAAAATGAAAGGACGATGAGGAGTGAGAGTACTTCAACTAAGAGTGAGGGCCTTACACTAGTTGAAAGTAGTGAGGGAGAGAGAGCAATCAAAATAAAAGGAGAGGTGATCAGAGAAGTAGATCAAAATCTCGACCAAGAGATTATAGCAAATGGAGTGCTATTATTATGGAGAGATCGGTCGCATATAACATTGCTGCCCAAAGCTTAAAGAAAACTTGAAAAGTCTTAAGCAGCTGTAAGAGAAGATGAGGGGCAAGCTGAAAATTGATGATGGTGATTCCTTAAATGTGTTTAATATTAGTGATGAGTGTGATGAAGAATTTCACATAGTACTAGATGAAGATGTTATTGGTTGCCCTAGTGAGAGCAATTCTAGCTAGGTGATGAATTCTACTTTTGGTGTGCACACATGTAGTGATCAAACTATATTTGATACTTTACGTACCGATGGAGAATTTGGTCACATCAATGTGGGAAACAAATTAAAATTGAAGGTTGAAGGCATTGGAAGAGTTTTCCTAAAAGTTCATAATGGTGTTGTAAAAAATATTTCCAATGTGAAATTTGCACCTACTACAAGAGCAAACATAATTTCGCTAAGAAAGTTGGCGCTGCATGAGTACACATATGTTGGTTTGAAAAAATATCTAAAATATATAGAGGAGGTATCTTGGTGATGCAGGGTAGGAAGAAAGGGGAAAATATTTGCTATTTAGATGGTCATTCCCTTTTGCAGACAGGAAGTAGCAAAGTGAAGAAAGCCAAGAAACTGCAAAGAGAGTTTGGTTTCTAACAAGATTGAGATGTGTGAAATTTTGAAATAGAGTGCTAATTCCACATCAGCGAAAAAGGGAAGCCTTGTAAACCAGTTCTTAAAAAGACCATTAAACCTTATAGTGTAGAAGATTCTTACTCAAGGGGGAGCATTAAGAAGACCTATACGATGGGGGAGACTGAAAAAGAGTTGAAGTTATAATGGAGCCCTCTCGCATGGAGGGACCCATACATATTATATTAAAATAAATGAGAAAATAGTCTAATAAAACAAGACTAAATCTTTAACAAAAACAAAGAAAAAAGAGCAATTTTTGTTGAATAATAAGGAAGACAACTTGCAATTGAAATGCAAGCTGTGTACACGGTTTGTATAGGGGATATTGCCTATAAAAGGCATTCCCTTCTTCACTTGATAGGTGATCACAATTTAGAGAGAGTGAATTGTGAGTGAGGGTATTTAGAAGAGACTCTTCTAAATATTTGTGAGAGGGTTTTGATAATTTTTGTCTGACAAAAAATTATCCTACTTTTTTTAATCTTGTTCACTGTGAGAAAGGGTAGAACTAGGTTATTGCGTATTATATGCGAGAGGGTTTACAATTTTTCAGTCCAAAAATTGTACTGTATAACTATAAAGTTATGGTGAATTATTCCTTATGAATCATAGATGTAGATTTATTAAAAAACTAAACCACATAAAGTTCTTGTTATTTTTTAGTGTGAGTTATTTATTTATTAATTTCTGCTTTCTCTATGTACACATGTGAAATATCCTAGAAAATTTTCCAACATATTCATCAAACTAAAATTATAAAGATTGACTTGTAGTAATTGTATAAATAACGTAATTAATGTCAATGAAAATTGAACCTGATACCTTTTGAATTTTAGAATTTCGGTATTAAATTCTTATTAGTAGACCAAAATTTTATTGGTATGTTTTTTTATGGTATAACTCTTAAATATTAAGGTCCTAATGATCATGCTTTTTTTTTTTTTTTTTAAAGATTATCTATCAAATAAGTACAGATTTATATAGATATATTAATATGTGTTTCTATAGTCATAGATTTAATTTCTGATGAGGGATAAAAAGTGACTATATAAGATCTCTATTTTCCCTTATATTGAAATGTGTTTAAAAATCTATGACTATAAAGATTCAAATTACTAACCTAAGCCACAATTTGCTATCCAATTCCAAAATAGATATGTAGATAAGTAATCCAAATTCAATTTAATAAATGAATACTTGTCCAATTTATGTATTAAAAATATTATCTATAAATACTTTGAATGTAAACTTTCAAGAGGCAAATCAATATGATATCAATACACATATAAAAATTACACATTCAATTCATTCTATTTCTAGTTGATTGAAAATAGCTCAATCAATTTTGTTTTGTTATTTTTCAATTTTTTTTAGAATTTTGTGAATATTCTTTTATAGAAGTTTTTTGTGTTTTCTTTCATGAAAGTTTTTGTGTCTTCCTTTTTGAAAGTTTTTGTGTCTTTCTTCATGAAAGTTTTGGATTTATATTTTTATTAATTTTCAAGCAATCGGACTTATTGAAAGACACTAAGGTCAATTTGCAGCTATAAATAGCTAATAAGAGAGCATGTTTCTTATTGATGTGCTAAATATAATACTCTATAAATATAATTAGATGTTATTGGACAATATGCTCCGCAAACACGGATAGAGATTATCAGAAAAAATTTAAGTCAATCTTGAGTTTTCATATTTCTTATCTCTAGGTCCAATTGAACCCACCTGTGCTTGTAGCCAACACTGTTCCTGCGCTTGATTTGATCTTGCCTGTTAGTGGCTCATGGATGATCTTGTTAGTGGCATTAAAGGTGTTTGTTGCTAATTGAGATTCCTCCTTTGCAAGATAAAGCAGAAGCATCTTTGCTTGTATAATGAACACTTTTTATTCTGACCGTGCAAACCTGTCTGCTACAACCATAAACAATAGACAAGGAGTACTGAATATTCAGCAAAGCTTAGACCAATTCTTACTTGACTGGGACTTTTCATTTATTGACACAATACAACAAGCAAGCTTTCGATCGATCTCTGATCACAATCCTCTAATGCTCAAAGTGGGCTCTAATTTCCAAGCATTGTCCCTCTTCAAATACTCCACTTCTTCTTAGTTAAGTAGAGAAGGCTACCAGCCTCTACCATCTTGTTGTACAGACAAACCGTTGTAATGATCTTTCTTATATCATATTACTGGGTATAAAATTTAGAGTTTAGGTATACCTAATTTAGTTAACATATACCTAATTTAGGTATAAAATTCTAGTTAACGTATACATAATTTAGGTGTATTTATACTAAAGATATGCCATTTGCTAAAAAACATATACCAAACATATACATAATATATACTATATATATACAAAACAAATACCAAACATATACCTTTTTTTGGTCTTTTTTTTTTTTGTGAACAAACTGGAAAAATATATAAAAATATACTATTTGCTAAAAAATACCACTAATTGAACTTTTCTAATAATTAAATACATAATCTAATATTTTTATCAGTAACTAATGAAATATTCTCAAATAAACATCTAGTAAAATTAATTTTATGATAAATAAGATTTATAAATTTAAATTGACTGCAATTGTATATTTTAATTTTAAATTCAAAATTTCATACAAATTTACAAGTAAAAAAAACAATGGATTTAAATAATTATCATTTAAGTTTTGAATTTGAGGCATTTTTTTATAATAATAAAATTATCAGGAAAAAAATGGATGGAGGCACAATAAAGGCGACACATAGATGGAGAAAATGTACCAATAATATAATTTGTGTATCTCAATAGAGTAAAAAAAAAAAAGCTAAGAAAATAAAAATTAATTAAAAATTAAAAAGAGACAACTAAAAAATTAAAAAAAAAATAGTGAGGAATAATAATAATAATAAAAGGGACCCTTTTGGAAGGCCATTAAGTCATTGATTTTGTACACGTCACTTCAAGATCCAGCCGCAATACAGCCCGTTTAGCTAAAGAGGGAGGTGATCCCGTACTTGCGCGCATTTCATCAAACGAGAAGCAGGCTCGATTAAGGGAACCCAAACCGAGTATTCATACAGGTAAAAATGTCATTTTCTTACGAGAAATAATGTCAAAATAAAATTTTTCAACTTTTTTTTTTTTTTGTTATTTTTGAAATTTTCCCCAAAAAAAGCCATATTAATATATTGATTTTTCTAATAAGTATCCTAGTTAAGGACAGCCTGATTAAGAAGAAAAATTCATTTATGATTAAATAAATAAATTAAAAAAAAAAAGAATAAGAGTAAAAAGTGAGAATTTTCGACTTATCACTAAAATAATAGTAATTAAAACAAAATATAACTCTATTAAAATCTCTACTTTTTTTTTTTATTTAACTTATTCTTATATTAATTATATTATTCACGGAGATAACCATCAAGATAAGTATACAAGTTTAAAAACAAATAAATCTTAGTAGACTTTCTTGTTAGGTTGCTCTCTAGTTCTTCTCTCATCATCGCACATTACCTGATAGAGTTTAGGCCACCTCCTCCTTTCTCTTTTCTCATATTTTTCAGTTTCTTCCTTAGTTTCTTTAATTTTTTTCAGTTTTAGTCTTCAGTTCTGTAGATCTGGAGATTTTCTCTCTCATGAGGATATAGTTTTTATTAGCTTTCAATCTTAGAAACTTGAACATCTACTAATTTCATATGATTTAAAAACAAATTTAAGAGTTTTTCAAATTTTTAAAGATAAAATGAGGTGGAATCTTTATTCTTAAAAGTCATATTTCTTTTCAATAGTTCATCCTAACAGCGACAGTTCATATACTCTTTTGATGAGGTAATCTTATTTATAAGTAGTCATGAATTTCAATTAATGAAAAAAAATATAAACTTGTGGATTAAGTTTTTGAAAAATTTAAAATATTTTCTAAACTTAGATATGATTTATTAATAAGTCTATTCATAACTCATTTAAAAGAAGGTTACAATTTTTTCTCTTTCTTGCTTTTTAAAAGTTTTTACATGTTTTCACGACCTTTTGAGAATAAAAAATATAAAATCAAAATTAAAATATAAAATCAAAATTATCTCTCTTTTTTTTTTATTTTTTTAATAAAAAGATAAAAAATTTTTAACTAAACTGAATCTATCACGTCATTTATAGAGTAAATCTATCATGTCATATTAATAACATGGTATTTGAAACTTTCACTTAGTTCAAGTTGAGATATATATCTACCCTTAGGTATATGTACCCTTAAGTATTTGTACCAATGCTCAAAATTATCTTTAATAAACATCATTTATTATGTTTGCATAAGTTCGGCCAATTATCTTTACAATTAAATTTAAAAATTGATGACTTAGATTTATTATTAAAATATGTAATTGTTTATTTCATGAAAGCTCAAAATTGATTTTTTTTTTTTATAAATCTTAATTACTTATTTTAAATTTAAAGTGAAAATTATAAACACGATAGGTACATTTAAATGAATACTGGAGGATCCAAAACCTTGAAAATTGAACAGAATAATCTCATTAATAACATATGCAAAGATAATTATATATGTACCATTAATTATTTCATTTATTAACATCACTTTTGATTTTCTTATTGATAGAAATAACTCATGATCAACAGTGTATTATCCGTATGAATCTATTGATAATTGTTATTGGGATAAAGTTTAACAGAAAGCTGGGCAACCGAAATGGTACATCAGCCAATTTGACTTCACGAATCAAAACAAAATCAGCCCATTCCATCAAAACTCTTGAATTCAATATTTCCAATTTTTCATTACGCTCTATTTGGAAATTTAAATTTTGCAAGAATTCAATTCCTAAATTCAATTTTGCTAATCAATTCTCATGTTTGAGATCGTATAACTAACAGAAATCAATTATTTTGACTTAAAAAAAAAAATAGAACCATTTTTAAAGAAATGAAATAATGCCAAAATAGAAAGATTTTACCAGAATTCAATTTATTTGATAAATTCTAATATGTAAAATCCAAAATACCATCCTTTAAATTAAATGTGACTCTTTTTATGTAAGAGACCTTTTTTTTCTTTTCAATTATTTCAAATATAAGAATTCAAAAGAATTTTATCACTTTAAAATTTATTTTAAGCAAATGAATTTTATCATCAATTGAATTGAATTTTATTAATAGAATTGAATTGAATTGAATTCTTGCACATGATTTATTCTAAAGGGTGCCTACATGTATACAGACTCATATTTGAAGTTCTATTTTAAGAATTTTTCAAAAAAAAAAAAAGAGTAATTTTCAAACAAAAAAAAAGATAAAATAATTAATTTAAATGAACGAATTAATAAGATAAAATTTTTAAAGGGTTCAACACGTCACCTTTTAAATTGCAATGGAAAAAGAATCAAAATTTAGGACTTTGAAACCTAATATAAGATTCCGTCTGTCCTTTTTTTTTAAATATAGGCAAAGGCGGAACCATAAAATTTTTTTTTGGGGCCAAAATTAACACTAAAATGAACAAAAAATAATAATAAAAGGTTAATTTTTTTTAAAAATTTTCCAAATATATTTGTTTCTAATAATAATAACTAATTATATTATTTTAAAAGTACATTTTTTAATTAATTGATCTTTTATATTTATAAGATGAGTATTAATTAAGTAATTTTAATATTTGAAATTATTTATAAAATTTAATTTTAGGAGACTAATTAGAAATTTAAAAGAACTAATTAAAAATGATACTAATTATATAGAGGTAATAGTTTAGGGGTCAAGGCTTAAGGCTCTCCTCCTAGTTACACCACTGAATACAAGGCCAATCTACCCCTCTCCTACCAGCCTCTAATGCATTTGGCATTGATGAGGGATGAAAGTGACTTTCAAAAGAGGCTTGGACTCTCCTGTAGCTCAAGCTTATTGCAAAGCCTTCAGAGACTATGATAAACGGAAACAGGGCCCATTGGCCGGACCCTCGAACGATCCAAGTCCAAAGGCCTTCGGACTAGATGCTACTCCCCTCCTTCGCCAGCCGGATGACTTGCTGAGCAAGTAAGAGCCGAAGCCCTCTGATGACATGTCCAGTCATCCAGCAGGAGGATCAGTCCTTAGACAATTTGCACCATGCCCTGACACCCCCATTACCAGACATCCCTAGGGATGGGACAGGGGACATGCGCCTGCTACCAACTTTCACCAACCAGCATGGTCGAATGACAGAGGATGTCCTTCCTCAAAAGAAAGATGTCAGATGTACCTAACTCAGAAATCATACAAAAGGGAAAGAAAAGCCTAAGCACAGGTAGTTGAAACTCTGCATTCTCTCATCCCTTTTCTTTCACTAAAATACTTTGAAGAAAGGACTAACTTGATCGTCGAAGGGTTAAAGCCAGGCAAAAGGCCCGGCTCCTCTTTGATCCTTTTTCTTCTCCTTCGCAGGCATCAGGCTCAGGTCCAAGAAGAGAAGATCCAGCCCATTCCTTTTTCATATTGATCAAGCCTGATCAAATTGGCGCCGTCTGTGGGGACGCGAGCTGATCTTTCTCTCAACTTTGCATTTTACTTTCATTTGCCTGTGAAAGAAGATTACCATAATGACGAACCATGATGATTCCCTTCCAACACCTACTGATCCTCCTCTAGCAACTCCCATTGACCTAAACACGTCCCTCCAGCTCCTTATCTCTCAACAAAACACAGTTGGGTCTAGCCAAACCCCTCTGAGCCTTCCAAATCTAGACTTAGCTCCTGCATTGCAGTTTATTAATACTATAGCTGCTTTTGTAAGGAGCTCCCAGCAACAAACTCCCCAGGCACAGACCCTTGTCGCTGTTCCAGAAGCTACCCCGAGAAGGAATGTTGCTCGAACCCTGGAGTATGAGAAGCAATCCCAGGGAGCCCCAGGGGTTCGGCCTTCCCCAGGGGTTAATGAAGAACAACTAGTCCACTTGGGTGGAAATGTGGAGGGGAGGACGGAAGAGCATTGTGGAGGAGAGGAGAGTTCGACCGAAGAAGAAGGGAATACGCAAGCTTCGCTCCCAGACAGTGAACGTAAGTTTTTGCATGGAAAAAATTTTCATGCAAATAATACGGAACGGGGCGAAGGAAGGAATAAGGGGAAGTGTGAGTACAAAGAACCAAAGTACGGAAAAAGAGAAAGCTCGAGAGGAAGAGAACATGATAGATGGGAATATTCTGTTACTAGTCACCCCTCGAGGGTTCGAAGCAGAAGATCATTAGTTAGTGGCAACAGCCGTAGAAAGAAGGAAGAGGAGGTGAGAGATGCGGCGAATAAGTTTTTAGAAGAGATGAATCAAGGTTATGATAGGAAAACCATGGATACCACCCTAAAGCTCACCCTAAAGTCTCCTTTTACCAGATCCATCAGGGAATACGTTATGCCTAGTAAGTTTAAATCGCCGGTGTTGAAAAAGTATAATGGGGAAACCGATCCCAGGGTCCATGTCATGGACTACAAGCATGCAGTAGAATTGCAGACGGCGGATGATGAGGCTCTATGTAGAGCTTTTAGGGGATCCTTGGAAGGAGCTGCAACGAGATGTTTTGATAGCTTAGAAGAGG
Source organism: Reutealis trisperma (assembly GCA_947687605.1). Taxonomy (NCBI): domain Eukaryota; kingdom Viridiplantae; phylum Streptophyta; class Magnoliopsida; order Malpighiales; family Euphorbiaceae; genus Reutealis; species Reutealis trisperma. The sequence continues at coordinate 14,773,968 of CANTUT010000033.1, read as the reverse complement.
GAAGTATCCGTTCTTTCATGGAGCTGGACAGATCCTTTATGCACCGATTCGCTTCTAGTATTCCGGTGGAGCGAAAAACTCAGTATTTGGAAACGGTGGTGCAAAGGGAGAATGAGTCCTTAAGGGATTACATGGCTCGATTCAATCGAGAAGCGTTGAAAGTGACGCACTTGGACCAAGCTCGAGCAGTGGAAGCGCTGCAGAATGGAACCTCTCACACAGATTTTCTCAAAGCCCTTTGCCGTCATGCTCCTCGTACCCTGGAGGATGCAATGGCATTAGCCCAAAAGTATGTACGGCAAGATGATGCTCTAGCCTTCAACCAGATGGCAAAGCGAAGAGGAATGGAGATAATTCCTAGGGAAGAGCCGAAGGCAAAGCGAGAGAAGAAGGCGGAAGAAAAGCGAGATGAGAGGCCGACTGGCGGACGAAGGAGGGGAAGAAATAACCAATCACGATCCAGTTTCAACCCCAGCAAATTCACCCCCCTCAATGCCAGTCCAGCCGAAGTCTTCGCAACTTTCAAAGAGCAAAATATATGGGCTCGCCCCAAACCAGTGGTTGCTCCTCCATAAAAAAGAGATCAGAACAAATACTGCCTCTTTCATGATACTCATGGTCATAATACCAATGATTGTAGGCAGTTGATGAAGGAGATCGAAAGGTTGATCAAACAGGGCTACTTGAGGAAATTCATAAGATTTACTCCGAAGTAGTTGAAGCATTCAACTTTGAACTTTGTAGGAGGAAAAAGAAGACCAGCTTCCAGCTGGTGGTAGAAAATAATGTAGTGCCGGTTGTCTTTAGGCAGAACAGCTTTGGGGTTGCTGGAGTAAACCCTCTCGTGAGCCTCAGCCCGGCGGAATATGAACTGAGTGCTGCCTTCTAAGTTCTGGCCGAAGGCCAAAAATTCAGATGTTTTTGCAATAGGGGCTATCTCCCCCCATTCCTCCTCCAGTATCTTTTGGTAATGGGAGGAGCTCACTTGGTCCCTACGGGGAATGTTTTCTTTTCTGGGGGCCATTGGAACGAAAGAAGAAAGGGAAGCAAATGCCAAAGAACAGATATGGGAAAACTACGAAAAATAGGAGATTCGAAATAATAAGCAAGAAGTTCTGGATATGGGAAGGCAAAGGAATATATATACTGAGAGCGTCCTCGGTAACCGCCACAGCAATAAGTGGGGGCATTAAATGGACATTCAAAATTTAAAATCCATGGAAAACTTAACCGTCTGCTGCGACACGTGGAAGAATGGGGAGAACGAGGAGACGTGCATTCAATGTGCGTTTTGGCATTCAATGCTTATCCTTGTCAGTTGTGCATGCATTCAATGGCTGTGTGACCTTCCATCTACCCTACGAAGACTGTCTAGAATGCTGACGGTTCCTAGCACCTCTGATCCCTTCGATCAGACGAAGGTTATCCTTCGAGAAGATGAAGTGAATGCCTAGATCGGACGAAGCCCCCCAGCAAAACGAAAGCCTCTCCTAAGACAAGGAAATGAAAGGACCTCTTCGCCATTCAAAGCGGAAGCAGTTCTCTTCGATCGAAAGACCTCAGAAGATAAGGATACAAGGGTACGAAGCTGTTTTACTAAGGTTCAACTCTTCACTCTCTCCTTAATAAAATAGGGGGGCCCCTGATGAGGGATGAAAGTGACTCTCAAGAGAGGCTTGGACCCTCCTGTAGCCCAAGCCCATTGCAAAGCCTTCAGAGACTATGATAAACGGAAACAGGGCCCATTGTCCGGACCCTCGAATGATCCAAGTCCAAAGGCCTTCGGACTAGATGCTACTCCCCTCCTTCGCCAGCCGGATGACTTGCTGAGCAAGTAAGGGCCGAAGCCCTCTGATGATATGTCCAGTCATCCAGCAGGAGGATCAGTCCTTAGACAATCTGCACCATGCCCTGACACCCCCATTACCAGACATCCCTAGGGATGGGACAGGGGACATGCGCCTGCTACCAACTTTCACCAACCAACATGATCGAATGACAGAGGATGTCCTTCCTCAAAAGAAAGGTGTCAAACGTACCTAACCCAGAAATCATACAAAAGGGAAAGAAAAGTCTAAGCACAGGTAGTTGAAACTCTGCATTCTCTCATCCCTTTTCTTTCACTAAAATACTCTGAAGAAAGGACTAACTTGATCGTCGGAGGGTTAAAGCCAGGCAAAAGGCCCGGCTCCTCTCTGATCTTTTTTCTTCTCCTTCGCAGGCATCAGGCTCAGGCATCAGGCTCAGGCCCAAGAAGAGAAGATCCAGCCCATTCCTTTTTCATATTGATCAAGCCTGATCAGGCATATTTTACCAATACCATTAAAATCTCATTTGATGGTATTATGTTAGTGATAGTACATCTTATTTTTCATATATATATATATATATATATATATATATATATATATATATATATATATATATATATATATATATATATATATATATATATATATATATATATATATATATATATATATATATATATATTCTGTTAATCACCAATGATAAACTTAGTTGTATATTATGCATTAAGAGATGGTAATGCAACTGATCTATAAATACTTGTTTAATTGCTAATTGATAAGAGATTATCATTGGTGATTGATATCCATAGGGTTTGCTTAGATCCATATTTGGGTAATTACGAATAATTTGATTAAATGAAAACTAATTGAATTGTTTTCTGATTTCGTAAATTTTGATTTAGTTGGTTAAAAAAAATGTGAGAGTTTAATCAATGCTATTGGATAACTTTGATCAACTTGGAACTCATAGTTAATTACTTGATTGAGTGTGAATAAGTGTTAATTCCTAGTAACTTTATTATTATTATTAACTTTTTTAATTAAATCTTGTGCTCTAAATTATTGATAGCATTAGAATTAAATTATTTAGTTTTAATTAAAATCAAACTATTATTTGATGCCTTAAACAAAAGAAAAAGAATATATAAGTGGATAGATCATTAATACTCTTAGGAACGATACTTTACTCATTCTATATTACTTGCGAATTTCGGGCACTTGTGGATTTCTCTAGATAAGTTATTGGCACCTATTGCTGGGGATTAGAGTGATTTAATACTATAATCGATTGAATTTCATTTGATTTAAGACAAAGCTTTATTTTCTTTAGCAATTTTTTTTTGGTTAAAAATTGTTGTTTTAGTTGTAAAATTTTAGGCGTTGATTTTGGTGGATGTCCAAGACTCAAAGTGTGAAACCTCTACTCAAACCTTACATACCTGAAATTACTAAATTTGAGAGAAAAATAAAAAAGACAAAATAAAAAGAAGTAGCTAAGATAGCAGGTGATACATGGGAACTTCTAAGAGATACCAAAGTTAAGGATCAAGATCGGCAAGGTAATCAACAAGGGAATGTGAGAACTTTATTAGAAGTCTTCATGTCGAATTTGAATGGGGCACAACAGGGTATTGCTAGGTAAAGGGTGAATACAAATAGTTTTGAAATTAAGCTAGCTTTACTCTAAATGCTTCAATCAAGTGTGCAATTCTATAGATTGGCTAGTGAGGACCTTAATGCTCACATAGCCAATTTCTTAAAAATATGTGATAGCTTTAAGTACAATGGAGTTTCAGATGATGCAGTGAGAGACTCTTTTTGCAATTTGAAGGACAAGGCAATTTCATGGTCGAACTCGCTTCCATTGGGATCAATCACTACTTAGGAGTAACTTACTCAAGTAATCCTTACAAAGTACATTTCCTTTAGCAAAGACAATAAGGATCATTAAGGAGATTTCAAATTTTCAACAATTTGAAAGGGAATCATTATATGAAGCATAGGAGATTTAAGGAACTTCAAAGGAGTTACCCACATCATCATCTTCCTAACAAATTATTGATTCCCCGACAATTGGTACAATTCTTATACAAGAAGCACCATTGATGTAGTAGTTGGAAGGTCATCAATGAGAAAGACGATTGATGGTGCATTTAATCTTCTAGAGAAGATGGTATAAATAATTATTTATGGCCAATGAAGCATCTTAAGCAACCACAATTGAAGGATCAATGAGGAGTATTAGCTTTTGACTAATTGACACACTTGCAAGCACAAGTTGCCAATTTATCAAAGCAATCTGATGCTTTGAATGTTACTCCAAACTCTATTATTGAAATTCAAAGTGGTTGTAACCATTGTGGTGAGTTAGGACATGTTAGTAATAATTGTTATATGGCCAACTTTAATATTATAGTTGAAAATTGAATCGAACAAGTGAATTATATGGGAAATTAGTCCCAATGAAGGCCAAACAACAATCCTTACTCTAATACCTATAATCTAGGGTGGATATATCATCCTAGTTTCTCTTGGAGAGTTAATAATGTTGAGAACTTGAATTTTAACAAGATGGCAAAGCAACAAGGACCACTTGGATTTCAACAACCACCACAAGATAGGCTAGTAAATTTTGACCAAGATGGATAAATTCATGAAAATTTTGAATAGCAAGATGACTAACCTAGATGAAAATTAGTAAAGAATGGAGGCAAAATTTTATCAAATTGCAAAGAATCATGCGTCATCGATTCACAACCTAGAGGTACATATGGAACGGCATGGTAATGCACTTTCAATTCGAAATTAAGGCAATCTTCTAATAAACATAAATTGTCTTTGTTTAGTTCTTTTCATTTGGACTATTTTTTACAGGTAGTAACTGTGCTATGGGTAATATGCAGAAAATTTACTTCAAGGCACCCTAGTCCAAACAACAAAATAAGATGGATAAAAAAATATCAATCTCACAAAAAAGTAATAAACTAGTACTTTAGCCATAAATATTACATGAATGTTAGTTAAAATTCTATAACTATAAGCAACTTGAACTTCCTATAATTACCATAGTACCACCCATAGACTGTAATTAAAAAAAATGATTATCCAATTAAAAATTCTACCACATATGTAAAGATATTTTAATTATATAAGAGAGAGAAATACTTGGAGCAACTCTAATCAGGACGAAGAACAATGGAAGAGCAACATATTTTGGGAAGTTGAACAAGGCAAGAGGAATTGTATGGATACCTTAACAATGTTATGCATCGACACACTGTTTACCAATTAGGTTTGGTTATGACAAAGCTAACCAAAATATTAATTCAGAACAACAATCATCTTTAGGTTAGTCTAATTTTCAGTTTTTAAGCTAAGCAAATCTTCAAAGAGAGAGAGAGAGAGAGACGTGTTAATTCTCTAATCAAACATGATGATTTGCTATTTTCTTGACTCAATATTTGAGCTTTGTAAGATTTTTCTTCCTTTAATTTATCAACAATCGGTAGTTGATCCTTTTTGTTGAGAATCACTAGAAAGAGTTGGCCCCATGATTATGCACTTTAAGAATATCTAAAAAATAGCTCAATAAAAAACAATCAAATTCATATTGTTCATGGATTTGAAACACATAAGCAGAAATTGTTTTATAACTAGTGAATATCAGCTTATGAACAAATCTAATAAGAAAGACAAATTTTAAGCATTCCATCACCAAAAAATGAAATAAAAATCACATTACGAAGTAACATAACTCACCATAACCTAAGAGAGTCCCTTCTAAGATTCAAACCCAGATTTCCCACCATATTAATTAACACACCAAAGCCATAGCTACAATCTTGTTTAGCAAATGCATAATTAGGTAATTTGATCTTAATCATATATATACATCAGTATAAAAAGTGCTTCTCGAATGATCAAAATCATATATATACCTCAAAAAGCATATATATATATATATATATATATATATATATATATATATATATATATATATATATATAGATATATATATATATATATATATAAAGAATTCCTCTTTCAATAATAGATACTGTAACTAGTATATTTGTGATCGGTTTAATAGGCATTTTCTTTTATAGTTCATATTCTGGATTGGGTTCATCCCTGTAAGTAATGGAGTGAACTGGTTTGTAGACATGAAAGCATAAGTTTGAAACCAAACTTCTCCTCAGAAGGATAAATGGGTAATTCAAGTGAGATAAAATATAGATCCAACTTTTGGGTGGGCAAGTCGGAAAAAAAAGAGGGTTGAATGAAATAATTCCTTTTAAATTATATATATATATATATATAATTAAAAGAAAAAGGAAATTGAAGTCACCTAGAAATAGAGTTTGAAAAATATCAAGATTTTAACTCAAGGGTTTTGTTAAAATTACCTCTTTTTGCTACAAATCACCAGTGGAAAATTGAGAATTCACCAACCCAAAAGTTTTGATCATCAAGCTTAGGCTCTACACCAACTAACAACACACTCAAGCAAAAAAAAAAAAAAGAAAAAATCTTAGATTAACCAAAAAAAAAACTAAGAATAATTGCAAAAACCATATTATTTTGAAGACTAAGCAAAAAGGATAACATTTTCTAGTACTATAAGAAAAGAAAAATAGGCATGAGAGAACAGACACCAAATCTAACCAGGCGCAAATCGCATTTCACTGTCATGCACTAGCCCCATTTGCAATAGAGACAAGAAAGAGAGAGGGCTATAATAGGACAAAACAACCATGAAAAGGTAGATAAATAAACCTAGCATCATTTATAGAAATTCTTCAAATTTAAAAAATTCCCACAAAACCATTATCTAAATCATGTTGATAGGGTGCATGGCGACCTGATTCTTAGTAGCATCACAAATCAAACACACAATATTGACAAAGGCAATGTAAGACGGTACCATTCTATTCCCTTGGTCAGCAACAACGATCTCTACTTTATCATGTTGCAAATAGCAAACACCAAAACACGAATATGTTGTACACAAATTGAAACCGATCACCGGTCATTTGTAGATCAAAGCTAAATGATGGAATGAGAATGGCAAAGAAGAAGGATATGGAAGTAGAGAAAGAGACAAAGGTTGAAAGCAACTAAAAGTAATAGAGCAAAATGAATGTGAATGGGTTTAGCGACATGCTTTAAGCAAAAAGATTGCATGATCCATGTACACAATAGCCTTTTGCTAATGCCTAAATAATTTGACAAAACTAAAACTGAGAGACTAATTAATCAGTTTCTCAAAAAAAATAAAAATGATGAGTTAGTTATTTATATTAAATCTCAATGACTAAATAGTAATTTATCTTTTTTCAAACTAAATTTCTCAACTATTTGATGAAATTATAAAATATAATATTAATGAAACTAATTGTATGCATATATCAAAATTAATTAATATAATTATACAAAAGATAAGTCATAAATGTATATATTAATATATTATAAACAAAACTATTCGCGAGCATGTTCACGAGTTTATAATCAAACTGTTCACGAGTCTAATTGAGTCAAGTTTATTTTCGCTTAAACTCAGCTCATTTATTAATCGAGTATTTAATTAAAATTCAAACTTGACTTATTTATAAAATAAATCGAATGCGAATGAGCATTTATCGAGCCAAACATCAAACCACTTGTGAACGGTTTGATTTATTTGCAACCTTATAAAAATCAATAGAAATGGTGAAAATTTTGGAGAAAATTTTTCTTTATGATCATTATAATACTTCTATAATTTCTTAAGTTCTCTGGTGATCTTTATGTAGGGTCTCTGACTCAAAATTTTGTTAGTTTGTTAAAGAATTAGTTAGTGGTGGAGGTCAGAAATTTAATTGATGAGTAAAGTGTTATCCGTATTTGATCATTAGATTCTACTTAGATTAAAAATCAAAAACAATGAGTTTGGGTGGGTGTGGGCTGGGCATAGTGGATGAATTATAAATTATCCATTTATTTACTTATGACTCATTTAATATTTATACGGGTACTCAAATTAACATAATCCACATAAATTTTTACTCACCCATTTATTTCATTATTGTTAATTTAATTATTTTTAATATATTTTTTGAGAAAAAATATTTTTAATATATTATATTATTATTATAGAATATATTTTTATTTAATAATATATTTTTCATTTTAATTATTTTTATAAATTCTAATATTATTATTTAACGAATTATCAACCTAATACATCCAAAATACATCCAAGGATCAATAATATATATCAAATTTCATGGCAATTACATGTTGATAATCTCATTTTTTTTTACTTTTATGGGAAATTTCCTAAGTTAACCCTCTTTCATTTGACAATAAAGCCTCTCTCATTAACTCATCAGTTGAAACAAATTAAAAACTGCTTCCCACCAGGATGCCTCCATCCCAATTACCGGCCAACAGTTGGGCATTTTCTCAATTTATAATGCTTTTGAAAATTATTATTCTAAATTTAGATATTTTTATAGTAATTTTCAGTTCAGAGTGTTTTTTGGAGGAATAAAAAATAAGAGAATCCTCTGAAATTTTTGTCGAAAATTATCAAATCCTCAAAAAATTTTAGCGGAAAGTACTATTCATGTAAAAAATGGCGGAAATACACTAAAAAAAGCAATTAAAAAATTAAAAAAGTTAATTTTATTTAAATAATTGATTTTTTATAATAATAATAACTGCATTATGTTTAACAAATAATTACAATATATTTGAAAATAAAAATAATGAAGGAAAAAAAACTTCTTTGTTGGTTAGTAATTTTATTTATGGGAACTATGATTTGTAGCTATAATGTAGAATTAATTTCGATACATAAATAATTAATTTAATTACTTACTTAGTTAGTTATTTGTTTATTACTTACCTAATTCAAAATATATACATTACGGCATGAACTATATTCATAACATACTATCACAATATGTTAGAGGTGTTAATTAACTTTCGAAGATTTATTGACAAAAAGCGTCAAAAATTAGTTATTTGCTCAATATTTTTTCATGAATTCTCTTTTTTTCCATTACTTAAGCTTCTCTTTTTTTCCAATTAACTATTTATTTTTATTTTTCATTTTATATTTAATTATATTAAACAGAGGTAATTTTAAGACAATAATGGTCAACATCAGTCAATCAATATATTTTAATTTGTACAATGAAAATAATAAATAAGGTACTTAGTATAAATAATGTAGTATTATATGTAAAAATTAATAATCAATTAATTATTAAATGTTGAAAATAATTGCATTATGAGAAAATAATATAAATACATTACAATAAATATGATTTAGATATAAATAATTTTAAATAATTAAAATATTAAAATCTATAACGAAATTGAATAAAATAAGTAGGAAAAATATTCTTATTGGGATTTTTATTAATTAAAATAAAAAGTGTATAATATAATTAAATATAAAATAAAAATAAAGATCAATAAATAATTTAAAAAAAAAAAAAAAAAGAAAAGCTTAAGCAATGAAAAAAAAGAGCTTAAATCATGGAAAAAAATATTGAGCAAATAGCCAAATTCTTGTTTTAGTAAAAGATGTTATTCTTTAGTAATTATAAATTTTTTAATTGCTTTTTGCCATTTTTTTAACGTGAAAAATAAAGTAGTTCTTTGTTTTCTGCTAAAAATTTTTGAGAATTTGAAAATCAACCTTAATTTCCATAAAAAATTTTAAGGAATTATCTTCCTTTTGACTTTTTCCTTCGAAAATCACCATAAATTGAAAATTACTATTAAAAAAAAAACTTAAATTTAGAATAATATAATTTTTAAAAGCATTAAATGGGGAAAATGCCCCAACAGTTATCATATAAAAGCCTAAACCTTCCATTATGAACAGTTCTAAGCAGGTGTTGTCTCTCTTCTGCTGCAACCAGCTCATCTTTTCTAAATATATATTAAAAATTTAATATATTATAATTACAAATTTCACCACATATTCTCATTCTGATTCACAATAACAGTTTATACATAAGCTACCATCTATTATCTGCATTTTCTAATTTTAATCAAAAGCATATTAAACATCCAAATAAAGCAACCAAATTTAATTTGCTATGCTAACCCAACAAATTTTTTTTTAAAAAAAAAAAACAGCATCTACGAGAATGTGTATTGTCCCCACACCAATCCGGACATAAATAATGAGATTAGCAATAACATATTGTCATAAAAACTCAGGTTTTTAATTGGCAAGACTTTTTTAAAGGAATACGAATTTTAGGAGAGGAGAGAAAATGGCACTGAATTTTAGTTTGAGATTTAGAGATTTACTTTATAAATTATTTTTTAGTGGATATCCATACTTAAATATGATCTAAACTATATAAATGAGAGTCATTTTTTTATTACCCTTTTTATCATCCATTTAGCTTTTATATATTATCCATATATTACCCGTATACATATAATATAATAATAGTAAGTCGGATAAATAAGCATGGATGGAGTTTGCTATCTCTACTTATCATTGTATTATCTTTGGCAAAAAAAAAAAAAAAAACTTATAATTGTATTAAATATACTTAGAAAAAATAATATATTATGTCATAAATCGTTATAATGATATTAATTAATAACGAATAATGAGTAATAGTGAGAAATTGTTTAAAAAAAATTATAAGAAATAATTAAAAGAATTATTGTTATTTCATTTATATATTATTTGATTGCACTGATTAATATGTGACCTTAAAGTAAAAAAAATTAAATGATTGAATGATAAAATATGAATATTCACCTAAACTAAAATCTTAAAAGTAATAGTAAATAGATACTTATAGTAATTGTATAAATTCTCATTCGTGCATACTTAATATGAAAAATTAATAAAATGCATATGCGCGCATGTCCGTAGAATGGCAATATTTTTTTTTTTTAAATTTGCAATCTCTTAAATGGATATACATTAAACTCGACCGAACATCAACTTGATTCATAAGCCGAGTTGATGGGTCAATAGTTTAACTACCGAATCAATGATTGATCTAGTTGATCAATATAATTAATTAATATATAATTTAGAATTTTATATAATAAAATAAATATAAAATATTAAAATATTTAGAAATACTTAAACTTCTCAAAAAATTAATGAATTTAGTTATTCACCATATACAAGGATCCCCATTAAGCATCCATGGTTGAATGGTTACAGCGCCCAATTTATAATAATTGGTGAATTCATATGTTTAATTCCTACTGGATGCACTAAACCAGATATTTCAGTATATAAACATTAAAAAAAATACATAAATATGTGTATTAAAATTTTCGTGTATTTTTAAATTATTATATTTATGAATCACAATATGAACTAAAAAATTGAGATTTAATAGTTTTAATTCTTATATTTTTATCAAAATATGTAAATAAGTATAAATATTTCATTATATATCAATTTAAGAATTAAATATAATTAAATTATTAAATTTCAAAGATTAAAATTAATTTAACATCAAGGATTAAAACAAAATGAACATTTTCTAACTTTTATAATATAGAATGAAAATGCAAAAACGATTAAAAATTTTTCAGAAATAAAAATATAAGTGCACATCATAATAATTTATCTAAATAATAACACGTTATAGCGAAAAAAAATAAAAATTAAGAGATCATTTTGTCACTAGCTGAATCACATTGGATAACTAATTCAACCATTCAAATCGCATAATTTTTCATAGGTCAATTGCAATTTCAGTCTGATTATAAATTCAGCCAGGTTTAGTATGCAGATCATCTGGACAACTCTCTTGGCCAGACCAGTTTAATAACTATGGATATATAGAATTGGTGGCTGTATATGATTTATGTTATAAGTTCATTTTTATTCTATTTTATGTGTTGATATAAATTGCATAACATGCAATATTCACTCATCGGTGAAAACTAATACCTTTAGAATTTTAGAATTTCCACATTAAGTTCTTATTAGTGTGAATGAGCATCGGCTAAATCGAAAAAGCTGAATTTTTTAGTATTAAATATTGAACTAAACTATTTTACATATAAAATCAAACCGAATCAAATTGAAAATATTATTTCAATTTTGTTCAGTTATATTAAAATCGAATTTTGCAAAATGTCATATTTATGTAAAATAATATATTAAATAAATATATTTATTTTTTTATAGCTCTTTTTTTACATAATCAATAATCTTAATTTAAAATAAATAAATTTAATTTAATTCCAATTAACAGTAAAATACAATAAAATGCTTATAATTACCTTTTAAAAGAGTATTACTATTTATAACCTTCTAATAATTAAAGTAAGTCCACTAATCACAATATCACACAAAAATTATATATCAAATTAAATGTTAAAATAATTATATTTACCATATAATTCGGCATAAATTATGTATAGTCAATGAAAGGAATTTTTTGAAAGTTATACATAAAAATATTATATTATTTTGATAAAAATCAAGTTGTTTAAATATAAAAAAATTTATTAATTATTTTCACTTTAACATTTATATGAAAACATTTGAATTGGTATATGTTGACTTTTAGTTATTAATTAATTTTCTTGTCATTTTTGTAACAAATGGTAATTTTAAATTTTTAATATGGTAAAATTAATAAGTTGTCTCCATAAATCATCGTGTTGCTTTTATATATATATATATATATATATATATATATATATATATATATATATATATATATATATATACATTTTTCAAATATCAAAATAGAACTACTAACTTTTGTTGTATGGATTTTACTAGCAATTAAACAATCAATGCATGACTTTTAAATCTTAACTAGTGGGTACCAAAAAAACATCTTAAGTTTCAAACCATTGCCAAAAAAGTTTAGCTTCATGTTAGAAAACAAAGCAATCTTAATGTAGTTGTAGTCACCATATACAGCAAATTACAACTTAACTGTATGGTAAGTAATTTTTTAAATATGGTAAATAAAAAAATTAAATATTTTATAATAATAATTATTATTATTATTAAATATTTTATAATAATAATAATAATAATAATAATAAATCATATTGATTTGGAAATTAAATATGGTGAATAAGGAAATTAAATATTTTATAATAATAATAATAATATATCACATTAATTTACTATATAATTTGCTATTAATCTCCATAAGTTTAGCATTCATCATTCATTTCCAAAGTTTAGACATATGTCAATCTAATAAATAAAAATATTATAACATAATTAATATCAAATATTGAATCAATTTACTTTATAATATTATGCTATAATATTTTTTTATTTTTTAAACAACAACAACAACAATAGCAGCAGCAACAACAACAACAACAATAATAATAATAATAAATATTCTATTTGATTCAGTTTATTCCTTTTTTATACTAAAAACCGAATCGAATCGAAATAACCAAAGTTTTTTACAGTCAAAACCGAAATCTAACTGAACCATTTCAAAATCAAACTGAATTGATTAATTTGCTTGATTTATTTTTTGGTTTGAACCAAATAACGTTCGCCCCTACTTATTAGTAGATCAAGATTTTATTGGTATGTTTTTTTATGGTAGAACTCTTAAATATTAAGGTCCGAATGTAGTTTTTCAACATTATGCGGCATATTCTCGCTGATAAATACCATTTTCTCGCCGGATTTCATCTATCAAACAAGCTATTTCCGGTGATGCACCTACCTAATTATATAACAACTCTAAGTTAACACAATATTTTATGATTCATGAAATATTTTGATTTCAAAAGTTGAAATTCAAATTCAGTTTTCATCGTCTCGGATCTTGAAATCGAAGAGAGCATAACCAAACAAAATTAGAAATTAAAAAAAAAAAAAAAAAAGAAGAAGAAGAAGCAAGAGCTAAAGGGTAGGGGTGTTTATGGTTCGGTTTGGTCAGTTTAAAGTAAACATTTCTAACCAAACTAATAAAATTAATTTTTAAATACTTCAACTCTTACCCAAATTAAGTAATATTAAAAAATATTCAAACCAAAACTATTTGAATTCGATTTGAATAGTCAATTTGATCGGTTTGATAAAAATAAAAAATAAATAAAATAAAAAATTGAAAAGGTCATATAAATTTAACAAACACTAAACTAGAATAATATTACTATATAACAATCAACCTTATCCATACTATTAAAAAAATGCAAATTTTAGATTGTGCACTTGAAATTTTACTGTACAATAATAATAAATTAGAATGAAATATTTCCTAAGAAGTTAATAGGTATCAAAATAATATTTAAAAAATTATCTAAAATATAGAAATCCAATAGATATTTTTAACTTTTAAAAAATTTAAATAATAATTTGTATATTAGTAAGCATACATATCTAAAAAATATATAGTTTTATTATATTTTTTGTTATGTTGGGTTTGGTTTAATGGAATTATCATTTTCTTAAACTAAAACCAAACCAAAAATTCAGTTTATAAAAATTTTAATACCATAACCAATTATGGAACAACATAAACCATAAATTTTAGTTCAGATTGAATTGGATCAAATCGATTTGATCGGTTTGATTAATTTTTATGCAATCCTAGCAAAGAGCAAAGGAGACCAAATGAAGGTAATATTAATCTTCTCTCTCTCTCTCTCTCTTTCTCTCTACACTCAGGACATATATATTTTTATATCCTCATGAAATTTCCATGTACTTGGCGAACTCGATACTCGACATCCAAAGCTAGAGCTTGGTTTTCTTTGAAGCTCTCTCTAATATGCAAATTAGAAGAAGACAGCGTTTGTTTTGAACCTTTTTTATTTTTTTTTGCCCCAAAATTTATTTTGAACTTTTGATTTTGATCTTTGCTAGCTTTTAATTTTACTAAAAGATGGTATATTAATTTATTATATTCTTAATTTTTTAATTATTTTAAAAAATATTATTTTAATATAAAAATTAAGTATTTCATATGGTATTAAATTTTGATCTAACAAAATTGCTTATGATCGAGATAAATTTGACCAAATAAAAATTAATTGGATGATAAATTGAACTGTATTTTATTAAAGGAAATTGAATGTTCACAAGTTTGGTTGAAGCTCTTATATCATGCAAGGTGGTCCTAGGTCAAAAAATCACCGTTTCATTAACTGCCTTCTTTTTTTAATTAAAACTTAAAATTCAAAAAATAGAAGCCGTTCCTCCCCACTATTTATTTTCTTCGCGCTTCATACACATTTTTTTCAAATTAGAAACTATCTCTCTAATTCTCCAAAATTTTCCAACCGCTCAACTCCAAAAACCATCTACTACTACACTATATCAACTACTTCATCTTGTAAAAAAAAAAAAAAAAACCCTCAGTAATCATTCACATTATCAAAGCTTTACTTCACTGTGAGTAAGTTTTCTATGACTATTACTTTTTTTTATTAAGTTTTCTACGATTATTACTCTTTTTTTTTGTGATTTTTGTGCTAAATCTTAGATCTAGTTGATGAGAATCAAGATGCTTTGGAAGAATCCTACAAATATTTGCAAGTTAAAGATTTCAAGAAAGTTCTTCAAGATTATCATTTCTCTCAAGATAGCTTATAAGATAAGCAATTCAGCCACTGTACATGATTGGTGAGTCATCTAAGAAGAAAAGAAGGTTGCATAAAGTTTCTTACTAGTTAATCAATGATATTTGGATAATAAGCTTTGCATATGGATTCAATTGCATTTAAGGAAGCTTCAACATTGATGAATTGCATAAAGGGGGTTGGAAAAAGGCAAAATATGGAAGTTCAAGCTTCATACATGACCCATGGGAAAGAAATCGAAAAGGAGCATAATGCAATACGCCTTGGAACATGGGCATGTCTCTAGGCGTGTAGGCTACTGTGTAACTCATTTTATTTTCCAATTTTTATTATTTTACTTTAATTTTGATGTTTTTGGGCCCTATCAATATGATATCAGCCCATATTCAATTAAATTAAGTTTGGATACAAAATTAGTGAATTTTGGGCTTGTTTATATTATATATAAGCCCAAAAACGAGATTAGCTTATTTTCTTATTTAGGAATCAGTTTTCTTATATAACAAGTAGTTTAGGAGTTATTTCTAATAATGAATTTTCAATCCTTGTATAGAAAGATTTTATAGTCCTTAGCTAATTCTTATTTAGGGTTTTTGCAACATTATAAATACTTAACTATTCATTCAATAAGTTGATAAGTCGATTTCCCCAAATTTAAGGTTTAAGCTTGTGAGAGTTTTCTCAAAATCCGGTTCCTAGATTAGAATAAAAAACTTGAACTTTCAAAGCTAATTACTTTGCTTATTTACAACATACCAAGGTTCCTTGACACAGGTTCGTCATTGAGTTGAGATTTTTCCTTGTAAATTTGATTTAGCTTTCTAAGAGAATCGCTTACAAGTGTGAAGGTATTGGATCTCAAAGCATATCGTTTGGAGTTTGTATCACTAGTTGTTGATTAATAAAAGAAAATAGATATTATTATTGATTTATAATAATGAATCTAGCAGTAAAATATAATGAAGTTACATGTGATATATGATAAACCTGAATGTTATATTTAATAAACATGATAGTTATATGTGATGAACTTAATAATTATATATAATGAACCTAAATTTTAAATCTAATAAATCTCATAATTATATGTGAAATATTAAATGATGAAAAATTTAAATATGGAAAATGAATAAAATTAAATTATAGAATAATTAAATCATGAATCTAACAATAAAAAGATAATAAAACTACATATGATATATTATAAATCTAAATGTTATATATAATGAACCTGATAGTTATGAGCCTAAAGTTTAAATCTAATAAACATGATAATTATATGTGAAATATTAAATAATGAAAATTTTAAATATGAGGAATGAATGAAATTAAATTATAGAATAATTAAATCATGAATCTGGTAGTAAAAAGATAATGAATCTGCATGTGATATATAATGAAACTAAATATTATATCTAATGAACTAGATAGTTTTATGTGATGAACCAAAATTTTAAATCTAATAAACTTGATAATTTAAAGTTTAATAATAAATGAAGAAAATATCAAGTAATCGAACGCCAAATAAAAAAAAAACTCAAAATCTTCAGACAATACAGTATTGTAATACCCAAGGTCTCCATAACTCATCAGAGTTATAATAATACTATAAAATATAAATTTTATGAGTATAGTATCAATGACATAGTGATAGAATGACAGAGACTCTTGTTGGTGTTAAGTGCTTGAGTGTGTATTTTTATGAGATAGGAATATTTATTGTATGATTGAATTAATTATAGGCAATATGGCTTAGTTTAGGCTTATTATGATATGGGAAGGTAAGATTTAAAATGCCAAGTGAAAAGAAAAGGAAAAAGTTACGAAAAATTTTTAAGTTCGGGAAACGTTTCGGGTGGGCTTGTTGATGGGCTTTCGGACTCAAAGCCCAAGCCCATGGAGTGGCCGGCCCTAAGGCCTCAAATTTTGGTGGAACTTGACTA
Source organism: Reutealis trisperma (assembly GCA_947687605.1). Taxonomy (NCBI): domain Eukaryota; kingdom Viridiplantae; phylum Streptophyta; class Magnoliopsida; order Malpighiales; family Euphorbiaceae; genus Reutealis; species Reutealis trisperma. The sequence goes on along the minus strand of CANTUT010000033.1, from coordinate 14,756,651 downwards.
AAGAATGGTTAGAACAAGTTAATTAGGGGTTAGGATGAGAAAGGAATTTGGTTAGCCATATTTGTTGATTTATGCCAACTTTACACCTAAGCCTCCTACTTTTCCATCACCATGATTATGTTCACTTTGGTGATGATGGTATTCATTATTTTGATGCTTAGTCACCATACACCTAAGGGCCATCTCAACCATCCATCTTGATCAATCTTAGCCCTCCATTTCAAGCAAAAATGTGACCATTGATCTTGTGTGATTAAATCACCACCATTGATTTTATTTGTATATAAAATGAAATTGTGTTAAACCATTTCATTTGTAACCTACACCAAAAATTTCACCCTCATCAAAGACCAAAAACCTCCCAACTCATTCTTCAACTTAGAGCTAAATTTGAAGCATTTCAAGGTGAGATTTATTGCTTAAATAATTCCTTTCTTTCTTTAGCTTAAGTGTAATAAATTGTTAGCAATTATTCCTTTTCTTTTGATCTCTATGATTGGATTTTGGTGGAATGATTTGAAGGAGAGTTAGTTTGGCATGTTAAGTGATGAAATATGAGAATTGGGGTTAAGGATTTGGGGTTTAATAGGTGAATAATAACAAGGGAAGCATGAAAGATCAATAAGGAATAATGTTACATAAGGTTCGGCCAAACTAGGATTTTTAGGGGAAGTGTCCAAAATTTTTTTTAACAATATCTAAGGTTATTTGGGATGTTGAAAAGTGGTTTAAAAATGTAAAATTTGAATTTAGAGATTTTATTCAAAAATTGAAATTCTTGAAGGCATAATACATGATATAAGGAAAGTATGTAATATGAAGTGTAGTTTAATGTTTGATTGTTGTGGTAGGCTTTGCATGGCATTAATTTCATCTTGGCAAGATCAATTTGAGATTTGATTGAGAAATTTTGGGTTTTCCCCAAATCATCCCAATTTGGTAAAGTTAGGATTTATGGGAATTGAAAGAGATTAGTTTCAATTGGTAAATGAATGTTGATTGTTTGAGTATTAGTTTGATAAACATAAAATTTAATTAAGGAATTAGGAAGGAAAAAGGGATCTAATTGTTTTAATGAAAGGATTTGGACAACATGGGATTTTGGAATAAAGTGAGTAAATAATTAATGTGTTTATATATGTATTGTTTAATGTATTGGAATATGTTTTGGTGATTAGTAGTAGGAAGTTAATGTTAAGTTGAGTTAGAATGAGATTAGCAAGTTAAAGGAGTAGGAATTAATGTATGATTATTTGGGTATATTTGTAGAATCGAAAGGCAAAGGCATTGCTCAGGATACCGAGGAGCCTCGTTATAATCTGCACTAGAACTATCGGTATAGGAGCTAAGGAGCAAAAGGTGAGTACTTAATAATATAATATTCCTTGTTTCATATACTTGAACCTTTATTGTTCCAACCTTAATGGTTGAATTGTTTCTATCCCTTGAAAAGTTGAATGGCTCATTGATATTCCACAATCTTGATTTCTTGATAAGCTTAATCTGCTTATTGAATATTGAACCGTTGATATAATACTTCCTTGATTATTGAGCCAAAGTGAACCAAATATTTCTTTATGGCACTTGGCCAAATGAGTCTATATTGTTTGATCTTATAGTATGATCAATAATGACAACCCAATTGATATTATATATTATCCATTGTAATATTATATTTCTTGTGCTTTAAATATAAGTCTAAATATTGGATCACTTTTCTAATTAAAATGCATTGCAATTCTTTGGCATGCATGATATGCTTTACCAATTATTGAATTAAATATCCCTTATGGCACTTGGCCACATGAACCTTGTTGCTTCTTTTCCCAATATGATCAATGATGGAAATTTTGATTATTTATTGATATACTATCCATTGAAGTATTTCATGGATGGAAAGGAAAAAAAAATGTTTTAATGATATCGTGGCAAGCAGAATACCCCTCTGATGTGGGGCAATACATCAGACATTGTGCACAATGGTAATGAACCTGCGGATAGGGTAAAGAGTATCCGAACCCTAGCTGGGAAGGGTTTATGGCCCCCAGTACGTGCGACCCGATCAGTTGTACGTGTGACTGAAATGGGAGTGAGCAAGGCGTAAGCCGCCACTCAAGTGATAATGATAATGTGGGAAACACACCGTTTCCATAAAGGAAATATTCTGCTAAAAATGCAATAATTACTGTATATGGAAAACTATTCCATAAGAATGATTCTTGATTCATTTCACTTCATTGCTATAAGAAATTATCACTAAACCACCTATCACTTGCTTATTTTATACAGTTTTATTATGTACTCACTGAACTCTGTCTCATATTTTAGCGGTTTAAACTTTTCAGGTACAGTCAATGAGTTAGCAAAGTAAAAGTCCCAAGCCCATCCTTCGCTTGGAAACTGTTTTGATAAGTTTCGGTGTTGTAAGTAGAGCTCCATGGTTATTGAAAGTTATAAGGTCCATATGTAATATGAATGGTTATTAATGGGTTAGCATTAATATGTTAAAGGATGTTTGTATAATATGATTCGTATCATAACTGTTATTGTGATTATATATGAACTATTGAACGTTGAGTTAATGACATGAAATGAAACTTTAAAGGTTTTACAAGTTATATGTGTAAATGATATTATAAGTGGAAATGATAGCAAGTAATGGGTATTAAGGAAATGTGATTAGGCTACGGTCTTGGGATATGGTTCAATGTAATGAATGTCAATTGGTTATGAGTGGAATGGGTTCTACGGGTTTTGGTGCCCTTATGGCTACCCATGCCCTAGGACCGTCGCGGCTCAAAAGGTGGGTCGTGACAGAGATGGTATCAGAGCAAAGTTTAAGTCTAGTTTAGACTTTATAAGTACTATGAGTTATAGGTTAAACCATGGAGCATAGGAACTCCTTCTTGTCGTTGAAGTATATTGATAAATCTAGATCCGCGTTACTCGTAAAAGTCTAAGTTTCTCCTATGATATATGATATGTATATAATGATCTTGAAAACGGGAATGATAAAGTGATATATAGTATGATTGATATATGTGAATGAATTGTGTGTTCTGTGGAAATGGGATGATAGGGCAAATTGTGTATATGAAACAATGATTGTTTATGTGAAGGTGTTTAAATGAATAAGTGTATATCCTACTAGGAATTAATTTCCTATTATAAGTAACTGTTGACTATTGACATGGCTTAGTGCAATTGATGATTTGAATAATATGCATATAGTATGAATAATGATGAGGGTATGTTGAATTCTTTTACGTTTATGAGATATAGCTAAATGTTATTAATTGAAAAACTTAAATGTGATTTTATAGAATATGCATAGTGATATGTGTAAGTAGTAAGTGTAATGGCATAATAATAGTGAGAAAGTATAGGATTTATTTTAGACAAAGATTTGAGGTTTCTAATTGGAAATTGGTTTCTAAACCAATAAAGAAGTTGTAATGAGTAGGAATGTTAACTATGGTGAGTTTCGATTTGATATGTCATAGGCCTCGTAACTCATCTGTAGCTGGAAGTTATGGCTTTCTGAAGTTGGATTGTGCGCAGAACTTTTCTTCTTGACTGTGGAAATCCAGTTGCGGAGCGCTAGAATCCACTGCGAGACACTGGAGCTTGGTTGACCGTAGGTGACTCCCAGCTGCGATACACTGGGACTTCTTGGCGCGCGCTATGGTGGCCCGCTATTGTTGCTTGCTGCCCCATGATGGCATCCCTCCCACCGTGTAATGTTTCGTCGAAATTTTTCAAGTCAGCCAAGTATCTTCGATTTTCTTCATATAGTAAAGTGATTTAAGCAATTTAACAAGGAGGTTATGGTAATAAGGCTATTGAGAAGGTATATGGGACACTAGTATTATATGTTTCCTTGACTATAATATGAGAGATATCTAAGAAATAGGGAATTGATTTATGATGTGTATGTGCAAATGATTAAATGATAGGGTATATGGTTGGATGAAATGACTATAGGAAATTGTTAGAAGTTATGAACCATTAAAGTTATAAAATGAAGGAAAATACTCAATAGTGATTGGGTGAAATCATAAATGTTTTATATGGCTATTACATAGTAAGATTTATATGAGATAAGCTAAAAAGATGATATCTAACAATGGTCAAACGGGACTGTAAATGATTCACATGGATATTATATATTAAGGTTTATGTAAGATAGACTAAACAAGGTATTATCGAAATTGTGGTTTAGATGCTATCCTATAAATTCAAGAAATTAGAAGGTAAAGATTTGGAGACTTGTTATGTATGAGAATATTGGGTATAGTTTAAGGAAGACTACTATTATAGTATGATTTAAAGAAGATTATTCCATATTCAAAGAAAGAAATGATCAATCGTATATACGTTAAGGTGACTTGTAAGAAACATGATTAGGTATGTGTAATAGAAAAACTCTTAAGGCATTAAGAGACTACAGTAATGAGGAAAATAGACAATCAAAATGGAAAATGATTTGATGGTGAATCATTTTAAAAGAAGAGGAATGTATAAAGTTGATGATTACAAGAAACGTATAGTGATGAGATAGCCTCTAAGAAGAAACTGAAAGCAGATTTGGACTAAGAGTAAATTAGTGTAAAAAAAAAATATATGATTGACTTTGACAAATAATAAATGATAGTGGACCATAATAGATTTTTATAGAAGAAATATTGTTGATTAAAAAAAAAGGTATGGAACTAGAGGATTATGTGCTAAATAGAAATATAATTCGAAATGGGTTTAAACGAAGTAATGGAGATGTGGAAAAGTAAAAATATTGAATGATAAGAAAAGAGTGTATGAAGAAATATTAGGAGATATGAAGTATGAATTAAAGGGAACTAAGGGAAAATAAGAGTTATGACGTAAAAGAGTTTATGAAGTTAATTGATTAGGCAAATTTTATTTAAGAGAAAGTTCTATGATGAGATTGAATTAATACAGAGATAGAATTAAAAAAGTTAAGATAAAAGATAAGCTTTGATAAGTTAAGAGTGTATTAGACTAAATAAACTATGGAGTATAAGATTGTAGGTTGCCGATGTTCTGGATTCTCTAAGTATAGACTAGAAAGTCATGCTTTGATTTGGCCTTTATACATTCATCGTTTGTGCAGCGATGTCTATTTGGACAAGATCGTCTCGGAAGAGTTACTCTACCTCGAACGAACTCAAATATGTGCTCGATATGTTTTCTTATTTATGATTGTGTTTAAGTATATTTACTTTATTTTGATAGATCAATTATATTACTCGATGTGTTTAAAGTTGATATAGTTAATATAAGATCACATAATAACTATGGAGTACAAGTGAATGGTATTTTAGGAATGGAATGGGAAGTTGTATTAATAGATTTTTGTGATTTGATAATTTGAATATTATAATAATAAATTTAGTGCTAAAGAGACGCATGTGATGTTGAAAGGTAGGAGTTATTTTAGAGATAATGTGAAGATTGTATTTTGGAGTGATTACATTAATTAATATGATAATAAATTGAATATGGATATTGGGTTGAAATTTATGTGATTGTAAGGAGTTGATTGAGAAACTATGGAGTAATGGTGAAAGTATAATTCTTTTAACGATATAATATGTAAAATAGTTGGTAATAAGGTGTTTAAGATAAGTTGAGATAAGATTGTTGTTTAAAGATGAACAGATATAAGAAGTGTAATGGATATATACTTATATAAGAGGTAATGAGTAAGAAAAATTGTTAATGATAGTATGAGAGTGGAATAAATCCCAACTATATAAAGACCATGGTTATCAAATTATAAATTGGAAGTCATTCAGAATTAGGAAATACCATAAGGGCATGTGTATATTCAAAGTATGGTAATTGGTGTAATAGGAGCTATGATTCAATTGTTAATGTGATTTAGGTATTGATAAGACTATATATGAGAAGAGGTTAATGTGATTTAGGTATTGATAAGACTATATATGAGAAGAGGTATATTTAAGATTGCAATTAAATTGAGATGAAATCAGAAATCGAAGAGATATAAAGGTTGTGTAAATGTTTCTTGGTAATTTTTGAAGTTATAGATTCAATGCTATTATGAAGGTTAGTGATTAATAAAAGAGATTTGGTAGGGTAAGAAGAGAGATGTACTTAAAGATATGGTTGAATGCGATAAGAGCTAAAGATTGATTATGGGGCTTAGAGGAATAAGATATATAATTGGAAGAAGATATATGGAAGAGGGATAATAGACCGCTAATGATAACAAATGAAGTTGGTAGGTGATGAATTGAAAGTAATGAAAGTGATTAGAATTCTTTTGGCAAGAATCATAATGTAAGTGATATAGTTACTCAAGTTTGCAAAGGTGAACATTTTGTTTTTGAAAATTCGGGGACGAATTTTTTTTAAGGGGGGTAGAATGTAATACCCAAGGTCTCCATAGCTCATCAGAGTTATAATAATACTATAAAATATAAATTTTATGAGTATAGTATCAATGACATAGTGATAGAATGACAGAGACTCTTGTTGGTGTTAAGTGCTTGAGTGTGTATTTTTATGAGATAGGAATATTTATTGTATGATTGAATTAATTATAGGCAATATGGCTTAGTTTAGGCTTATTATGATATGGGAAGGTAAGATTTAAAATGCCAAGTGAAAAGAAAAGGAAAAAGTTACGAAAAATTTTTAAGTTCGGGAAACGTTTCGGGTGGGCTTGTTGATGGGCTTTCGGACTCAAAGCCCAAGCCCATGGAGTGGCCGGCCCTAAGGCCTCAAATTTTGGTGGAACTTGACTAAAGAATGGTTAGAACAAGTTAATTAGGGGTTAGGATGAGAAAGGAATTTGGTTAGCCATATTTGTTGATTTATGCCAACTTTACACCTAAGCCTCCTACTTTTCCATCACCATGATTATGTTCACTTTGGTGATGATGGTATTCATTATTTTGATGCTTAGTCACCATACACCTAAGGGTTATTGAAAGTTATAAGGTCCATATGTAATATGAATGGTTATTAATGGGTTAGCATTAATATGTTAAAGGATGTTTGTATAATATGATTCGTATCATAACTGTTATTGTGATTATATATGAACTATTGAACGTTGAGTTAATGACATGAAATGAAACTTTAAAGGTTTTACAAGTTATATGTGTAAATAATATTATAAGTGGAAATGATAGCAAGTAATGGGTATTAAGGAAATGTGATTAGGCTACGGTCTTGGGATATGGTTCAATGTAATGAATGTCAATTGGTTATGAGTGGAATGGGTTCTACGGGTTTTGGTGCCCTTATGGCTACCCATGCCCTAGGACCGTCGCGGCTCAAAAGGTGGGTCGTGACAAGTATAGAAAACTCAAAAAAAAAAAAATGAAGATATGATAAATATGAAGAAGAAGAAGACAAAAACAGTTTCAAGCAAAATAAATAAAAGCAATTTTGAAGAAGAAGAAGATCATGTTTCACTATTTCGAAGAAGAAAAGACTCTGCATCCACAAAAAGAAGAAGAATAATAATAAAATGGTTAATTTCCTCTATGATCTTTTTTTCTTTTTTTTTTTTAATAAAATGGTGAGCTTTGAACCCGGGTCCATGATGCAAGATAAACTTGGGTCCATGATATAAATTGCCAATTTATTGAATGTAAGTTTATCCAAAAGTAATTTGTCTCTCTAAGGCGTACAACTGAGGTATTGATAGACTATATATCCATGCAGTATTTGGATAATGATTCTATATTGGAGTTGACTTTAGTTCCACTTTGCTATAATGATTCATTTTGGATATGTACTATAAGTGATGGGTGAAGAGTTTCCTAACAGTCTGGGTTTCTTTGGCCAGGTTCACCTGTTGGGCTTAGGTTGGATAAGCATATTTTGCTCTTCATCAATTTATATATTGAGTTGTTATATCATGTTTGCTCTTCATCAATTTATATATCGAGTTGTTATATTATGAACCCTGATCCATTTTGCATTATAGATCAGAGGACAGGGTAATTGTTATATATATAGCAAAATTATTAAAAAGAGTGATTGATATAGCAGGTTATTAGTTTAGCCTTACATCCTTGAAGTTGCAAGTTTGATAACTAGTTGGTTATTCTATGTTTTTTTTTTCTTTTTTTATTTGGTCCAAAACATGCATGATGCATCTTTTTATTTTATTATTTTAAATATTAGGGACCATATGATCTTAAGTCAATTTTTTTGCCTTTTTATTTATTTGTGATACTTTTAATTAAACTTATATTAATTTTATTTTACAAAAAAAGAATTTATCTTTTTATCATGTCTTATCCCTTTATTTTGTATTATATTATAATTAATAATTTATTAATATACTTTTTATTTTAATTTAAATTTAAATTGATATAATTTTAATTAGAAGAATTAAATAAATAAAAAAATTTAATCATTAATGTAATTTTTAAATTCAACTATTAAAATATAAAATTTAATCACATTTTAGTACTTATATTTTAAATTATATTACATTTCTCAAAAATTTTAATTTTAATTTTAATTATTTTTTATCTTACATAATAATACTTTAATTTCTTAAAATTTAATAATAATAATGAAACCTTAAAATTAAAAATTCTTGATTCATAGTTATAAATTACAAAATACAATCATATGTTATGAACACAAATTCATCAGTAAAAATTATAAACATTAATTATAAAATTATAAGTTTTTAGGTTAAAAAAAATTTATAAATTATAAACTATAGGTTCATTTTATATATATATATATATATATATATATATATATATATATATATATATATATATATATATATATATATATATATATATAAATTATAAACATTAATTATAAAATTATAAGTTTTTAGGTTAAAAAAAAATTTATAAATTATAAACTATAGGTTCATTATATATATATATATATATATATATATATATGAGGTTCATATATTTTAGTTCAAAAATTTATAAAAAACTATATGTTCATACAAAAAGTTCATAAATTATAACTTAAAAGTTCATCACAAATATATCTGTTGTTCATAAATTATAGTTTATAATTTCATAAATTAAAAAATAGATTCATATGTTAAACTGATAAATTTATAATTTACAAATAATAAAACTTATACCTTATATTTGATTAACTTATAAGCAATACTTAATGATAATTTTACTTATAACTATATTTGATAGTGAACTTTTAATGAATTTATATCGTACTACCGATAAATTTATATTTTTTATTTAATGAACTTACAATTTATCATATATAAACTTGTGTAACAGTGAAAATTCATTGTCATAAAAAAGATAAATATGATATTTTATAAAAATGTAAAATTATCCTTAAAAATCATTTAAAAATTACGCATAAAAATGTTAAAATTTACAAATAAAAATTACATTGAAAAATTAATGATATTAAAATTACTTATCATTATAAGAATTAAATGAAAAAGTTCAACCATTAATGTAATTTTTTTTTATAGAAATTAATATAAATTTAATTAAAAAAAAAAACTCAACCATTAATATAATTTTTTCTTACACAACCATTAATATAATTTTTTCTTACAGAAATAAAATAAACTAAATATGATTTTAATTACAAATAATACAAAAAAAAATAAAAAAGCAAAAAAAAACGTAGAATAAATAAAAAAAAAGAAAAAAAACAACGAATAACTAAAAAAAGGAAAAAAACACAAAATGCTTAAGCCTGGGATTCAAACTTATAATCTAAAAATTGGGAGAATGATGTGCTAACTAGTTATATCAATAAATCTTTTTGTTATTTTTTTACTACATATATAATAATTAATTTGTATTCTCAGACCATAATGCATTATGGTCCCAGATTTATGATATAATTTACCTACATTTTATATTTATCTAAAAAAACTAAGGAACATATTTGCTCAACGAACCACACATTGAGAGCCTTTTTGTACTTCTATCCTTTTTTTTTTTTTTTTTGAAAACTACTTTTATCTTTTTCAATTTATTCAATGCCCTCAATAATTTTTCTGTATCCACTATCAAAATGAGTTGAAAGCGCATATTATTAAATGTGGCAATTACGTGTAGCACTAGTCATCTAATTCACTAAGAGTATACTTGGAATTATTGTTAGGAGTTAAAAAAACGCTTTTAAAATTTTTTTGATTTTATTAATTGATTTTTATATTTTTTATAAATTATTTTTTCAAATATCCTTATGAAAAAAGTATTAATTTAACTGTTTCTACTTAAAAGTAGTTTTTAAAAAAAATATAAAATATTTTGTTGAAAAACGCATTTTTCAAATGCAATGCCAAACTGTTTCTAATTAACAGACTTAAATTCCTAAATGAAAAAAAATTTGAAAGAAAAAAAAAACTGCCTAATTTACCCAAAAAAAAAAATGATCCTTTTTTTTTTTTTCCTTCAATGACTCATGATTCAATATCAAATCAAAGAAGGCAATGCTACCATTAACAATAAAACGATAATAAAACTTTGAAAATTAAACATATTAATCTTCTTATGCCCCATTGGTTTCATAGAAAATTTTTTTTGAAAAAATATTTTGTATATTTTTGATATTTAAAATATTTTAAAAAATTACTTAATAATAATATTTTTTTGGTCAATAAAAAATAAATCATTTTTAAGGAAATTGACTTCCTCTTTTTAAAACAAGAAGCTATTTTTTAAATTTTGACAAATTCATTGAAAGAACAAATTCATTATAATGAAAGAAAAATATATAAATATAAATTTATTAATGTATCGATTATTGATACTCATTACTATAGATTATTCATCATCACTGCTAGCCTCCGGTAATCATTAACAACCACGACCGGTAGCCGGTAGTGGTCACTAATTTATCGTTTTAATATTTTTTTCTCATATTTAATATTAAAATTTTAAAAATATGAGATTCTTGTAAATTTAAATATTTTATAATCTTATAAATTAAAATATTTAATATTTTTAATTAATTTTTAATATTGTAACTAAATAATAAAAATTAATTTTTTGAAAAATATTTTTTCATAAATTATTTTTCTTAAAAAAAATTTTAAAAATATATATATATATTTTTTTTGCGAAATAAATAAAGTCTTAAGATACATACGAAATTAGTTGCCGTAAAAGGATGATAATCTTACCATTACGTATTTAACTTGTTAATTACATCATTTATGATTTAGGTTGTGGTAACCCATCAACGCCACATCATATCCTATGACATTTATTAATTACATAACTTATGATTTAGGTTGTGGCAACACCATCAAAGTCGTATTATATTTGGCCCCGAAAAAAAAAAAAATCAAAGTCGTATTACATCCTATGAATCTAAAGGCGGCACGGAATCGGTTCGGTCGGGTTATTTTAAATAAGAGTTGCTTTAGGTCTCTTTTTTTATGGGTTAATATCGGATCATTGCATATTTTATTTGAATTTCAGGTGAATTATTGGATTGATGCTCCCAAAAGATTTTGGGTCGAATTGGGATCATTTTTGAATTTAACTTTAGAAATAAATTCTTGGGTCAGGTCATGATAATTTTTTTTTTATAAAAGTAAGTTTCATATATATATATATATATATATATTGAAATTTAATAATAAAAATGAACATTAAAATTTTTAAAATATGAGATATACAATTTAATTAAAAAATATATAAAATTTATTTTTTAATAAAGATTACAAGGAAGACATCATAGGCGCATCAAAGAATTCTAACTAAGCTTACTTCCTCGTAGCACCTAATGTCACACAACTACCCTATAAAATATTATTAAAACCAAAGAAAAAGAGTATAAAGGTGATACAACCCAAAAGGCCAAATAGCAAAAGAGGAATACATATAAAAATAAAAGCCTCACAACCAATCCAAAATTATTCATGGAAAACACTCTTCTTAGAAACCAGATCAACACAAAAAAATGGGAGCATGAGACCACCATTTATTATTCGAGAGGTGTAAACCTTTCAAAGAAAGATGATCTACAACCATATTCCCTTCCTTATAGATATGCGACAGATGAAAATGCATGTTCTCGATGTAATGAAGGCAATGGGATCATATTATCTTGTATTTCCATAGGACATCCAAACTTCTTTTAGATAGGAGACCCACTATATAAGAAGAGTCACTTTCAAGCCATAAAGAATGCCAATGTTTATGCTAAAATAGTTAACCTAAGTGATTTAATTAGTTCAACAATAAATTCTTTAAACTATTTTAATAATGGATTTCTATTTCAGTATTATCTGTTCACAGGCCTTGCTTTTTTTTTTTTTTGGTATTTTTAATATTAGACGAGCAATAAAAGTAACCCAAACTTACTATATGTATGCTTCAAAGCCTCTTCAACTTCAACCTAGGGATCTTTGTAAAGAAAAAGTAACCTGAAACTCCTGTATTTAGGCGTCAGGGGTTGTCAACTATTATGTTAGGGATCTATATATAGGTAGCCGGCATCGTCGATCAAGGTTTGCGAATATTTAGGCAAATATCGCCTCAATTCAAGAGATTGCCACAATGCGATTTGAGAGAATCTGGTAGTTTATCAAATTGATTGATAAAAATATTGTACAAGGTTTATACAATTCTATATATAGTGACTATAAAGGAGTAATTTAGTATTTCTAAATACAAATTGAAACCCTAAACCCTACTAGAAAGTATACATTCTAAATGGGCTCGCTCTATATAAATTGGCCCTGATAAGAATGGACATTTAAATATACTTGCACATATTGGTCCTCTTAACAATTTGGCCTAATTTTTAGGTTGGCATCAATAATGCTGCAGCCCTTCACTTTAGGAAGATGAAGGATTGCACTTCTTTAAAGCCTGCTAAACCATGAAGTCGAACTAGGATAACTTTTTAACCTCCATGACAAAAACAAAATCTGAACTTCGAATCCTCAAACTTCTTTAGAAGCAAACTGTCGTGTCTTTCCATCAGCTGCATCTTCTTAACCGTTATTAGTTGGGAAACTGAATTCAATCTTTCAGTTTCTTGGAAGCTAAACCATTGCACCTTTTTGTATTATGCACTTTTAACCATCTAATGGGGCTTTGTAAATATGGAGGAGAAAACATTTTTACTTTTATAGTTTTTGTAGCAATCTTTCCTAATAAAATTCTATCTAGTTTGACCTGGGTAACTTTAAGCTTCCATCCATTAAGCATTCTTCGGATTTTCTCAAAAAGTTTAAGTAAGTTTGCTTATAGCCCTTTTCATCATTTGATCTTTGTTACTTTGAAATTTTTTACTGCTTTTAGTTCGTATGACTCGGCCTTTTCTTTAATATATATGACATGACTCAGGCAAGATGACTAAGTCCAAAGGAAAAGAAATATCCTTAAGTACACCACAACAGACTTATAAAACTATGGCCAAATTTGACTAGCTGATTTCACTAAAGACACTCAATGAAACCAAATTTGGTTTAGTCTTAGGCCATGTCTTGACCAAACGAAAATTCGCTTTTGAGAAATTCCTTTTTAGCACAACTACACCTCCTAGGTTTAATTCAAGAATTTTTGTACGCTATTGGGGTCATAAAAAGGCCCCTAGGCTGTGGACTACCATCCTTATTGACTATGTTGTATGGTATGACTGACTTAAATTGTTTTTCGCAAACCCTTGGAAATCCCTAAGTATTAAAAAATTACTAGAATTTTCCTTGATTAGGATTGGTCTTCAAAAACATCTATTATTCCCAACCTTACTATTTTGGTCAGCCAAATATAACATCTTTGCTTTTAGGTTCAGTCCAATGTATATAACTCCATTCAGCTTGGCTATCCTTTTTAATATACTTTTTTCAGGCGAACCTATAGATGCTTCTATAGAGGCCGAAATAGATGACTTTGACATAGCCTTCGGGAAGACTTCATGTAACTACAACAACTTCCTTGCTTATAACTGAACTAATAATCTCGACCCTTTCTTTGAGGAACTTGTATCCTTTCTTCTCTATTGTTTGTGCAAATTTGCCTCCTGCTTTGGTAAAAGTGATGAAACAGTATGCAAAAATTATAGTTGCTCTTGCTTTGGGCCGTCGACTTGTGCTCGGCCCATATATCTTTGTTTCTCACTGAATTATTTATACCTTCCTCTATGGTGGAGATCCTCACTCTTTTGGAACCATTTACGTTCCTTTATGGATGGCTATGGTTCAATTGTGGCTTCTTACTTACTATCTTGAACTCACTTAAACTCAACCAAACCTTACCTAGATAAACTTCCAGACTATGGCCTTTGGGCTCGAGAGCTTTCTTTCAAAAATTTGAATTTCTAAGAAGTGTTTACTTTCTTCTATTCTATTGAGCATTATGACTCATCTCTTTTCTACATCTCATCCAACCAAATTCGGCCAAAGTGGTCCAAATTCAAATATGCCAGTTTTTCCTTCAAAAAGGAATCGGCTCAAGAGGAATGGGTCGAGTCTTAGGCTAGCTTTCTTCAAGCTCGAGACCTATACCTTGACTTAATCCTAGATAACAAATGCAATGTACAAGTGTATCTATACTTTAAGTCAATCCTAGATAATAAATGTAGTGTAAAAGTGTATCACCTAAATATGTGTGCTAGGCAGGTCAATCTTATCCAAAGACTTCCTTTCCGCGTAGCTATCTCGGCTAATAATGGTCATGCAATTTGGCCTTTCTTTTCATTAGATCTAATACTTGAAGTTAAAACTAAATGGAATAAGATTAAGCGAATTTGAGATGGAATATATACCAAAATTAACTAATTGTATAGCATTGTTTGCTAATTGGTGGTCATATTTCACAAAAAAAAAAAAAAAAGTCCAAACCTGTGGATGCAATTTGGGCCATGAAGACTTTACTTTTATTTCTAAGGCTGCTCAGTTTGACACAGGTTCTTCTTATACTATGCAGGGTTCAAAGTCGGCTAAATCCAAAGGTATGCATCTTCGTGAAATCCTTAAATTTCATAAATTTTATCGTATTAAGTACAATTATATGTGACTAGGGGTGTTTGCAGGTCGGTTTGGTGTAGTTTTAATATATATTTAATTCAATTCATAGATTGTGGATTGAGAATTTATCAATCCAACCCAACCCATGAAAATAAAAAAGCCAACCCAATCCAGTCCATAAATGCAAAATTATTTATACACTATTTACTTTTTAATTAACAAATATTTTTTCAATATTAAAAAAATAAAAACATAGCAACAAATTTTAAATTCTGATAAACTAATTTATATATCAAATAAATGAAATAAAGAAATCAATCCAAAAAAAAAACCATATTACAAGTTCCAACGATAAAAAAAAAATCCAAATTACTAATGAAGAATTATAGCAAAGAAGAGCAGTAGGTTCCCTACAATACAAAGAAACACAAGAAAATTGCATATTACATATGAATTATTAATTAACATAATAATCAATTAATCATTATACATTTTAAAAATTTTTCTTATCCTTATTATTGTATTTTCTAGCTAAAATAGATAGACTAAACCTAAGATGGCAAGAATTAAAAATGATAGGATTTACAATCTTTTATATATATATATATATATATATATATATATATATATATATATATATATATATATATATATATATATATATATATATATATATATATATATAATGTAGATTGTGAGTTAGTTTACAAATTAAAATAAAAAATTCAATTCAATCCACAAAGTGGGGTTTGAAAAAAATATAAACTAACTCAATTCACCACGCTTATCAAACCATGGTTTGATTGCAGATTGGCAAGAAAATTGCATATT
This sequence comes from Reutealis trisperma, assembly GCA_947687605.1. Classification (NCBI taxonomy): domain Eukaryota; kingdom Viridiplantae; phylum Streptophyta; class Magnoliopsida; order Malpighiales; family Euphorbiaceae; genus Reutealis; species Reutealis trisperma. The sequence continues at coordinate 14,740,867 of CANTUT010000033.1, read as the reverse complement.
ATATATGAATTATTAATTAACATAATAATCAATTAATCATTATACATTTTAAAAATTTTTCTTGTCCTTATTATTGTATTTTCTAGCTAAAATAGATAGACTAAACCTAAGATGACAAGAATTAAAAATGACAGGATTTAGGGTTGGGTGGTTTATGAATACCCTTATATGTTATCGAAGGAAATGCTTCAGTAGATAATTAACATTCAGACCGATCTCTAACTTGAGGCTAATAAGAAATCCTTAATTGAAAGGGAAAAAATTGCCAAGGCAAGGCAAGAAGTTATAACATAAGAAAGATTCCTTCAGAATAGACAAAACTCAGCCAAAGAGGCTACTATTTGTCATGGGTGGATTTCAATTAAGTTCGTTGCCTTAGGTGGCCCAACATCCCCAATGCTTCCTTTAGTATATCTAGGATACCTCTAAGCCAAACTAAAAAAAGAAAGAAAGACTAAGTCAAATGGCCTAATTCTTATCTTGAATACTATCCAAATGACACCCATTGGTTTTGGCCAAGCTCTTAGATGAGTAATCCTTAGTTTGACTGAGTATAAAATTCCTTTCAGCATTTGCAAAATTTTTTCACTTGGCCATGTTTGAAGCTTCCATTTCTAAGTCTTGCCCTTTCTTTAGCCCCCTCTATATAATTTCATCATAGTTGGACAACTTTGAAGGGACTTCTTGAGCTCCTTTCCATACTTGTCTTTGTATACTTCTTGCAAAACAATTGAATTCTCAACATTCCCTCTTTTCTCAAAAGGATTCAACCTCAAATCTAAAATCTTTATTGAGAAGACAAGGATGAGAAACAAAAATTGAAGAATTATCACAATATCCACCTTGGGAATGCAGCTTGTAGATTGTTCCTTCATAGTTTAAAGTTCTATAGGTAGGAATTCATAACACATATGTGCAAATCTTCCCAAACAAAATTCCTATCTCAGCTCCATTCTTCTTTATTACTTGGATTGCATTGAATGTAAAATCTCTATCATGTTTACTCCATGACAATTCTTCTTTGAATTCTTTAAAAAAAAAAAGAAACAAGAAAACTAAAAGGAGATAAAGTAAGTTTGGTAGTAAGTAAAACCCTCTTTTCTTTATCAGTCACATACACTTGTTTTTATTTTTCTTGACTTTATTCTTCCCTCTTTCTTCTTTTCAAATCTTTACACTTATTCTTTTGTTTCAACTTATCACTCTCTCTTCTTTTTAGCTCATCTTCAATCACTTCCTTTAGAGAAAGAGGTACAAGGGTAATATGTTTGCCATCCTCATCAAAAGTGTATTGATTTGTAAAACCATCATATATGACCTTTCTATCAAATTGTCAAGGCCTCCCCAAAAGTATATGATCAGCCTGCATAGATGCTACATCCCAAAGGACTCTATATTTGTACCTATTAATCAAGAAGGCAACTAGGACTTGTTTTGTAATCCTAAGACTAGCACTTTCATTAAATCACTTCAAATGATATAGTTTAGGGTGTTTCAAGATTGGTAATTGAAGTTTTTCAACAAAGCTATAGCTAGCTTCTTTAGTATAGCTACCTTTATCCATGATTAAATTACAAACCTCATCTTGAACAAGGCACCTAGTATAAAACAAATTCTCCCTTTTGCTGGTTATCTTTTACTTGAACTTGTGAATTCAAGACCCTTCTTATAATCAACAACTCACCTTGGATTGGCCTTGCTATGATCTCATCATCACTTTCATCTCCAATAATGGCATGGAATCATTATCACTATCTTCTTCCTTTTCAACAATCTTGCCATCTTCTCTAGTCATTATAGCCACTTTATTTGGACATTGTGAAGCAATGTGACCTATTCCCAAACATTTAAAGCATTTAATATTTCCAGAATGAGTTTGAGAATTATTGTTACCTTTATCTTTGGTTGCTTCTTTAGAGGATTCAGTTTTAGGCTTGTTAGAAACTTGATCTTCTTCTTACCAACTAGCTTTGAATGAATTTGAAGTACTTAAAGTAAATCGAGTGTTGCTACCCTTCTTTTTAATTTGCCTTTCAACCTTCATAGCAAGATGCAATAAATCCTCTAACTCCACATATGGTTGTAATTTAACCACATTAGCAATGTCTTTATTCAAGCCATTTAAAAATCTAGCCATGGTGGCTTTTTGATCTTCCTCAATATTGGCTCGAATCATAATAACCTCCATCTCCTTATAATACTCTTCCATACTTTTGGACACTTGAGTAAGTCTTTAAAGCCAATTGTAAAGTTCCCTATAGAAGTGATTAGGAATAAACCTTATTCTCATTATTGCCTTTAAATCTTACCATTCTTTTAGTGGTCTCTCTCTATTTCTTCTCCTTTTTTTTGAGATCATCCCACCATGTGATTGCATAATCTTCAAACTCAGCTATAGCAAGTTTGAGTTTCTTGGATTCAGAATAGTTGTGACAATCAAACACAAGCTCCACTTTCTTTTCCCAATCTAAATATCCCTCAAGATCCATTCTTCTATGAAATGATGGAATTTTTATTTTGATCCCTCCATTGTCGTCATTCCTTGCCCTTAGTCTTACTTCCTCTTCCTCCCCATTATCACCAAGCGATTCACTGTCATCTTCATCTTCTTGGTCTCTTCTTTGAAATAGCCTATGTTAAATGGGTGGAATAGGAGAATTAGGTCGCTGCCCCTTGCGATCGAAGCATCTAGCCTATCCATATATTCTATCATTACTTTCTTGTTCCATGGCTTGAATCATCTCGACTAAGGCTTGGAATCGATCTAATTCTTCATGTAAATTTCCTTCTATGCCACTCATATTGAATCTAAAAACAAAGGTTAGTAAAGCAAAATTCCTTCACTTCACTCCTTTACGTGTTTCACTCAAGTAAATTTGTCTCTCAAGATCACTCGTGTTTGTTTTCACTTAATTTGTATGGCATTTTTTACTAACACCAAAAATTATAGATTACAGAAAATAAAGAAATAAGAAACAATTGTGAATTGAAGAGAAATAAGGAAAAACAAAGACTTAAAACAAAATGATTTGAAGAGAATACAACTACAAGAATTCTAAGGGTAAGATTCAATTTTTTTTTTTGTGACGTAAATAACTAATTTTTGACCAAACAAAAAGAAAAAGGATAATGGAAACAAATAGACACTATTAGAAGCAAGTTTTGAACAAAAAGATCATAAGAAACTAAAGTTGGGAAATATTTTTTTTTTAATTTCGAATTTAATATTTAAGTAAGAAAAAGATAAGTTATGATCTAATTTAACAAGATAATGCAAAATGGAAATAAACAAAAAGAAACGAAATCAAACGGAAAGACGCAAAAACAGAAAACGAAACAAAAGATAAAGAAAATGAGACACAAATAACGAATAGGATATGCAAACCTGATTTAGAGGCAAAACTTTGATGTCAAGTTGATGTAAACCCTAAGCCATCTGCATTGAGACACAATAACAATACGCTTGGAAGCTATTTCTAAAAAAGCCAAATCAGATTTGAAGTTAGAAACCTTGACACAAAACTAACTTGTAACCTTGACACAAAACTAACTTGTAGTCAGGCACCTTGGTATAAATTATTTTTGAATTTACAAAGATAGGAAACTTTGATAAGTTCGAACGCCATAAAAGAGAAATCTTTTGATAAGTTTAAGATATTCAAATAAGAATTAAACTTGAGAAAAAACTCATGATAATTTTATTAATTAAATAACTCTAACTGTCTTATTACAAAGAAAGTTTGAATATTTATAGTGACTCAAATCTACTCGACTATTGTAAAATTATCTAGGAATTCTTCCTAATCAAGAATCCTTCATAAATAAGAAAAAAAATAATAACTAGACTCAGCTAAGGATTAGGAAATCTTCCTAGAAAAGGATTGAAGATTCCTAATTGAAAATAACTACTAAAATTAAAGAATTGAAATAAATTGAATTGGACCATGAATTATAAAAAGTTTAAGGCCCAAAAAATCCAAGAAACTAAAATAAAAATAATAAAGTTCGAAAAACATCAATTTAGCCCGGTCAAGATCCCATCGCGCATGCGATAGAGAGATAATCACCATTGCGTGCACGATAGAGAGGAGCTTGGTTGATGTTACGATAGAGAGGAGCTTGGTTGATGTTATGATAGCTTCAGCTTTCAGCATTTGCAAAATTTCTTCACTTGGCCATGTTTGAAGCTTGCATTTCCAAGTCTTGCCCTTTCTCTAGCCCCTTTCATATAATTTCATCATAGTTGGATAACTTTGAAGGGACTTCTTGAACTCCTTTCCATTCTTGTCTTTGTATACTTCTTGCAAAGCAATTGAATTCTCAACATCCCCTATCCTAGAGTTATCACCATTGGGAGAGACTTCTTGACTGTATGTCATTGGTCGAATTCCAACAGGCCAAGAATTTCTCAACCATACAGCCAAATAAGCTAAGTTTAGAGCAATATTTTCAGGATCATGCTCCGCTTCTCTACTATGATCTTCCTGATTTCTAGTGTTATCGATAGGTGGCACCTTATTGACTTTCTTCAACTGACTATCGAGTGTCTCAATAGTTGCCGAATGGATGTCGTATTGTTATCTTCAAATTTGGCCATCCTTTTGATATGGCCCTTAGTTCCAGTGTTTGACATATTCCTAATATAAGATGAGTCTTACTGGGCGTACCAAAAATATTATGCAAAAATAATTAACCTAAGTTATTTAATTAATTCTACAACAAAATCTTTAGATTATTTTAATAATAGGTCCCTATTTTAATACTGTCAGTCCATTGGTCTTGCTATTTTTTTGGTCTTTTTAATATTAGATGAGTAGTAAAAGTAACCTAAACTTCCTTTATGTTAGTATCAAAGCGCCTCAACTTCAACCTAGGGATTTGTGCGAAGAAAAAAGTAACCTGAAACTTCTATATTTAGGCATCCAATGCCATCAGCTATCGCGTCAGGGATATGATATATAGGTAGCGAGTACTGTCAATCAAGGTTTGTGAATGTTTATTGGCAATTTAAGAGATCACTACAATGCAATTTAAAAGAATCTAGTAGTTTTATTAAATTGAGTGATAAAAAACTATACCAGATTTTTACAAGTCTATATATAGTGATCGTACAGGAGTAATTTAGTATTTCTAAATGCAAACTGAAACCCTAACTCCATTAGAAAGTATACAATTCAAATGGCTTACTATATACAAATGGGCCAAGTAAAAATGCACTTTTGAACACTTATGTACATATTGGTCTTCTTAATAATTGGGTCTAATTTTTGGGCAGTGTCAACATCCAACCAAGATGCCAAGCTTTGGAGATTGCTGTCATAGTAGCTAGGGGTGTGCATTATTCTGTTTACACTAAAAAATCGAACTGAATCAAAATTTGGTTCAGTTTTTGATTTTTATTTTTAAAATTCTAAGAAATTTTGGTTTGGTTCGGTTCAATTTTTATGTGAGAAAAACTAAAAAATTGAACTGAACTAAATTATATATATATATATATATATATATATATATATATATATATATATATATATATATATATATATATATATATATATATATAATTTGATTCAATCCCATTTAACAATAAATTTGATATCGGTTAGGTCAGATTTGACCCATTTGGATAAAAAATGATTTAGCCTAATCAATTTATTGTAATATGATCGGATTAACTCTTAATTTTTTAGGTAAGATAGAGTCAAGTCATTTTAAATTTTGATCGGATTCGAATAGGATTTTAACTATAATTTTTCCAGAGTGTTCAAATCGAATTTTTGAATCTAAGCAAAAAATTGACACTCTACATTAATCTATAGATTAATTGTTATTGAGATTAAAAGTGTACACTGGAAAGCTAAGCAAGGGAATGGTACACAGTACACAATTCTCTTGCGTTTCATCAAATATCATCAAGCCATATGAGTTCTTATGAATCAAAACAAAACATTGGGAAGAAATAAATTAAAATGGATATATATCCATGCTCTTACAAATATTAGATTTAGCATTACTAATTTATTATGTTTTATGTTACTTTTATAAGATCAATGACTAATAGCAAGCTCATATTTATGACATGTTAATGATATACTAAATGTCAACATAGCACAGTAATAGTGCTACCAATATTTAAAATAATATTAATTATCAAAAACTTTTGACTTTATAATATTATCCTGCTTTACCAAATATGATTTATATTTCACGAAAATATGATTCATTTTATACAAAACAATAATATTACAAAAAAATTAATTTTATAATTATGAAAAAATATATTTTTTAAAAAAAATATAAATTTTTATAAAAAATATCGTATAGCAGCAAATCTTTAGATTATTTCGTTTTAAAATAAAATATAAAATTTTATTTTTTATGACCAATAGGATAGTAATAAATAATAAATATATTTTAAATATTTTAAATATTATAATTAAATTAATATACTATTACATTTCACTAATTAAAAATAAAAAATACTAAAACAATTAATATAATATTTTAAATTTATATACCTATAAATTTTATAAAAAAAAAATAGTCTAATTTACAAAAAAATTTATATAATTATAAACTTTACGAAAAAAAAGTAGTCTTATATAAGAAGGTTGTGAATTTTAGTACGAGAGCTTTTTTTGTAATTATGAATTTTTTTTTTGTAAAATTATTGTTTTGCAAAAAAAATAAGTCATATTTTCATAAAATTAAAATTTTTTCTCAAATAAAATATGCTACTTTGTTTTTATATATATATATAGATAGATAGATAGATACATGCATACAAATTTGTGATATGACCTTGACAACTGCTACGAGATCAGTTACCATGGTTTCCATTTTGATCTTTTATTTGTTCTGTTTTCCTTGTTCATCCATAGCTCTTTCCTTCTCATTCCTTACAAAACTCTCATTACCACCAAAGGCCAGGGGTCCTGAATCTTTTGCCTTCGACCGGCTTGGCAGAGGACCCTATACTGGTGTTTTTGACGGTAGAACTCTCAAATATGAAGGTCCCAATGTGGGCTTTGTAGATTATGCTTCTGTCTCAAGCAGGTAACAATTACATTATATATATATATATATATATATATATTAGAAAAAAAAACCCTACGTCGATAATCCACTAAATCATTTAGAAAAAACATTAAAATAAAAATTTTACTTTACATAAGAAATAAACTTTCACTAAAATAGAAAAAGTCTTCAATTAGAATGTCAAAGTCACAATCTTAACAAAATATATATATTGTGGCAGGTCAAAGGCAGTTTGCGATGGAAATACTGACCTTCCAGCTCTTGGAGGTATATGTGGAAGACCGATAGGTATGGGCTTCCGGTTAAGTACGGGGGAGCTCTTCATCGCCGATGGTATCTTAGGGCTCTTGGTTGCCGGAACTAATGGAGGTGTTGCAAGACTACTTGTCTCTGGTGCAGAAGGACAACCTTTTAAGTTCCTTAATGGTTTGGACGTTGACCAATTTACAGGAACTGTTTATGCCGTTGATACTAGTGGTAGATTCAATATTAGGTATTTTTCAAATTAATCTCACCATTTTATTGAAATAATTAAATTGCTAATTGAGATATTAAAGGTATTTTTTTGTAATAGTAGTTATCACTGAATTTTGCATTAATTTTTATTGTGATCACAAAATTTCAATTTATACTTATTAAAATATAACAATTAAAATAATTTCACATGATTTTATCATAAAATTATTTAAGAGATGAGGAAATATTTACAATGCATTTGATTAGTCGTAATGAAATATAATATAATATAATTAATATTTTTTTAATATAAATTTACACTAAAAATACATTTGATTATATTACATTATATGACATTATGACCTACCAAACGATACCTTAATGATTTTTTAATTTGATTGATTTTAAATATATTTGTTCTAATTTTCGTATTTACTCTTAAAAGCTGAGTCTATTGCTAAAAGATAGAACAATATGTAGAGATGAGTGTATGTCACATTATACTAGTGTTCTTTTTCTTGTATTTTATCATTTTTATTATCATTCTGGTGCACTTTGTAAATATTTTTTGCTATCATTTTTCCTCTAAGTAGATATAAGAATCCTCCCATCAAGTAAAGGGAAAATAATCGTTCATAAAATCTTTTAATTATCGCCTGATAATGTAAAATGTTCGGAAAATAAAACTCCATAATAATTTATTGTAGATATTTGATAGTACCATTAACATACTATTAATATAATATTTGGTAGTATTATTAACTCATTGTTATAAACATGCAGTTTTTAGTATCAAGTATATTAAATTAATATTATGAAATCTAATAATCGATTCATATATGATACATGATCATTTGCATTAAGTTTCTTGATGAAATCAAATAATTTTAACCTAATTAAAAGCAAATAAATTACAATAAATCGAAATTTTATAACCATAATAAAACATGATTATTGTATGCTCTCTTTATATATATTATTTTACAGCAAAATAATTCAAATTAATTTGCTATATTATTTATATATGTGTACTTTGATGCAGCGAATTTGAACGAGATTTTCCTGTCAATGACTCAACAGGAAGGTTAATAAAATATGAACCAGACACCAACATTACTACTGTATTATTAAGGAACCTCACTGGCCCCGCTGGTGTTGCAGTTAGCTCTGATGGCTCATTTGTCCTTTTCACAGAATTTACCGCTCAAAGAGTTCGGAAATATTGGCTGAAAGGTCCCAAAGCAAACACATCAGAAGTTTTGGTGAATTTTGAAGGCAGACCAAATAATATTAAAAGGACGGCATCTGGAAATTTTTGGATTGGAGTCAATGTACAGAATTCAACTTCACAAACTGTTGTGCCTAGAGCAATACAAATCAATAAATTTGGTCAAGTTTTGGTAAATATTTCTCTTAGCAATAACCAATATTATTACAATACATCTATAAGTGAAGTTAATGAGTTTGGTGGGGCTTTATATATTGGGGCATATAATTTTGTTGGGGTTTTTAGGATTGGATGACATAATTTTCTTGATATTGTTATGATCATGATATGTAGCAGCTACTTCTAAATAAAATGTTGTAATGCATGTTGCACTACTCAATAAATATTATTATATACACTTGAGGTCTAGCACAAGTGGCAAGAGTATTTACTCTTTGAAGTGAAAGATTTTGGGTTTGTCTTTATAATAAGTGTTAGGGGATGGTTACCCCCTGATGTGTAACCCATGGCCCAATGGGCCTCCATGAATAAAAAAAGTAAATAAATAAATAAATATTATCATACGAGGATAAAATGGTTTGTGTTTGTTTTTTTTTTAATTTATTATATGCATATAATCCTAAAACATAGATAATATTGCATACAACACTACAAGAAATCGATCATTTACCAATGAAAAAAAAAATTCATCGCTAAATACCATCTTATCACTAACCGAATGATTAGGAAAAAATTTTAAAAAATTTTCAATGGATCATTGATCGGAAGTGTGTTGAAATTTACCGATGGAATGCGTTGATCAAAAAAATATAAAGAGAAAAATTAAAAAAAGTATTTACCGATAGATTAATAATTTTTTACCAATGAAATATCCCAAAAAATCTGGCGCTAAACTTTAATACATCTTATTTAATTTACCGATGGATTGCACAAATTCCGTCTATAGCATTAATGACATAAAACATTTTATGATACGATTTTCATTCACCAACGATCACTGACCGAATAACTTATACCACGTGTCAATCTGTTTGTCTGTAATTTCAATGTAATGCTATTCTATTCTTCTTTTCTCCTACTTTCTTCCCTCTTCTCTCTTATTCTCTTTTGTTCGATCTCTGTTACCCACCATCGCCGCTGCCACTGTTCGTCGAACACCAAGTTAATTTTTTTTATTTAGTTTCTTTTTTCTCTAAATCAACAGTAATATAAGCTAATGACATTAATCACATCGACTTTTTTACTAATTAGCTTATATTTATTATAATGTATTTAAAATGCACCTAAAAAGTCGACTAAATGCATATAGTATAGATTTAGTTGACTATATATATATATATATATATATATATATATATATATATATATATATATATATATATATATATATATATATATATATATATATATATATATATATATATATATATATATCCGAAAAAATTAACTAAAAAAATAACATATTATTTATATAAATTAATTTATTAATTATTAAATTACTAAACTAACCTCTATTTATTAGAAAAATTAGTCAAAAATTAATAAGAGCATTTTAGTAAATGTGTTTATCCCCCTCCCTTTCATACATTTATATTTATATAATATAATATAATATAATATATAAAATATATAATATAATAATATAATATAATATATATATAGAGAGAGAGAGAGATTAATCTATATTTATTCTATATATAAATGTATGAAAGAGAGAGGGGATAAATACATTTACTAAGATGCTCTTATTGATTTTTGACTAATTATTCAGCTTATATTTATTATAATGTGTTTAAAATGCACCTAAAAAGTCGACTAAATGCATAGAGTATAGATTTAGTTGACTAAATCTATATATATATTTATCCGAAAAAATTAACCAAAAAATAACACATTATTTATATAAATTAATTGATTAATTATTAAATTATTAAAAATTAACATTTATTTATAAGAATAATTAGTCAAAAATCAATAAGAGTATCTTAATAAATATGTTTATTCTCTTTCATTCCATACATTTATATGTAGTATAAATATAGATATAAATATATATGGTAGACAGCTAAAAGTCCAAGAAAAGAGCTTTTTTTTTTTTTATAATTACACATAAGTACTATCGAATAGTTATATGACCTTATCTTATAAAATGGAGACGTAAAATGAAAGAGTTTGAGTTAAATGGATCTTAAATTAATGGCGTATAAAAATAGTGTATCACCCTCTAATCGAAAAACCCAAATTATATTTACAAGTTAGCCGCGCATATCTTCAATATAAGATGAACATATTGTGTTGAAATATCGAATATATATTGAAAATGGACTGAGGCTGATTGTTATTTTATTTTATTAGGAAGTAAAACAAAAACGTCTAAATTGAAAATTGGACTGTGATGCTTGGAAACTCCCTGTATTGTAGCTTCATTTATTTGTACATTCTTAAATACAGAAGGCAAGTTTGCTAAGAAAGAAGTCATTTTTCAACTTTTTATTATGTATAACTTGTACATGTGTTGACCATTTGTGGTTAATGACTCCAATGTTTTGGAGACTCCCTGTATTGTGGCTTCATTAATTTGCACATTCTTAAATACATAAGGCAAGTCTACTAAGACAGAAGTCATTTTCAACTTTTTATTACGTAATTTGTAATCAAGGGAAGTTTATTATTTATAATGTCTACGACTTTTCAACTATTTCTAAAATTGACATTTTCATTTGGATCTCATTTCCTACTTTTAAATCTCTTGCGAAATTCTTTCCGCTCCAACTAAAAATCTTTTGCGTAGACAAATAATGCGGTTGTACATACCTAGAATGTCAAATTTTTAATATAAAATTAGAAAAACCAATTTTAAAAGTCAGTTATTAAATTTAAAAAATTTATTTTTCTATTAATTATTTGATATATTTATATTTAATTAATGTGAAACTTTTTCTCATATTATATTCTTAAAATCATCTGAAAAATTATTACTTATTATAGCTATAGCCATAGCCTATTTGTTTACGAGATCTCCTAATTCCTTAAGTGGCAATTGGCCGTCAAGATAATTTTTTATTAAATCCAATTGATACTTATAAATTTATGATCAGAACTAGATCGACACGATTGAAAGCCCAACGAGTGAAAAAACAAATTTAAAATCCATCACTGCGTGAAAGACAATTTAAAGAAGCCAATACGGGCGAAAAAATAAATTTGAAAGTTCATCACGGAATGAAAGACAATTGAAAGAAATCTACCATGAGAGTAAGAATTGAAATCCAACTAAATTTAAAATATATCAAAAATTGAAAAAAAAATTAAAATCTCAATTCAAATTATCATAAAACAGGAGATAATGCAAAAAACACCAACATAATCTGATCAGAAGATGAAAAGTAATTCAACATAACAGAAAGTGACTAGAGCATATTGTCACGGGGTTAGAGTTAACGCATAATGGCAGTACCCGTGCGACACCCCGGTTTCCTGCAAATTTGAGGTTAAGCCTTATGAAATTTTTAATGCCAACTGGTTTTGCCCTTCCTTGGGCTCATCAAGGAAGCGGGAACAGCTCCTAACCAGTTTGGTGCTTAGATGGCACGCCTATTCGTCATAGTCAAGTCTTTGACTGGCGACAAGCTCCCCAAACTAAATTGGGTTAGCATGCTTAACTCAAGATAAGCGAGCATCTACGACACATACTCAGCCCTTCGAGCTGTCCCACAATCCCACATTAAGCACACTAGTGGGCATTTTGCACAAGTCACTTGGTCACATCCTTACAAGTCGTGACATTCTCCCCCACCAAATTCATGCATGTCCTCGTGCATGTGGAGAACTGCGTCTTAGTTTTTGGAACCCCTTCCTTAATTTTGGGCTGGATCTGTGTGCGTGCTCCCTGCCTACTACCAATTCATTTACAAGTAGCACTTGGCGAGCATCACTGTCGCTTCCTGCCTACTCATCCTCATTTTCCATTAGAGGATCCACTTGCGACACCCCAGGCCATAGGGTGCAAGTATTAACCTGCACTCATCTATTTACGTTGGACCGCTAGCGTGGTAAAGAGCGCTTGGCAAGCAATGTAATGTTGCACACGATTGGCTCTAATACCATTTGTCACGGGGTCAGAGTTGACACTCAGTGGCAATACCCATGCAGCACCTCGGTCTCCCGCAAATCCGAGGTTAAGCCTTATGTAATTTCTAATGCCAACTGGTTTCGCCCTCCCTTGGGCTCATCAGGGAAGCGAGAACAACTCCCAACCAGTTTGGTGCTTAGATGGCATGCCCATCCGTCATAGTCAAGTCTTTAAATGGCAACAAGCTCCCCAAACTAAATTGGGCCGGTATGTCTAACTCAAGATAAGCGAGCATCTACGACACATACTCAGCCCTTCGAGCTATTCCATAATCCCACATTAAGCACACCAGCGGGCATCTCTCACAAGCCACTTGGTCACGTCCTTGCGGGTTGTGACAATATGCTCTTATACAAAAAGCGAAAATAAACTAACATAAGGCAATGAATGACATCATCATCCTACTAATATCCCTAAGCTATGATTAGGTGGTTCTTTACATACTAAAGCTAAAATACATTTAGTCATCTTATATCACTTATTACCCCCACAAGCTGGAGCATAAAGGTCTAGAAGGCCCAACTCCTTAGCTCCTTTTAAGCGTCTTTTTCACCCCTTCATGGCTTTAGAAAGTGTTTTATTGTGCAGTTTTGCTAAAACTGTAATTTCTTTCATGCATCCACCACCACCACTAGACATGCTCTATTTAAATCGTCTGGTATAATAAAAGTTAAGTCTAAAATTGCAAATGAGCTAAGTCGTTCGCGAGAGGCTCGATATTCAACTCTATAAAAACTTATTCACATTTGGCTCGTTTTATAAAAAAATCAAGATTGAGCCTTAATTCAAGGCTCGATTAATAAAAGAACCGAGTTTGAATAAAGTTAAGCTCAGTTTGATTAGATTTATAAACAGCTCGATTAATAAGTTCATTTAAATGTTTGTTTATAATATTTTAAGATATATATTTATGATTTATATTTTGTAATTATGAAATTAATAATAATATATGCATATAATTAGTTTCACTAATATTATTTTTTAGAATTTTATCAAATAGTTAAAAAGTTTAATTTTCAACAAAAAGTTTATGTTACATAATAATAATAATAATAATATTTTGGGCAACTGAAATACACATACTCTTAATTTTTTCAAAACACGTAATGCTCAATTTTATAATTAATTTTTTTTTACTAATTGGATACTTTTGATTTTATGTTAGTTTGAGCACAATTTTTAAACTCGATTCATACTTGATTGATGCTCGAGCTAGAAACAAGACAATTTGAACACGATTTTTATATTCAAATCCAAACACGAACTTGAGTTGCAGCTCAGAAAAAATAACTGAGTTGAACTCAAGCAAGCTAAAACTCGGCTCGGCTTGGTTTAGCTCATTTGCAGCCTTAGTTAAGTTCAGCCTGATATTTGTAAGGTATATAATAAAATGAATCTTTGGAGGTGGAGTTTGATCTTGCACCAAGTAGTATGATTAGGAGTGTTTTAACCACCACATCACATACATAGTTTTAATATTATTTCTACATATTATATCTGAATTTTTTAATATATATATATATATATATATAATTTAGACTGGACGGAGCTTTAAAGAATTTTTCCAAAGATGGGGAGCTCGAGTTTGGACAATTAAAATGAATTAATCTCGGGCTTGGGCTAAACTTGGACATAAGTTAAAAATTCTAAGCTCGATTGGACTAGGTCCGAATCCATCTAAGCCTGGCGCATGAATAAATCTATTGATGGTTAATAGCTGATAGCTGAAAAATATAATCTTTTGATAAAATTTTGCTAATTGTTGTTGTTTAAATATTAAATGACGATTAAGGATATGATTTATTCTTAATATATTATTGTATATCTTATTTGTTTTTCTTTTTTAATATGTGATATAAACTACAAAAATAATCAATTAATTAGTAATTAAAAATTACAATAATTAATTTTTATATATTTATAAACATGAATGTACAGTATTTTACAAATATCATTTACAATATTTTAATAGTTACATAAAAATTAATTTGAAAAAATATATTATTAGTAATAATTTGTTTATAGAGATAAGATGGTTTAAATTTAAAATATATGCTAGCTGATGGGAAAAAGATATTATGAGTTGCTGTTTTTTTTTTTTTTTTACCAAACAGATTTGGCCTAGCTACTGAGTGCAAATCAACGTACACAACAAGAAAGTGGCAAAATACCCACCAGATTTAGCGACCAACATGAATTAATCACCATTTAGCTACGATTGAGCGACTAATAGCTATAAAAATAAGGAGGCAGACAAAATAATACACATTAGCGACTGCATAGCCGCAAAAATGTTTGCCAAAAAATGGTACCACATTTAGCAAATAAATAGTAGTTGCTATTTAATCTCTATTGAGTGACTGTAGTTTATGTAGTCACTAAAATGCGACTAGTTCCTATCAGCATATTGAAATCTGATCACGAAAGATTTAGCGATGATTCAACGATTATGTTTTCATCACTAAATTTAGGGACTAAATGTTTAGTCTCCAGGCAGTTATTAGTTGTATGCATAAATGATTATTGTTTTAACTCTAGCGACCATCATTAAGGACTAAAGTTAGTCGTCACTAGGTGGTTATCAGCTACATGCACAAATGATTATCATTTTAACTCTAATGACTATTATTAGTGACTAAAGTTGTTAGTCACTAAGCGGTTAATTTTTATATATAAACAATTGCCATTTTAACTCTAGCGACTATTAATTGTAGTAGCAAAATTTTTAGGTTGAATTCCAGACCTCTCGTTATCCGCAGATCTATTTCTCTCTATCTCTCTAACCCTCCCTCTATCGTTGGTGGCTGCCACTAGTCCCCCCACTATTCCCCTAATGCAATCAGAGGTTGTTGACTCTATGTCATCATCATACATCATCGACTATAGATCTACTTTGCCATTTCAATCGCGTTCTCCATTCTCTATTCAAGGGTCCCTTGGTCTTCGTTCACTATTAGCGTCCAAGTAGTTATTTCTATTCTATTTTTTTATATATTTTTATTCTTTTATTTGAAAAAAAATTTAATTTTTTATAATAATAATATTTTTTTAGTTTTAGAATCACTTTTAGGATTTTTTTATTATTATTGTTTAGATTAATTTTAGGTAAATTATTACCTTAGTTTAGGCAAAATTTAATTAGTTTTAAATTTACAAAAATTAATATATACATATATATATAGAGAGAGAGAGAGTTTAGTATAATAAAATTAAACTAAGGGGGTGTATTTAATTAGAACTTTTAAATACTTTGATAGATTTTAAAAGTTATGGGGTATTTAATCTTAACTTTCAAAAACTCTTTAAAAGTCAAAGTGTATTCAATAATGACTTTTATAAACTTAAAAAAAGTATATAAAAGTTAAGAGGTATTTAATTTAGACTTTTAAATAAAAGTAAACCCATATTCAAAAAGTCATAGATTTTTATAGACAATGAAATTTTGTGGACTTTGAATGACTTTTTGTAGGTTGATATAAATAAGAAATCTAAAAAATTCTCTTTCACTCTACCTCAAGAATTGAACAGACTTTTTCTTAGCATAGAAATCGTTTCTTACTGATTGAAAAACGAAGAAAAAGAGAAAAGCCACAATATGGTATTTCTTATTTTTGATCTTACTATTGCACAATTCTATTGATTCTCTTAAACAATTATAACTATTGAGAACATATATCATCTAATTTTAGTATAATAAAATTGATAAATTTCAATTATTAAGTAGAAATTTTTGAACTCCACTTATTTTGAGAACATATGTCATCTAATTTAAATTCAGTCAAGTTTCAATTTTTTTTTTTTTATAAATTTGGATTCAAATTAACCAAAAATTGTTGGATTATAAGTATCGTGAATGTTAATTTATATTATATATTATTGATAATAATTATATATTTACATATTATTGATAAGAATTATATATTTACAATGAGATTGTTGAACTTTACCTTAACGTTATTTGCATATGAAATTGAGGTTATAATGGAAAATTATAGTGGAAGTGTTATTTATTTATTTATTTATTTTGCTTGTTGTGTATATAGGGATATGTTGTAAGCATAGTAGACATTCTGCCAGATTTCAGTTAGAATAGATTTTTAGGATTTTAGTATAAATAAATTTTTTGGAAAAATATACTGATGATAAGATGGATGAATTTTTGGAGTAGGATGTGAGATGGGATAAAAGGCAAATTTTTCCTAAATATGCTAGGTTTGTGCGCTTTAGATATATATATATATATATATATATATATATATATATATATATATATATATATATATATATATATATATATATATATATAAGTTATTGTTTTTAAGTCATGTTCCTTATACCATTGAAATATTACAAAAGTGCAGGTTTGGGTTCCAGGAAAAGAAATCTTTTGAACTTAGTTGAGTTGAGTTATGAACAATAAGCGTGATCTATGGATTGATTAACTAATTCCAATACCAATACAAGTTTTATTTTAACCAATTAAGACTCGAGAATATTGAATTTCTTTGTTTGGGACACCATGATGTGTATAGTGAACTGACTAAAAAAAATTGCACATTTAGAAATATTAATTGATTCAAATAAAACTTTGATATCGACATTAATTGAAATTGTTGAAATGATCCATTGACCACTTATGCTATTCATAAACTCGCGATTCACCTAAGTTCACATAATTCAAGAGGAGATTCTTTGGTTCCAAAAGTCTATGACTGACTGGATAAAATGGGAGACAAGAATACTCGTTATTTTCATGTTACCACAATTATTAAAAGAAAAAGGAACAAAATAAAAGCTCTTAGAGATCAGTCAAATGAGTGGGTTGAAGATGTTGAGGCTCTCAAAGCAATGGCAGTTGATTTTTATAGGAAGTTATACACGGAGGATAATCTCATCACTCATTCGCCTAAGCTCAGAGGCAATTTTAATAGGATATCTACTTAAGAGAAGCAATTTCTACTTGTTGAGATTTCAACAGAGGAATTTCGTAGAACGATTAATGACATGTGGGCTTATAAGGCTCTGGGTCTTGATGGACTTCAACTTATTTTTTTACTAGAGCCAATGGGATGTTATTCAAGCCTCTTTGGTTAGGATGGTGAAGGAGTTTTGGCTACTAGCAAGCTTCGGGAAGGCATCAATGAAACTCTTATTGTCCTTATCCCAAAGTTAGAGAAACCAAAGTTGTTGTCTCAGCTTCGACCTATAAGTCTTTGTAACGTTACTTATAACCAAGTTGATTGCCAAAAGGTTCATGCCATTGATGATGAACTTGATCAGTCATACTCAAAGTAGATTCGTCCTCAAAGTAATATTTCAGACAATATCATCATTGCTCAGAAAGTCACCTATTTGATGAAATCAAAACAAGGCAAAACAAGGGTGGATGATGATCAAAGTGGACTTGGAAAAAGCTTGCTATCATCTTTCTTGGCCTTTCATTCAAGATACTCTTATGGAAGATGGGTTTCCAAATCTGTTTGTTGATATAATCATGTCATGCATTAACTCAACTTCAATGCAAGTTCTTTGGAATAATGAGAAGACTGATGTGCTTATGCCTTCAAAAGGAGTTCGTCAAGGGGATTCCCTTTCTCCTTACATATTTCTCCTTTGTATGAAGTGGCTATCCTAATGCATTCAAGAAGTTGTCCTTAATAATGATTGGAAACATGTCAAGCTAAGTCATCACTCCCCTAATCTTTCCCATTTATTTTTTGCTGATGACCTTCTCTTTTTTGTTGAATCTTCTTTGGAACAGTGCAAATTATCCAAAATGTGCTTTAAAAATTCTGCTATGCTTCTGGTCAGAAAGTAAAATAAGTAAAGACTAGAGTATTTTTCTCGAAAAACACTCCAAATAGTCTAAGGAAAATCATTAGTTCCAAATTTGGCTTTGTTGAAACAGACAACCTAGCGAAATACTTGTGCTTGTTATTCAAAATTATGAAGGGATTGATACATATTGTGACTTGGTTAATAAAATTAGAACAAAGTTAAATGGATGGAAAGCATATCATTTATCATTTGCAAGCTGTATTACCTTAACCCAGTTTATGCTCTAAGTAATTCCCTCTTATGTGATGTAGATAACAAGGTTACCTGTTGCAACTAATGATGAACTTGATAAGCTTGTCAAGCAATTTATTTAGGGTGGTAGTGAAGGCAAGAGAAAGCTGCATTTAGTTAATTGGAACAAGGTTTGTCAACCAAAGATGTAGGGGGCTTGGGGTTTTATCAAGCTAGATTGGCGAATGATGCATCATTGATGGAGTTTGGTTGGGGCCATATTA
This sequence comes from Reutealis trisperma, assembly GCA_947687605.1. Classification (NCBI taxonomy): domain Eukaryota; kingdom Viridiplantae; phylum Streptophyta; class Magnoliopsida; order Malpighiales; family Euphorbiaceae; genus Reutealis; species Reutealis trisperma. Next base: position 14,721,723 of record CANTUT010000033.1, on the reverse strand, counting down.
CAAAACAAGATTGCTTATGGGTTCAGGTCCTGCAAGGGAAGTATCCCCAAGTCCATATTGAAGAATTCGAAAACTGCTCCTCTATTTGGAAGGGTATATGTGCAGTTTGGAAGGTAGCAGTATTTGATTCTGGGAAGATAAATGAGTTACTTGGATTAGAACTTTAATTGATATGGTTTCAGGTGAAGTTCTTGAGAATTCGAGGAATAGACGAATTAAAGATTTCATGATAAATTTTGGTTGGAATTGGAATATATTTCAAAACTATATTCCTGACATTATTTGTCTTAAAATTGCTGGGGTTTGCCCTCCTTCTCCTCTTATAGGGCTAGACAGGATCATTTGGTACTATTCTAAAAATGGGTCTTTCTCTAGTAAATCAGCTTTTAATATGATTACTGGCATTTCTTTTGATGAGGTGGTAATCTATGGAAAAGAATATGGAAATGGAATGGACCTCAAAAGGTCAAAACCACTCTTTGGTTGGTAGCTCACAATCTTGTTACTTCAACCAGCTTGTGTGCTCAAAGGAAAATCATTGAATCTAATATCTGCACCATATGCAATTCTAATGAAGAAGATATCTTTCATGCTATCAAGAATTGAGAATTTGCTGAAGCAATCTGGAGGAATTATGTTAAAGAGGAGTGTCAAGAAGTTTTCTTCTCTCTCGGCCTTACTCTTTAACTTTATGCATATCTTGGTAATCATAATTTTAGTAAATTATCTGATGTTAATTGGAATTTATTGTTTAGTGTGATAGTATGGTTTTGTGGCAATAGAGAAATCAAGTTGTGTTCAATTGAGAGATCATCGACACTTCTGACCCTTCCCAAACTATCTTAGGCTATTGCATATTGATTACGCAAAGTTTAGAATGTCGAGGAACATAGGAAGCAATGTGTTTACTCAAAAGCAAAGTTCCTTGATTACTTGGGACCCTCCTCCCTCGAATTGGGTCAAGCTTAATGCTAATGGTAGGAGGCGAGGAACTATTGCAACTGGAAGTGGCTTGCTCAAAAGTTGCAAAGAGCGTTGGATTGGTGGTTTTGCTCAAAAGATTGGTGTGTGCTCTGTTTTTGAAATGGAGCTTTAGGGCTTATTCATAGGGTTAGGTTAACTTGGTCATTGGGGTTTTAGAACTATTGAAGTAGAAATAGATTCTAAAACTGCTATTGACAGTCTTACAAACAATGGTGAATGTTTTGACAATTTATATTTACTATTTGACATTTTGATATAAATTGTCAAGATTATCATTTTCCAAGTTTTTGAATATTTTATAAATTTTTAAAAAATTTTATTTTATTTTATTTTTTTTGTAAAACTGAAATAAATCTTGCTTCTTCAAGCATACAACCCAAGAAGTACAAGGATAACGCATGCATAAACTTTTAAATTAAATGAACAAATCCTACAAGTCGTTAATCATTATTCATTCAACACTTGCCTTATATTGGAAACGACCGTTATTGAAGGCCCGCCGTTTTTATGAATACGACATATGCTTCAAAATAAATATGGCTTATTGGATTGGGCGGGGCTGCCTTTGGGCCAGTTTAAGAAATCTAAATCCAAACTCAAACTATAATTAATTAAAATCTTAATTTTAATTGGACACGGTTTTTTTAATTGTCAAATAGTAAAAATATTAATTATTAAAATATTTAACAAAAAAAAAATAAAAATTTAGATATTTAAAATAATACAAATCTCTTTTAATTAAAAAATCAAGTTAAAGAATTTTTTCCTATTTGTAAAAAATAATTTAGAATATACTAAAATATGTGAGCACAACTTTATAATTTTTATTTAATTTAATATAATTAAAATTACAAATTTTCATTATACTATAAAATCAATTAATTTTCTATTCATTTATACTTTATATATAAATTATAAAAATTTTAATAATAAATATTATCAAAATATGTTAAAATATTAAAATATAATTATAACTAATAATTTAATACAAGTGCAAAGGCAAAACAATGTAAACCCGCTATTTTATTTTATTTTATTTTTTTAATTCATTAAGCTTCAAGTGTTTGAAATCCCAACATCACAATCCTTCACCACTCCAAAATTATAATATTTAGTATGAGAGGATGTGAAAAGATTCCCAAAAAATTTTATTATTAGTTCAATGATAATAATTTAATAAATCAATATATTAATTTATTTTAACTTTTTTTAGGGAATAGTTTGCTTTAACTTTAATGTTTATGTAATGAATTAAATTAGAATATATTTTATTTAAAAAAATTGAATTCAACTATGAATGTATTTTTTTCTAAGAAAATAAAAATTTATGATTTTTGGAAATGTTTAAACATTTCATCAAATATTACTCAAGTTTAAAAAAAAAAAAAAAAAAAAAAAAAAAAAAAAACCAAAGGTCCCACCAATTCTCAGCCTTATGGCTTAAACCCTATTAATATAGTAAGTAAAGAAAATAGAAGGAAGAGAGTGCAAAAACCCTAGTGTCCGCCACACCCATAGTCGCAAATCCCTTCTCTGTTCACCTAGAGAGAAAGAGAGAGATATTAGAGGAGATATGGGAAGTGATAGCGAAGCAGAGAAATCGCAGAAGCAGGAGAAGAGGAAGATTTTAGCTCTGTCTCCCATCGCCAAGCCTCTTGCTGGGAAAAAGCTCTCCAAGAAAACCCTCAAGCTGGTTCGGAGAGGTTTGTTGATTTTCATTTATGTGCACAAAATTTGTTCTTTTTATTTTTTTCATCCTTCTTTCTAATAAAGAAAATAAGGGTTGCTTTGAGTTCTTTCTTGTTCCCACAATTATGCTTGAATTGATTAGAAAACTTCAAATTCCATTTGTTAGTTTATTTTTTTTTTCTGGGCCGCTTAATTCATTACTGAGTTATTTTGATTCTGGATTTTGAATATCTTTAATTTTCAATATGTAACATACTGATGAATTGATTTTTTTTTCTTATATTAATGTAATTAAATTTTTATTATCTTATTGGTCTTCCAGCTTCTGAGCACAAATGCTTGAAGAGAGGAGTGAAGGAGGTGGTTAAAAGTATTCGGCGTGGTCATAAAGGGTCAGTTTTTCTATGCATCCTGTGGATTTTGAAGCAATCCTGTTATCTCCACTTGGTTCTTTGAGTAGTATTGGTATCAGTTTTTGTTTTTTTAGAATGATATTGAAGAACAAAATAGCTTAGTGGATTATTTTTCCCTGTTCTCTTTTCATTTTTTAAGCCAATAATGTGTTAATATTTCTTGAATCCTTGGCAAAAGTTCATGATATTTGTTTTGTGAGATTGAGGGCAAAAAGAAAGATGAGTACTGCACTTGGTTTAAGCACAGTCAGATATTTATATATTTCTGGTTTATGTTGGATGGTGCATGCTTTTAAGTAAAACTGTCTATCATAGTATCACTCAGATTATATGAATGTGATAATTTTTTATGCTACATAGAGAGAGGAATAAATCAGTTTCTTTTTCTTTGTATTATATATACATCACTTCTGTGTCGTCATATTTTAGTGAACAAAATATAAATTTTGGCAGATTCTTCAGGGGTACTACCCCAAATCAAAAATCCTACTTAATGTTTTGGATGGAAATATACTAGAGAGAGAAAGCTGTCTTGTCCAAAATCGTGGTGATACTTTTTAACTGCCTCTTGGAGATACTTTTTAACTGCCTCTTGGAGTGAGATGAAAGTAGGGAAATTATATCTTTGCTATTTGGCTTCTGGAAAAGAACTTTGAAAAATGAACCTTGAAGAATAGCATCAAATTAGTTGCCTTGTCAGCATATGACTTGATTTAACTAAACTTAGTTTTAATTCCAAATTCCATTATATTATAATTAGGGCTGCCTATGTGCATCCATTCCCTCTATTTACATGGTTCAAGACTATGGGCTACATATATGGAAAGGTGTTTGTTCGCTGGTATGAATAATAAAAAATTGTATTTCTTCCTGAATTTTTCAAAACTCAATTTTGAAAGAACTTCCCAAGTATCTCCATATGCACGGGAGAGAAAAGGCCTTGAAACAAATTGATTTGTATATGGAACTAGGAGTTTTCAACTACTGAATTTTGCTGAATCCTACCCTTTAAAAGGCTTTCCTGAAAGATTGTGGCATTTAATTACAATTCTGATTTTTTAAATTATGCTAACAATAAAACAAGCTTATGATATCACTATCTGGTCATGCGATTTTCCCAATTTCATTTCTTATGAGAACTTGGCAGAAATTTGGGTATTTTGGTAACCTTGTCTCTGTGTTCTTGTTTGCTATTTTCCTATTAGTGCAAACTTTGTAGAGGTCAAGATATTGTTAATGGGCTACATTTTATTTATAGAACTTTGTCATGCTAATTCCCACGTAATTCTTGTGTTATTTATTTGAGTTTTGTGGAGTAGCTTGATGTTAAAGATGGCATGGCCTGACATTTCTTTCAGATCTTAAATTTTTTTTTTTTTTGGTGCAGGTTATGTGTCATAGCTGGAAATATATCTCCTATAGATGTAATCACTCATGTCCCAATCTTGTGTGAGGAGTCTGACATTCCCTATATATATGTTTCCTCAAAAGAAGTAAGCTTGGATTTCCCACCCTCCTTTTTAATTTCTTTTGGGCTGTTCTGCTTCTTGCATCAAGGTTACTGTGGTGCTTCATGATCCTGTATTATTTGTTTTTCCGCAATCTCTTAAGTTTATACTTTGGTGACATTTATTTTGTTATGTTATTTTCTTTTCAGGATCTTGCAAATGCAGGAGCCACCAAGAGACCTACATGCTGTGTTCTGGTGTTAACCAAACCTCCTAAGGGGGAGCTAGGCCAAGAGGAACAGGAGAAATTAAAGGCAGATTTTTCTCAGGTTGTAGCTGAAGTGTCTGAACTTACCTCCTCTCTTTTCTAATGAGAAAGATGACATTTATTTTAATTTTGCTTGATGTAATATGTAGTTGTTAATGTGAGATGTTTAAGTTGGAAACTTGCCGAAGCCTATTGATTAAGAAAATTGATCTTTTGATAAGTATGATTAAGAATGTGGATATGGCTATTTGTGTGTGCATGCATGAAGCAAATTGAGTTGAAACTAGCTTTCTTACTGTTAAAGCAGTTTCATAATTGGTGAAACATCTAGTCTTGTTTTGTCTATCTGTGAGAATCAAGTACCAGGTTTTTTTTTTTCCTTTATCCTAAGAACAAGACATGAATACAATCAAATTTGTATCGAACTATACATATCAATTTCAACAAATTCTTATGGGTCCGTAAATCACATTCTAAATTTCTTTTCTATGATGAGAGGATTTTTTATCAACAATTATTTCTTATAATGTTAGGAAGTTAACATGATGAACAGAAATTGTATAGAATTGACGCCACTCGGGCATTCAGGAATTGGATTGATTGATTATGATTTTTTTTTTTCTGGAAATGGTTTCGTATTAGAGTTTGAACTCACTGTCTTTAAAAAAATTTCAGTATGGACGAGTCAAAGCTCATTGGTTTTATTAATTGATCGATTATTTATTTTTCAAATAGAATAAAACCTTCTAGAATATCATGTCAAATAAGCAACTCCATCTATATGAGGGATTGAAGAACCACCTTTTCCTAAATTTTACCGATCTCATTTGGCTCGAGAATATTTTTTGCACAGATGTTAATATTGCCAAATAGTTTTTGCCTCATCAAACAACAGTGTGAATAAATAATGGTGAATAGCCAAGAAAATTGAAGATTTAGCATGGCATTAGCCCTTAAGTAATCAACGACAGAGCCCCTTAGTTTGAACTCCAATATTCCATAATTACAATATTGACCCGAATAAAGCACTGGCTCTCCATTCAAGTGACAAGGTTATAGCCCACAACGATATACAATTGGAAGTACATGTATAAAAGCATAATTGCAGCCTAAAATAAAATCATTTCTGGGAACTGAGACTCCTAAACAAAAAGACACCTAAACCACCAGCTGCTAAAGTTAGAATGAGGGGCAGGGTTATGGAGCCAACATCAATGGCTCTGTTTACCCTATCTGTTCTCTCTTGGCGAGCTCTTTCTCCCCAGTATTCATGCAGTAGATTACTCAGATTATCCAACTGGTGCATGATTTTGCGTTGTCCCCGTGCAACTAGTAGAACCTGTTTAGGACATGAACATGCCTTCATTAGTCAAACAATAGCATTGGAAAGGCAATAAAATATGCCATGGTTTCTATTCAGGTAGTGTCATGTGGAAAATTGCAAGAATTATGCATGCAAGGATCCAATTGTATTGGATTAGATATGCTACCTCTTCCATCAGTGGTGACTCCCTAGCCAATTGTGATGAAGATGAGGAGGTTGGTAATAAAGACCCAGTTAATGAACCATTACCCAAGCCTGCGACAAATACAGAAGTGGGTCCAGAACCATTGCAGGCTTCTGCCTGCACTGCCAAGTTTTGTTGGCTAGCTGAAACTTTCCTGATAGTGAACTTGGAATTCAACTCCTCAATCCGAGATGTAAACTCATCCATCCTCTCATTCAGTGTGGCAATCTGTTCAGAGAGTTGAGTAATGACACCCTGAAACATTCCCAGAGACAAATTACTGGTGAAAATTAATGTTACATTTAGAAGCAACATAAGAAGGGAAAAAGAACAAGAATATAAAAGATGAGGAAATATCAAATATAGAAAAATTGATGCAAGCTTATCCAAGTTCTCTCTCTGCATCGCTAATAAACAAAAGGGGAAAATCAATTCTCAATAATTTTATTTCCATTATTTCAAACAAACAGATGAAAGGGGAAATTCTATTTGTTTTAAATATATAGACCATTACAAGAAACCTTTTTTTTTTTTAAAATATTTCTCAAGGCAGGATTTACACTCACCTGGTTTGCAAGTGTGGCATGCGACTCTGGAGTTCTTCCATTGAACCCTCGATTATTAACAGCAAGTCTTGTCAACTTGGACAGATTCTTGTCCCGTTCTCGTTGATTTGCAAATGAGAGTGATACGCTACTGTTGATATGTATGTAGTGTTGTAAGAGGAAGTAGGTTAGTTCCCTAAATTTGTAAAATGCTAACAAGCAGATATGTAGCAAAGGTTATTTCAGTTTTCAAAATTTTGAGGTCACTACAAGCATTATTTTTCTCCAAGAAAATATGCATGAATTTGGAAGAAACAGTAGAATTTCTGAAAGCATCATGAATTGACTTAAAAGTTACATGGTGGCAATGGCCAAAGTATTTTCTGTCGTCAAGCAAATCATAAATGGGGCAATGATGCCCACATGGAAGTCTGTATCTCAAGGCCTTCCTATCAATTTTCTTTTTCAACATCCTCTAGTTTATAATGGTAGATTTATAAAGATGCAGCCAGAAATTGAGAGTACCGGCTCAGATACTTATTTCTCCTATCTGCAGAAGCTCGAGAAAGGGCTTCTTTAGGGCTAGACACTAAGTCATCATCTATGCTTAGCTTTGTCTTCAAATCATCTGGTAAGGCCTGCAGGTTGATCAGATAAGAACTATGCACAAATTGGGTAAACTATAATCAAATATGGGAATCATACCATAACATCATTGACAAGCTTCTCAAGTTGAATCTGTTCTATGTAAGTTCGAGGAACATATGAACCATCCAAGTCTAGCTGCTCCGCAACATATTTAACATACAAACGATCTCTACCTTGCACCTTTATTCCAGGAACAGCATGTGTCATCGGTAGTGCTAAGCTTAGCAAAATTCAGCAGAATGAAGTAATAATGATGGATTACATATAATATTCTGCATAAGATAGAACTGCTAGTCACCAGAGAACACTAACTATTTCCTGTAACAGTCCTACTGATGCATCAAAACCACATCAGTTCACTGGAAAATAGTATATATGAAGTGGCATGGGGAGGAAGGCACAAGGAAATTCAGTTAATTTATTGGCATTGCTATTTCAAGAAGAATTTGCTTGAAACTCAGGATTTACAATATTAATAAGCATAGTTATGCCAAGTCCTGGGCTAATTTTGAAAACCTCCAAGAACAAATCTGTTAACCAAATATTAGGGACAACGCATTGGTGGATTGAGAAAAGCTGGAACAAGCAGACAAGATCAGGGAGGCAAAACTACTGTAGAAAAGCTACCAGCTAAAGTATTCCATGAGTAGAGAGTACATGTACATGTCAGTTGATAAGTTTGCAAAAATAGTATATGACCCATAATTAGAAGCAAAAGGAGTAAATATACACTGATGGAAATTTTATCTCCATTTACCCCAAAAAAAAAAAAAAACTTAGTCAGCGAACATAGACTATCGTCACTTATCTATGAGGTGTAAAGAATTATACTTCATTGCAGCCAATAACTGATATAATAAGTATCAAAATAATATTAATTTTTTTATTAGAATAACCAAATAACGTTTCATTTAAGCATCTTGCATGATACTCTTGTCATTACCACATTTCCACTTCCATTTCCACAATTGAAATAAGTTACTTTTAAGCCTAAACCTAAGTTCCAAGTTCCACTGAAGTTCAAACCAATTCAATTCAGAAAGGAATAGTACAATAAGCTTCAAAAAATATGAAGTTACGAACAACAACACATCTTAGATACCATATAATACCTGAACATACTGGCGATTGAGCTGTTCTAACCAATCAGTTTTTACACACACCCTGTTGTCACTGAAGACATGGCTGCTTCTTTTCAGGATAGCTGCAATTGTGTATCCCAAAGCCATCAGTCCTCCCAAAAGGCGCACACTGACTTCAAAAGTTATTCTAGGTGAGATTATGAATGGACTGTCCGTAACCCACTCCTGAGCCAAGAAGCAAAATGTTGAGAATAGGAATATCAATATTCACAGAACCTATCCATTAATATATTCAGTGAAACTCTATCATAAATTTGCATTGCCTCCATAATTCATACTATAGGGGTAATGGTTGAAGCTTATACTATAGGGATAATAATGGACACTACTAAACCTGAATAATATGCATAAAAGAGGAAATATGTAATATTTGACACTAGTAATTCTCATCAAGTCAGGCAGGCAATTTCAAAACGCATGCATTACTTTGAGAAGATGCCTAAATTTACAATCATCCAACCTCAAACATGAGATTGTACTTTCCATCCCTGTTCCTCATCCTCAGATATGATTGACATGCTTCAGGATCTTCACCAGGTGGTAGAAGATATATGTCATAAGTTTCCTCCTTTGTTTCCATGTGTTCTTCAGAAATAACAGCTTTGATTTGTTCAACTGTAACTGATCTTGTAGACTACAGGGAAAAAAAAGCAGTTAGTGCAAGAGTCAGAAGAGAAAGTACCAGAGTCAGATGACAAAACACAAAATTTATATGTGAACAAGTACGGGATTCACCTTCAGAATATAAGTAGGGCTTTGAAATCCAGTGAAAGGATTAAACTTGTTAATTATTTTAATGTGTGCTGTTTGGAGATCTGGCTCAATAAAAGCCTTGTACATGGGATAAACCTGTGTGAAAAAAAAAAATGTGAGAAGATGCATCAAGGAAATGCCTAATAATGAATATGAGGCAACAAAATTAGAAGTCGAGTGAAAAACTTCTATAGTATGAAAGCTAAAGCACCGTTTCAGAGATTTGATGAATTATTTCTTCAGGCTCTTGTCCAGCACGTTGAATATCCCGTAAAACCCGTTTGACAAGGTCAAAGTGAACTCCGCCTGTGATGGATACACGAAGATCTAGCAATGGTCTCAGTCTCTCACTTAAGGCGTAGATGCCTTCAATAATCACAATGCAAGAACTAGGGACTTCCACCGTCCTGTTAGGAGAACGAGAACAACCAAGACCAAGCATAAGTTAACAAAAAAATTTCAATCAATAATATTGCAGTTTGAAAGTACATACTTAAGAGAAGGTCTAGAAGGAGACAGTGGGGAGAGGGGGGAAAAAGAGATGACAAAGATGAGCACAAGGAAGAATACATATTGAATGAAATTTCAAATAAATAAATGAACTTAGAGATCAACTTAAGCAGCAGTATTTCTGGCCTTCTCGTGACATTTGCTAAGCAATTAGGCTAATAGATGCATCATAAACTTATTTTCCTTATTTGTTTCATCCCCTTCTTCATCTTCCGTGCATAGACAGGATAACAGAAGATGGCACGAAACCTAGTATAAGAGTTCTCATGTGGAAAGTTAGGGACAGAGATAACCACAACCTGTAACCTACTCGAGAGCTAGTCTTGAAGTCATAGATTGGAACCTGAACAGCCTTCCCTGCTTTCAAACCATGTATATTATCAAGAAGAGTGTCATAATCCGTCAACCGTGGGTCTGTTGCAAATAATTCACAGGTATTAGACTTCTGCCATGCTCCCCTCTTTCATGCTCAATAACCAAATGTAAAGATCCATAATTAATTGAAAGCCATTCTCAATAAGAAGAAAAGAGCTAAACAAAATAGGAAGATGATAGTCTCACAAGAGTGCACAATATTAAAAACACCTTGAGTTCTTAGTAACCTTATAATAGCTATGTCAGATAGCTAAGTAACAGAATACTCGGTGTATCTTTGCACAGTGTGATTAGCACATGATAAGGTATTTAATCAAAATAATTCTAACTGCTCAGTTACATTCTAACTTGACTAATGCTATTACGATCTTTTGTGTGCACATGTAGCCAGAAAATTTATGACCCCATCCACAATGTGAGTTTCATATTCAAGAATAATTTATCACTCTGATGCTCTACTTAGAACCCTAACTTACTTGAAACTCCTTGTACTAGAACTTATGCTCTTTTAGTCAGCAATCCCATGTTAGATTTAGATGCATGCTTCAAGAGGCTCTGCATTCTTTTCCAGTGATTCTTGTATTTTCCATCTTGCTTTCTTTTATTATAGTGGATGTTAATTCTTATACTCCACTTACCAGTAGAAGTAGAACCATACAATTTTGCAATCCTATCTAAACATGAATAACCCTCAAACTGTACACATGCCTAAATGTTTCTACAATACTTGGAGCATTTTTGCTAAACACTTGAGCATGCTTCCAGAGGCTCTGCGTTCCTTCCCAGTGATTCTTGTATTTTCAATCTTGCTTTCTTTAATTATAGTGGATGTTAATTCTTATCCTCCACTTACTAGTAGAAGTAGAACCATACTATTTTGCAATCCTATCTAAACACGAACAACCCTCAAACCGTACACTTGCCTAAACGTTTCTACAATAATTGAGCATTTTTGCTAATCACAATCAACTTCTGATTTACTACCAAACCAGCCATATATGAAGCAAACAATGATAAGCAATAACCTTACCAACCAAGGCCTAGATTTAGCGACCATAGACACTAGCCATCTACCAACATCCTTCAAAGCCTTGTAGAAAATTTTCATTACAAAGATGATCAACTAATATCTCTTTACATCTCTTCTTCTGTTGCCATAATATTGAGATTGGTAACAAGAAACAATCATCAATTTGAAGAACCATTAAAAAACTGTACATTATAACATAATCATTATTATCAATCAGTATGTTACAATTTATTAGAAACGAAGGGCTAGAGCTAAACAGATTTTCACCCATCTTTCAATGATCGATCCCAAAAGGGATCCCTAAAATTCCAACCATTTTACAAAGCAGAAACAGTTCTCGCCTATCAGTATGTCTGAAAGCCCCACCAAAGCCAATGCAATGAGCCTACTAGTACTCCATTGAAATCGAATATTACAAGAAGAATTTAAAGGATTAAGATGACTTAAGAAGAATCAAATTCTCCACTATATACAATAAATGCTTGAAAGGGAATCAAATCAAAGGTCATGAACACAATCCAAAAAAATAAATAAAGAAAGAAAGAACTGATGATAACAACAACCAAGCAAATTAAATGAAAATTAAACTTTTACCATCAAAGTTGCCATCGATAATACGACTGGCATCATTATAATTGTCCATTGTAATGACAGCAATACTAGGCATAAAATTGAGAACCTTCTCAGTGAAAACAGTTTTGCCAGCTCCAGATGGACCTGCTACTCCGACCAATATAATTCCTTCATTCTTTTGAGCCAACAATTGACAAGCACGAATTACAATGAAAAAACCTTTCTCAAATGATAATGTCTCTTCAATTGATGCAATTTCATAGCGATCACCATCCTTCTTTTTAACAAGCTGGACTTGATCTCTCAACAGACCAGAACGTCGCCTTGGCGAATCAACAGCAGTTGAACTATCTTGAGCCATTTTAAAACCTAACAAAATAAAACAATTATTAACCAACAATTTGCCACAATTCCCTTAAATTTCACTAAAAAAAAAAAAAATTAACTACAAATTATTAATTACTTCAAATCATTTAGTCTAATGAAGTCAGTTAAAATAATTTAAATTTTTTATATTAAGTTTACAAAACCCTATATCTTGAGCTTTAGGGAAAAATCAAGCAAATTTCTAAAATCAGTCAATTTTCCTGGAAATTTAAAACAATTTTCCATCTAATTTTCTATTGGATTATTAACATTTCCAATAACCATATAAAGTAACTCCTAAACTAGAAATAAAACAGTAATCTGCACAATTTAAAAAAAAAAAGTAATTAAAGCATACCTTTAATTATTTCTGCTTTTTTTTTTTGTTTAATTTTCCCTGTTTCTTGTTGAATTAAGTACTGTAACTGTGAAAGTTCTAGGAATTCAGAGAGTCGAGAAGTGGAGAGAAGAGAGAGGCGTGGAGGTATTTCATTGGTTAGGATGATAATGGAATGGGACCACCAAATGTCTGATGACGACAACTCATCTTTTTCTCGTGAAAGACCGACTTTGACTTGCTGTTGTCAAATATTTAATTAATTATACTAGATAGAAAAATAGGCTTGATAATTAAAATTTTTCTAATGCTAATTAACCTTATGTTTGTAAAATTTTTTAAGGGAGAAAAAAAATTAAGTTTTATTTTTATTTATTTATTTTTTTTATTATTGGGATTGAAGAAAAATAAGAAAAAAAAAGGTATATTTATGTTCTTTTGCTTAATAACTAAAATGATATGAAGAAAAAGAAAATGTACCAAAAATTAATTATTATTTTAATTTACATTTTTATAGTTTAAATTTAAATTTTATTTATATTTAATTATTGCATTTTTTTTATTGTCTCTCTTCACTTTCTCTTCATTTTTAAGAGAAAATATTTTTAAAAAATAGTACATGCTTTCTTTTCTTTAATTATTTTCCTTCCATTTTCAAAAAAAAAAAAAAAATTTACTTTCAACTTTTATTTTCCACTTTCTAAACATAGGCTAGTGTAAATCAGCTACTAATTATAATTAATTAGTATATATTTTTATTTGTTTTGATTTTGATTGGAATTTTATAATTTTTAGATACAATTTTAATATTATTGACTTAAAAAATGTTATGAAAAATGCATATATTTAATAAATATAATATTATTTTAAATTTTAATTAAATTTCAGTTAAATTTGGATTGAATCTATGAAAACCTTGACATTATATTTGTTTAGTAGTCGCACAAAAGTGTTTGGGGCCGAAAATTTTCAATTAGGCTATTAAAACTAAATTTATATTAAAAAAAAACTTTAAAGCGCGTTTGAAATTTCTATTAAAGATTAAAAAATTACTGTTAAAATTTTTTTATTTAATTAATTAATTTTTTTTATAAATTATTTTGTAAATTTATTTATTTTATATTATTATTTTTAATATATAAATTTTTTTTATAAAATTTTTTTATTTTTAAAATTTTTTATTTATTTTTTAAAAAATATCAACTTTTTATATCTGCTTAAAAATAGTTTCATAAAAAAAATAAAAAAATTTTATTCAAAAGCGTTTTAATAAAATTTAATCCAAACATACTTTTATTAAACAAGGGCCTAAGAACTAAGAAGTGACCCTTTTTTTCCTCTTTTTTATAAAGCTCCTTTTCAACTGAGAGATTTAATTTGATTTTCTTATAATATGGGATTGATTCAGTTTATATTTTGTTAAACCGAATTTTGGTTCAAACAAAAAATTTAGTTTATATATATATTAATTTATATTTTATATTATTTACATAAATTATATTTTTATTTCCTTCAAAAATTAAATTACCATTAGTTCACTCACTATCAGTTTGCAAGCCTAAGCCTAACCAGCCGCCCTCCTACTCACCTCAGTCCTCAGTCCTCACCAGTCACCACTCCGGCACTCACCAGTTGCTCGCTCCTCAGCCCTCGGCGGCTCAGCCTCTGCCTCTCTCGTCTCGTCTCTCCCTCTGACCTCTCTCGTCTTCTCTGCCTCCGTCGCTCACTCTATTGTTGGCCGTTTGTCTTCTCTACATCGGTCGCTCGCCTTTCGTCACCAGGTCGCCGGTCGCCCACTTCTCTCTCTCGATTCAGGTAGATTCTCGCCGGTCGCCTTTAGTTACCAGATAGCTCCGTCTTCACAGTTCAGTTTTTTTTTTTAATTTCTTGTTTTGTTTGTAATTTTGGTTTATCTTGTATGTTTTTATTTAAATTAATTAACTTTACAATAAGAGTGGGCTTGAATTAGAAAAATGAAAACGAATGTATGTTCACTTGTTGATTCATGTGCTGGTTGACGTGAAAGTGATTGTTTCTGAGCTTAATATGAATTGCTACTGGTTTATTATGAATTGCTACTGGTTAATACCGCTGAATTTCAATTGGGTTTTCCGTTTAGAGTTAAGAAATTATTTTTATCTGTTATGATTTCAATTTGGTGTCTTTGTGTTCTGATTTTGTAATGAATGCAAAGGATTAAGTTGGGGGACTTTGTTGGTTTTTATGTTTACATTCTGAGCAGTATACCAGGTCATGAAGAATCTATCTTATTGTAAGGTCACCAAAGTGGATGAATTCATTAATTTAACAATATTCATTAATTTATTTTAGGCTATGAGAAATATAAAATTTTATATTTTCTGTTTCCTTTATAATACGAAAACAAAATAACACTTAAATTTATCTCATATTTATGCAAAACAAAACAAGAAAAATAGCCCAAAAAAAGCCCAGCAGCCCAAAACCAACCGAACCGAACCAAACTTTTTGGCTCGGTTCAGTTCAGTTCTTATACTTAATTCGGTTTGGTTTACAAAAATTCAAAAGTTCAGTTTTCAGTTTTTCGGTTTGGTTCAGTTTTGAACCAAACTGGCCAATTGCACACCCCTGCCTTTTCAGGCTTTCTATTACCAGTTACATGTTCTGTTTTTGTTTTGTGATTTTTATCATTTGTCAACTCTGAACTCTGTTTCTCTGTGTTTGAGAGAGAAAGATTGGGATCTGCAATGGGTGACATAGCAGGAACACCGGCTTTCCATGGATACAGTATGCCTGCAGAGTGGGAATCTCATTCACAGACTTGGATGGGTTGGCCTGTAAGTCATATATGCTTCTTCTTTCTCTTGATTAATGAATCTGCAAATATGAAATCTAATTAAATTTGTTGATTTTCTTTTTTAGGGTGATTCTTTACTTACATTTTGTCATTTGGGGGAATAAATATAGTGAGTGCACTTGCTCTTTAACCTTAGATTGTTCTTTGATGGTTGGTCCTGCCAAATTCTAGTGCAACCCACTAGTTTTGATTAATCAATTAATCACAACATTGTTTCTTTTATGTGGGATTTTAATATTTTGACATGTCGTCTGTTGAGAGAATAACTTTGGTAGATTATTCAAATTGCTATATGGAACAACATTGCAAATCTTTGCTTGCTTTTTTCCCCTGTTTTACTTCATTTAAGTTTGAATAATCACAAAATTGTTTCTTTTATGTGGGATTTTAATATTTTGATATGTGTTGCCTGTTGAGAGAATATCTTTCATACATTATACTAATTGCTGTATGGATCAAAATTGCAAATCATTCCTTTCTTTTTGCCCTTGTTTTACTTCCCTTTTTTTTTCCTACTAATTCCTTGTTTAAGTTGCAAAAATCTGATTGCATCAATCTATTTTGGGTTGTAGGAACGTCCAGATAACTGGCGAGACAATGCAGTACATGCACAGCGAGTTTTTGCTGAGGTGGCAACAGCAATTTCGAATTTTGAACCTGTGACTGTCTGTGCAAGTGCATCTCAGGTTGCTTCGCATTCTAAGACATGGAAACCTTTGCTCTTGCTTATAGGATTTTTATTTCTTTTTTCTCAACTGACTTCAGCTTTAAATTCATCGCATGTTTAGTGGGAAAAGGCACGAAATCTTTTACCAGAACATATTAGAGTTGTTGAGCTGAGTATGAATGATTCTTGGTTTCGTGATACTGGGCCAACTGTGAGTTTTCCCCTTTCTCTATGCGACCTTATTTTTTTCATATTGATTATGGGGGTTTCCAATTATACTTTATTGTGACCCTTTTTTTTTTTTTTTTTTTTTTTTTTTTTTGAAATACTTATTTTGTCCCTCCCTATAGTTTGTTGTGAATGCATCAGAACACAAGGTTGCAGGCATTGATTGGACTTTTAATAGTTGGGGAGGTGAGATTTTTAATATTCAAATCTTGTCTGGTGCTGTTATAAATTACTCAATTTTTGGTTTTGTATATAACATATACATTCAACCCATCTCAAATATTATCCAACATGATATTGTGGTTTTGATGCTTTATGGTGTAATAGCCTAATATCCCTTTAATTTTATGTTTTGCTACATGCAAATGTTTTATAGTGGTACATAGGACAATTTATGTGATGCCTTCATTTTAAAACATACTTGCTGTAACTTAAGTTCTTAATTTTTCTCCTCTCATATTGGTTTTACCAATGTTACTGACACCTTTTTATAGAAAATGATGATTAACTTCATAGTAGCTTTGAGGAAATGAATCCAAAATCAAATATGTGATTGTAGAACCTATTCATGGGCAGTGCTCATAGTCCTTTAAGATCTGTGAATACAGAAAAATGATGCATCATTGTTGTGTCTAACTAAGTTGCGCAGTCAAGAAACCACCCTGGAGTTTGAAAAAAGTGACAATGGTTGAAATTTTTAGTTTCTTAAGTAGGTGATATTTCTAAAGAAATCTAATCTAGAAACTTGTAGGGCTTGATGACGGTTGTTACCAAGACTGGAGTCTTGACCTTCTTGTGGCAAGGAAGGTAGGTATTCTAGCAAAATAGATTGTATTTGCAAACTTTTATGTAACTTTACCTTTTCAAGGACCTGGCATGTTAATTATCAACAATTAATCTTAACTGCAATTGATTGTCAGATTCTCGGAATTGAAAAACTTCCACGGTTTCCTCATTCCATGATTCTTGAAGGTGGAAGCATCCATGTAGATGGAGAAGGTTATAACCTGTGTACTTTTTATATCTTTAAGAATTATCCAGCACTTGATAATTAATATTTTGAACATATTTATCTATAAGTAAATTCAGCTTCCAGAAGAAATGAAATTACTTCCAATATTTAACTGAACAAATCCATGCACATATATCTAAGTGCATGTTAGTGCCTATGCAAATATATAATAGAGTTCTTATTGTTTTAGTTAACCCAAAAACAAACATAAGCAGATTGTTAGTTACTTTAGTTTTCTGTTAATGCATTTGATTTTGTTTAGCTTCATTCAGCATTTCTGCTTTTCCTTTAGGGACTTGCATTACCACCGAGGAGTGCCTTCTGAACAAAAATCGGAATCCACATCTAAGCAAAGAACAAATTGAAAATCAACTTGAGCAATATCTTGGAGTACAAAAGGTTATTTGGCTGCCCCATGGATTATATGGTATGTATATGTTCAGTACTTGCCAGTTTAGGTCTTCTTTTGCATTTGTGCGCTATTTCTTCTTGGCACTTCTGTAGTTTAGTTTTTAATTTGATAAGCCAGTCTTGTTTTGTAAATTTCATTTTATGATGGAACTCTTATCCTATAATACATTGGCATAGCTATGTGAATTTATGGATAACTTCACACGACCATTGACCATGCTTGCTTTGCTCTTCTTTTTGGTTTTGGTGTATATCTTACTTCTGTGAAGATCTTACCAATAGACCTTGATAGTGATTTGGAGCCCTCCTGATGCATTGAAGATGACAAAGACCAGTATACTAGCAATGACAGAGATGAAAAATACTTGAACTAAAAGTAATTGAAAAAATCAGTTTCAATTTGAGAATATAAGGAATCTGTGATCTCAAACTTTAATCCTCAAAAGTGAAGAGAACCAATTTATCAGGTCTATTTTTGTTTTAATGCTAAAACACATATAATCTCCATGAATATGAGTAATTAAACTAAGAAAACAGTGTAATACCTCCCTTGGAACAAGACAGTTCCATAGCCTTATATTTAACCCTATAGTCCCTTTTCTTCTTTGTTTGATATAATTCAATTGAGCATGATTTCTGCTTAAACCAAACACCCAGAAAAATAAGGTTTTGAAAGGTTGTATTTCTCATGGTTACCACTGTCAAATCAATCTAAACTTCTTTCAAAACTCCCATCAGTTTCAACCAAACGGTTATAAATATAATCTCAAGAACTGAATTACTTTTCCTTAAGTTACTTTTTTTTATATGTTTTCCTGCTCTTTAGTTTATTCTGATTCTGTTATTAGCAGTGTTGTCTTTAATATGATAATTAAGCATGTAGTGACTAGCTCACATTGTCCATATTTATAAAATCACAAAACATGTCATTGTTACCGTGCTGTTTAACAGGTGATGATGACACTAATGGTCATATTGACAACATGTGTTGCTTTGCAAGGCCTGGTGTGGTTTTATTGTCTTGGACTGATGATGAAAAGGATCCTCAGTTTGAACGATCCGTGGAGGCCTTATCTGTCCTCTCTAATGCTAGGGATGCTCATGGCAGGAAATTGCAAATAATTAAACTCCATGTACCTGGACCACTTTATATGACGGATGAAGAAGCTGCTGGAGTTATTCAGGTAATAGTTTTACTGGAATGCCACTTTGACCCCTCTGTGTATTTGACACACAGATTTAGCGCTGGAAAGTCTTATGATTTTCGAGATGCACCTTTCAATCATATGATGGATCATAGTTGAATTCATGAAATTATGGTCTTTTCCATTTTGGAGTTGTCATTCAACCATTTTGGAGTAACAGCTGGACACAAAAGAAGTTACCATTTGTGTAATAATGCTTAATGCTTTGAGACAGAATATTTTACGTTGTCATTAAGTTCTTATTCTATCTAGACACTTCATCCTCTGAAGTATCAGTTCTGTGCACCAGGTAGATAAATAAAATATTATGGTATGTATTAATATCTGGTCTTTGATGATTCTATGACAGGATGGTGAGGCTAAACTGAGACTTTCAGGCACAAGACTTGCTGCTTCTTATGTAAACTTCTATATTGCCAATGGAGGAATCATCACACCACGATTTGGAGACAAGAAGTGGGATGATGAAGCTGTTCGTGTCCTCTCTGAAGCTTTCCCAAATCATGAGGTGAGCAATTTTTTTTTTTTTATGTCCAATATATCTAATTTTCCAGTCTCCAAGAAACTTTTGATGATCTATATATAGCATGCAGATGCCATTTATATATATAATGGTTGACATGATCAGCTGTAATTTTAAGTGGTGTTCAGAAAGTTAAACCACAAATTTTGTGATTTCTATTTATTATTGAAAAGAAGAATCCCTGCAGGCATGATGTTTAAATTACTGCATCAATATGCATTGTCCCAATGTTCAA
This sequence comes from Reutealis trisperma, assembly GCA_947687605.1. Lineage (NCBI taxonomy): Eukaryota > Viridiplantae > Streptophyta > Magnoliopsida > Malpighiales > Euphorbiaceae > Reutealis > Reutealis trisperma. The sequence continues at coordinate 14,702,017 of CANTUT010000033.1, read as the reverse complement.
CCGCATGCTTCTTAGTGCCTCGTGCGCCTGTGGAGTGTGGATTTGTTATACACAGAAATTGAGCTGAGATATAATACTATTGAAAAGCTAATACTGGTGTTTGGCTTACACAGGTGGTGGGAATTGAAGGTGCAAGGGAGATCGTTTTGGGAGGTGGAAATATTCATTGTATCACACAACAACAACCGGCAGTTTCACTTCCACAGCTGTGAAATGTCTTAAAAGTGTTTGATTTTTATTTTTGTAACAATAATATCGCTAAAACCAAATAATATATATGGAAAATGTGCAAATTTGACTATATTGTTTAGTCCATAAAGCAAATCGTCCCTTTATATTTTTGAAGATATTATTTGACATTACAAAATTTGTTCTCTCTATCTATCTATTTATATACATATTAATTTTTATTTTCTTACGTATGAATATTTTAATTATCCTTAAATTAGTTATAATATATTTTTTTAAATAAGTTTTATTAAATAAAATTTCAGTTTAAAATAATTAGATTTTAAATTTTTTGCTTTTCATGTAATTAAAAAATTATTAATTAATTGACTTCAGATATAGTTTATACTAATATTAACTAATTCTAGGTTACATTGTGCGCTTTTTATATTTTTTATTTAATTTATATTTTTAATATTTTTATTTAGTTTATATTTTTTAAAAATATTTGAACATACGACAAAAAAATTTACGCTAAAATATTTTTTAACACGTGATATGATTCATGCTTCCGTACATTAAAAATTTTTATATATAGTGTCTTCGTTTGTCTATGTTTATAGTGTGCATGTAAAAAAAAAAAAAAATCATATTGTAACCTATCATATGTCTAAAAAATAATAAAAAAAAATGAAAATATACAAGAGATAATAACTGGAATGCACATAATAAATTTATTACATCATATATCTGTACTATATTATTAATATCATTAATCATATCCACTTATGTTTAAAATATATTGTTTGGAAGAACTAAACTATATAAATAATAACTTTCTCTTCGATTAAGATCATATCCACTTATGTTTAAAATATACCGTTTGGAAGAACTAAATTATATAAATAATAACTTTCTCTTCCATTAAGATATAAGAGAGATAATAAAATAATAATTTTAAAACCCGTCAATTTAAAAATAAGTCTTTTATTTTTTTTAATTAAAAACAATGTATCTGATGAGTAATTCAAAAATTTTACCTCTTAATTTAATTTTTATATATAATATAGATGAATATTTAAAATTATAAAAGATAATATGTAAATTTAATAATAATAATAATCCACCTATGTTAAAATATTTTAAAAAGCATACGTTAAATAAACAAAATATAATCAAAACTAGTGTAAAGTGCATCTTACAACGAGGCAAAACCCAAATTGCTCCCTTAAATTTTAGTTCAAGGTTTAATCCTCACACTTTGATTTTCTCCAATTAAATTCTTTAACTTTAATTTTTAGTCAAATTTCTCCCATAACTTTAATTTTTTAGTCAATTTACCCTTTCAATAATTAGTTTCTTGTACCTTAATAGTATGATAATAAATAAACTTTTAAGCTAAATTCTTGGAATAAATGAAATAAAAAACCAATACCTTATATATATAAAAATTTAGATGTGGATAGTCAAAACTACCAGTATTTTCCTACTTTAGTGCCTAGCATCATCTCCATTAATAGTTAATTTTAATACCAAAAGCCCAAATCTATTATACATTATTAATAATCTATTGCTTGAAATGATAATTATTAAAATTAAATAATATTTTTATAAAATTATTAATTATAATTATTTGTGTTACTTTTATTGTGAGAATTTTTTTACTTAAAATATCAAAATTTTAACAATGACCCATTACATAATATTTGTCGTTTAAAATTTCTGCACGTGAATTAATAAAGTTATGAAATTGACATAATTATAAGATAAAAAAATTAAAATATCCTTTATTAATTTTGATGTAGAAAAATAAAAATAATTAATGCAAAATGTTTAGTGGATAATAAAT